>CP045899.1:11123221-11130721 GCA_013387185.1 Caligus rogercresseyi
ATATGAAAAATCACACGCGATGACTCACTAAAATTATTGGTGTGATTTTTTTGCCATCCAGACTATTGTCAAGTTGGAAAATCCCGGGCAGCGCCGGGTAATATTCGCTAGTATACTAATAAAAAAATAATTCTGTTCGTTCGTTTCCTGTACCTCCTGAACGTTTTATTAGATCTTGACGAAATTTTCAGTGAAGCAGTTTTTGAGAGCTCATGGAGTGTTTAGGGGGTTGTAATCTCCCGGAAAACTCGTTCATTTCCACGTTTATTTTATTCGCCAAAACGTTTTTTGCCGATTTTTAAAATTGCCAAGTTAGATTTTCACCAAATTTTCTGTGGATGATTATGAGTAGTAGTAGGACGTTTTTTTTGTTTGTTTACTGAAAAATTCGTTTTCTATATGGTTACTTACTAATAAGTTTTTCACTGTCCCTTTCTTTCCACCAAATTTAGGTTTTGTGGAAAATAACAACTTTTTATAATGCAAACATCGCGCTATTCAAAATTTAATAATGCCAAGACATGGAAAATTATGTCAATCGCCTTCAACTTTTCTTGATAAAGATATGAAGTTGTAGTCCCTCTTAAGTTTTTCTTTGCTGTTTTCCTCCATCAACGAGATCAAAATAATACTCTAATTTTCATCACTACCATAATATACTTCGGCACTCTATGTTCTTTATGAAATGGCTTCAAAAATAATTTCGCTTTATGAAGTTTAAATACCCAGCCATATAGAATAGATAACGAAAAAAATGGCAATGACGAGTTTTAAGGAAATACTCTTCATATGAAATAACATAGGCACTTTATGAAATTACCTAAAAGTAATTTCTTTTTAGGATATTTAAATACCCAGCCTTAAGGAATATAAAACGGAAAAAAATGGCAATGAAGACCCAAGAACGACTTTTTAAGGAACTTATTTTAATATGAAAAATCACATGCGATGACATCACTAAATGATTCGTGTGATCTTTTTTCATTCCATTCTATTGTCAAGTTTGAAAATCCCGGGCAGCGCCGGGTAACATTCGCTAGTTCATAATAAAACCAACAATTTCAAAGGCTAGATTTATTTTTAATGAGATTTTTAATGATGATTCAATGTTCAAAAGCGAAAAGTCGCATTACAAAATGTAGAGCATCTTTCATGGAGTAACAAACGCATGTTTTTCGTGTTTTGTAAAAAAATGTCCATGCTTTATTTTAAGAAATCACATTTGTTTGTTGATTCATCATTATTATATTTCACGAGATCCAAATTAGGTCTCTCTGAGTACATAAATCCTGGGTTCCCGGGTTGCTTTTTGCTCTATGCATCTATCAATTAAACATGACATATGAGGAGTGGGCTTCTGAGGAGGGAGAGAGTAATAAAATCAAAAGAAGGAGGACTCTCCCCTCCCCCCCCTCTAGACAATGATAAACAAGTCAATAAGGCAAAATAAAAAAAATATGTTGCTATATTTATTTCAATGGATAGTTTAATGGGAGGCATTCAAAGGAATGCTTTTCTTGTTAGAAGCATGGAAAATGAGGGCATCGTGAAGTTGTTTGAATGCATGGACATTCATATTTTGTGGTTATGGATGTGACGTCATGTATTAAACAGATTTTATAATAAAGTTTAATATTTTTTTGGGTTTTCGAGATAAAAATAAAATAACAATAAATGAAATGTTCCTTCATAAGAAATCAGTTGGTACTGCAGTAAATATACTATATATCCGCACAACAACGGTACATTAATGCTATCAATATCAATCATTACTAACTTTAAAACTTACAACGATATAATTGTGATAATTGTAGGATTTAGGCAACTCTTCCATACTCGGGAAAAGAAATAATGTTATAATAGTTTACTATCCACAACAATCAAACCACCTCACTCTGAAGATAGATGTAAATAAGAGATATTACATATAAATATACTATAATATTATATATATATATATATATGTATATATAATTAATCATAATGTTAATAAAGTTGTATCAAATGATAACTTAAAACAGCTATATCTTTCAATTATTTTAGTACACAAATATATCATAACATAGGAGAAAGTACAATATACCGTTCCAACATATAAATAAGATTCGAAGATTAAAGGACTAGGATTTAGTTGTGATGAGGTTATTATTTATATTGCCCAAAGGATTTTCCTTGATAAAGATATGACTTCTCATTACTTATAATTCAATTTCTACTTAATGTAAAGAGTGACCCACCAACAAGATAAAAGGCTTATCAGATTGACCATTCCTTCAAAAGAAATAAGAGGGGGATGTCTTTGTTTTCATTTCACCCCCCCCCCCCCTCCTTCGCTTCCATTTGCTCGTTAATATGTTAAGAATTTACTGATGCCTTTGAACCAAGCGAAAAAACTATTTTTATACCCATTTGGTTCAACAGAATTACATTATCCGTGTGAATATCTATTATCATTCTAGCATTATAATTAGTACATTACATATACTAGATCTTTAATATTTGGAGTTGAACCTATGCAACATGGACGTTTTTGTTTGTGTGCCTATATGCTATGCTTGATGTCCATCCTTGATCTATGAAAAAGTAATTTATTGCCCAACAATCCTTCTTCACACATAATATTTTTTATAGTTGCATGTAAAGATTTTAAAAAATGCATTAAGTATTTAGTCAATTTTACAAATGTTCACTTCAGTACTAGATTATACAAACAATAATGATAAAGTGTCTTATATATAATATACGAATGTATTTATACACATAACAAAAGAGGTTCGAAGGTACCTTCTTCGTGACGTCATACAGTGACTCAGAGGAATCGAAAAGCGAAAAGACAATTTTTTTCTTTCATTGATAGTTGTGATCTTTACAGTTTATTTTGTTATATCATGTACTAACAAGAAAACATAATTCATGTAGAAAATAAGTCTATTTATTACTATAAAGATAGCCACGGTGCATGTTGCCAGGAATTAAGTACGCCTGAAGTTTAAAATGTATTAAAAACATATCCGTTTGAGATCTGTTTTAGATAAGAAACTGATTGCAGAAAAAATAACTATACATGTTATTTATAAGAATGACCTGAAGATATCATCTTATTTATATCATTGAATTGTCAAATTCCACAACTTTGAAATTTATAAAAATTTGTATGAATTTTTTTAATTACCAAAAAAGGTATATCTAAGAACTTCCACTGCATTGTACCAAAGTAAAGCTTGGAATGGAAAAATAATATAATCAAAAATATCCAATCATTTCAGCTGCTCAAATTTGTTCCAAAACGGTTTTTATGTAGGAATAATCTTGTCTTCTCGGTGCACTTGTACCGATTAACTGCAGGAGTATTCATTATTTTTGCATGCCTCCTTTTCAAAAATGAATATGCATTTTACTGTTTTCTTCCTCTTCAACAGATAGTTACGCAAATAATTTTTAATACGTATGCATAGATTCCAATTTTTGTAACGTAATTGAAGAACAATGAAATGCCATTTTGTTTCAAGTTTAAGTTTCAAGACTGAATGTATGGAAAAACCAATATATTTGGGTGCTTATGGAGTCTGATCTTTTTGTTTTATCAAAAGCCTTCAAGAAGTCTAAACCAAAAGATGTACAAAATCTGTCCAAGGAAGTTGAAAGCTTACTGATTATTGCATATACTATTTAAATATTGAAGTTTTTTTAATGGTTTCTTTTGATCATGGCTTAATTATATTTGACGATAGTAAAGTTTATCTGTTGCCTCACATATTGAAAAAATAATATTTTTTGTTACTTAAATTCAAGGCTTTCAAATAGAGAAATTTATGGTATATACCTATATGTTTTTTTTATTCTGACTAATTATTTTATTAAAATTGTACTTTAGTTTTTGTTCTTATGTAATGTTAAAATTATAAGCTACTTTATTTTATTTTACGGATAAACATTATTCTCTTTGTGCATGTATATTTGTATGGAGTGTGAAAAAGCACATATCGAAAACGGTTGTAGGAAAATGCCCCAAAGAAAATTGCCTAAAGGAAAATGCCCGAATATATATATATATTGTATTAGAACCCAAATTATCACGTTTTGAGGTCCCGCAGTACCCCCCAAAACCCTAACATTTGGGTATAACTGGAGTTCTAAGTGGACTAATATAAGGCTTTGGGTATTTTGGGATTTAAAAAAATACAAAAAAATTCGGACAATTTTCCTTTCGGGCATTATCCGTTCAGGCAATTCTCCATTCGGGCAATTTTCCTTCGGGCAATTTTCCGCCTACCATCGAAAACATATATTGTAGTTTAAAAATATTTTAGACGAAAGACCAACAACATATGATAACATAATAATAAAAATACAATGATAGATTACGAAGTTGCTACTCTGCCCATCATTTTTGATTTAAAGGGACCTTCACGCCCTGTACAAATCGGGAATTGCGTTCCTTCAAAACTAGATTTTTTCTCGAGTAGTAGTAATGATATATTTCAGGGAACCTAAAACTCAAGACAAAGCTTCGTCTATAGAAATTCCTAGCTCCATTGTCGAGCTACTAATAAACATTTAAAAAGACACAGCAATAAATTTTAAATAAATAATAAATACTTTAAATGATAAACAATCCCGGACGAAATTTTAAAATTCGACAAGGAATCAGCTCCACGAGCCCACCTTCCTAATATTTTGCATGTTGCCGTGCTTCCACTAAAGTTTTGCGCGTCGCGAAGGTCCGGTGATGAACTCCAGGCATCTGCCATGTCTTGGCGGCCACACTCCGCGACGTTGAGGCTTTCTTTAGATTGAGAGCTGCCCCTCTCGTTCTTTCGTCGTGACCGACGAGCAGTTCGGCGAGTGGGAAGGTGGGTCATTGGAGACCTTCCAGACTGCCATGCCGATTGGAGGTGACAACCTCGTTCACCGTTGGGAGCCGCAACGTTCCAAGAGGTCCGACGCCCTGATCCGGTCGCTTCGCCGCACTCCATTCAACGTTCGAGCCAGGTCGTTGAGGATGACCTGAACCGCAGCGTTGTCTCCCGACCGGGTTCGCGCCTGCTCTGGTCTTGATAACCCTGGGAACGCCGGGTGACCCACACGCAGACATTGAGCTTTCCAATAACGAGTTCTCTTGCATCTCGTTAAGGAGCTTGCCTCTTGGGAGGACGGACGCAAGCCTGCGGGTTGCACCGGTTCTCCTCCTAAGCTCGTTCAGCACGTTGGCATGGTGAGTGCCGAACGCCCCATTTCTGTCGATCTCGACCCTAGCAATCCCAGCGTGCCAATGGTTTGCAGATTCTTAAGGTGCAGAATTTGAGTTTTTTCGACATTCAGATGGAGTGCGTTGTCCCTGGAGTACTCAACCATGTCTTCCTCTAGTGCCCTGGTGGCAGCCTTCACGTCGTCCCACGTGTTACGTGTACAACCTTTAAAACCCCAAATACTACAAAGGCTTTCCTAAAAACTGCCCCAAATTCGCAATGAAAGTACTTTGCCACTCTAAAATTTTAGAGTAAATAATTTCAAATTTCAAAATAAAACCAATTTGTCAATAATAAAAGGGACAAGAATATTATTAATATTATAAATCCTTCCATGCAAAAGTAAATAATTTGTGTAGATTTATTTGTATTGATTGTGATGTAAAATGGTGACTGCCATAGATTCTTAAAAAATATTTTAAAAAACTATAGTCCAAAAGATACGTTATGATATCCTATGAAAAATACTCTAGGAAAAAATGTTCTATAAAAATAAAATTTGATATACAAAAACGGTCAAAATATATGGAGACCAATATTTGTGTGAAATAATCTTAAATATTACCCAAACAGTATCCTCAATCTTATTGAGTCATATACAAAGTAATATTTAAAATTGCTTGAACAATATTTAGTTGTATTCCATACAATACATGTATAAAAATACATTCTGACCGTTCTTTTTTAATATATCATTATATTCCTTCTTGACATTCTTGAGAGGACTTGTTCACTCATAATATGCTCAAATAACAAGGGGTTATATATTATATCAAACCAAACCATTCAGCGAACAAATATTACTATATACAAAGACATGCTTCAACTTAAGCAGCAGGACACGATCCTCTGGTCCCTGGTTGGCTGATGAAATAATCATCTCTTTACGCCATTTTGTTATTCCTTCAAACTCCCTGGATAAACCAAAAGCCACTTCACAAAGGGATTTCACTTTTGTTTATATTTATTACATGGAAGAAAAACTAGGGGCTTAGGAACTTGACAAATGTAAAACTCAGAAACAGTATATAAGGAGAAAAAATAAGCTTGCCATCTCTCATTAACTCAACTTTAAGTCTTACAAGAAATAACATACCCAAAATGAAACCTAATCTAATACATATATATTTTTTATTTACGTACTTTGTCTCCAGAGAGTTCAATGAGTACTCTAGGAAATGCTTATACATCAATTTTAAGTACACGATTCTCCTTTTTCTTCCTTTTTCCATACAAAACCCTTTATACTTCATTTTGATTAGGTAAAAAACCATAGTAAGTAAATAATATGTGGACTCTTTCATCATGATCAAATAGAAATAGAAAGTGAAGAAAAAAATCAAGACTTATTCTTGAAATAAGATATTTTACATATATATATATATATATATATATATATATATATATTATATTATATATATATATATATATATATATATATATAATATATATATATATATATATATATACTTAATTGACGGCTCTTTGAATCATGGGAGGAATTTCGCATCATTATTGATGGACTCTAATAAAGCCTTCGATTCCATTTTCCACTAATTCATATTCAGCTGACTCCATAGGTGCGGATTTCCTATAGGCTCTATAAACATGGTCGGTTGACATTCGTCTTTGTGGGTGGCATCGACTGGGCAAAGACTCTCATTCGAGATTACACGAGGCTGTAAGCAAGGAGACCCCATTTCACCGTCCCTCTTTTTAATAGCAGTAAACGATCGTTTCCGTTCAATTAGCCAAACTGCTCTCCCAGAGGTTAAAGTCTTGTCCAAATGTATGCTGGCGATCCATCAGTTTTCTATGAAGACACATGCGATGAAATATCGTCCTATAAAAAATTACATTTAAAGTTTTTATGAGCCAACCAAAAAATCTCTGCACAGTCGTCCCGCCCCCTTTTACATTGCAATTGAATGCTTACCTCTTTCCAAAATTCAAAGAACCCATCAGAAGAACCTTGTAAAAAGATCTCCCGGAACTCTTAGTCCGCGACCGTTTTTTTCGTTTGAAATGCACCCGATGGAGGACGTTCTTGGAGGTTCTAGGACTCTTTTAGAACTCTTCTATTGAGCTACAGGGTGGCGACTTCGTCTCTTTACCTTAATAAATCCATGGAGAAGAAAGATGAAACAAAATGCACATTTGTGGCCAGAGTCGAGAAACTTCTAGGCATATTTTCTTTAGTTGTGACAGAGTAGTTCCTCTAGTGAGGTTGACAACAGACCAGATCAAACAC
>CP045899.1:11135721-11243880 GCA_013387185.1 Caligus rogercresseyi
AACCGATTTCGTGAGAACGCCCCCAGGAACCTGAAAATTTGAGAACATAAGGTTTGTCCTGATCCGTCCAGCCCAGAACCTTTCCTTTAGATGGTGGCCTCAATCAACCACGGCATCGTGTTCTTCACAGTATCCTAGTGTTGTTTCAGAGCTTCGGTGGGTAAAGATTCCAGGGAAGCATGATGGGGCATCCATATATAAAGTATGTTACTCTTTGGCATGCCAAGCATGTTTATTTCATTTGGTTCATAAATATAAAACGGTGCATCCGTTCAGTTTCCAGAAAAGAACAATTAATTATGACGCAATAGTTATAACATCAATGGCCAGTATATTTCGTTTTATTTCTCTACTACTGAGTATTTTTTTAAAGTACTTATCTTTTTGTAAGAGGTTTGTGACGGATTTGTGTATTTATTTTGCCGTAGGTATTTCTCAATGTCGATTACTATATATTGCTCTATCTAATCTGGTCTGTGAAGCGGGCAACGATACCTATTAAAGCTATATAGACTTAACATGAGCTTAAGTTTTGATATGAATGCGAGGCGACGAAATTATAAAGCTCAAGTACTCTTCATTTGGAAAAAAAAAGCAAAAAAAAAAGAAGCATATTTATGGTATGATAATACAGAAAATAACCTCGAGGTGTCATTCTAGATATAAAAATAACCATATTTGTATGAAAGTTATGTATGTTACTCCCTGGCATGTCAAGCATGTTTATTTCATTTGACTCATAATATAAATTATGTATGCTTGATACCTTAGTTTCTGCGATTCGTCCAGAGTGCCTCAAATGTTTGAAAGCTCCTAGGAAGGAAACTTAAGCATCTCTACGGATGCTTAACATAGAATAATAAGAAATATTTTTGATTGTCTTAGGAACAAGACAATTTGTCACATAGAAGAAAGAAACCCTAACCATTTTGTTATGTTAAACTTATTCGTCTGAGTGTGTCTATGCGAAAGAACTTTTTTTAGAATACTGACTTGAACTCTTGTGAGTAAGACACTTTTTTGAAGATGTAAGTTTGTATACATTTTCCTTTAAATTGTCTCGTTGTATAAATAAAACTAAATTATATCTTCCATGGACCTTAAACTATTTGATTTCTACAATATTACAAAATACTTTTGCTTCTTTGCTTTGATGGATTTGCATCCGTGCGTATAAACATTATGGCATCATTGTTATGCCTCTGACGTCACTCTTATTATAAACCCTCTGACGCCATTTAAACTGTGATGTACTGCTTTTTCTGTAATATATTATATTTCTTTTTTCCTTACGTAGTAATACATGAGCCCACATTAAACGTTCTTACTCTCTAAATATTTCCCACTGTGGCAAAACCGTTATTTTTAAAATCTTATCTATCGTGGATTTGCTCTTATTTATGATGGGAGATATTTGTCCTATGAATTAAAATAAGTTGAAACGAATAGTTAAAGGCAATGGTATGAATTATTCCCACACAATGGTAAAAAAAGTATTACTCTAAGCAAGCAGATAAAGCCACTGCAAGAAAACTGTCTTTATTTGTGCTTTACATAGATATTAAACCATTTTCCAGGATTGTTCATAATTCTTAATTTGATAGAATTGCACTGTCTTGGTAACTTATTTTAAACATAGGTCTGATCTGGCCTCCTTGCAATTGCCACCAATTATCAATTCCAATAAGTGACGTCACTGAGTTGTACTAGTGCTTATTACTAGTCATATTGACTTTTTCCTCCTTTGACCCCTGATTCATGTTCTCATATTTTTTCTGATCAATTTCTCAAGAAGAGCCCTGGAATAATTGATTTCAAAATACAAAAATCTTTTATTTCCCTCATCACTAAAGATGACTTTTTTAACTTCTATTAGACCTGACTAAAAACAAGGCCTGATATATATATATATGTAGATTATAGAGTGCCGAGGCAACTTGGGGACGCACTGAATGTCAACGCATTATTGATGGTCTCTATTGGTAGACAAAGATAGCGACAGAAAGAGCTTAAGAGGGAGTTACTATGAACTAGGGAGTTGCGATGACATAACTGATGTCTTCGCATTCCATATTTCCTGGAAAAGTAGGTATCTTTTTAGGATATTTGAAGTCTCACTCTTTATTTAGTTCTTTGTCTCGTTGTCTTTCCCTTGAATAATTGAGAGCAAAACAAATGCATCGATATGAACAGTACTATTCTGTTGCTTCGGTACTTTATATTATCTATACCCTGGTCCAATATCATCACTCTGAGCAGCGGTATACTAAAAAAGACATATCAAATTCCTTAATCACGTTTTATTATTTCAATATCTAAAACATGAAGAACAGAAAATATTTTTAACAGTGTGTGCGTGGGTAGTACATCAACAGGTTTCACATCATGCTTTGAGAACAGTCCTAGGTATCCATATATCCGGTGTGTCGGGGGTTTTGTTGGGCAGAATGGGCTTGGGGTCATAGGAGTCATCTGTATAGATGATGGTGGATGTGCTTGGGTGACGTCGAAAAAAATTCCATGAGGGTCCAGAAGAGCCTTTTTCTTCTTCATCTTCTTCAGTCTCTTCCTTAGAAATGTCTTGTTTCAGAGGCTCCTCGTGGGGCATAGCCTCTTCCTTAGAGGCTGAGGAGGATTCAATAGCGTGTCGGTGGCGCTGAAGGAGCAAGCGAGCAAGTTCCCTAGGAGACAGCTGCCGCTCAGAGTTTGCTATCCGGCGTCGCCTCTCCGTCTCACTCTCAATGTCCCATCGTCCTTAAGGAGATGCGAGAAGCTCACAGGGCGAGGAAGACCGTTTGTCCCCAGGGGAATGTCTTCGAAGGAAGCTGCAGGACTCAGGAAGCTGAGTGGTAGGCTTCCATATCTCGTGCGTCGTCTTGAGGATCTCCGGTTCAACTTCTTGAGTCGGCTTGAGAGTTTATCCTTTGCTCTCTTGGACAGCGTGGGAGGGCTTTGCTTTTTTCCCTTTCTCTTGCCCCCCTCGGCCGGAGTAACTTCGCTGTGAACCAGGGCGGCAGTGCATAGTTTAGTTAAGCTCTTGGAAATATCTTCTGAAGACTTTTGACTAGGGGTTTGGCTTTGAATGAACTCCGCGGAGAAGGAAGTGTCGCCGTACCATCCAAATGAACATGATTCTTCTTTCGCTTGGATATGGGCTTGGGTTTGTTTAAGTCCTCAGACTTGACGTAGGCCACAGTCAATATTGGTTGCTGAGTGGGTGGTTCTATGATGGGAGGGAAGCTCTGAGATGTGACTAAATTAATCTCCTTGGGAGGCTCCCTTTGATTAGGAGGACGATTTGGCATGAGGACAACATCGCTGCTGTTGTCGAAAAAGTCTTCAAAAAAGCTTTTGAAGCAAGAGCAGTTAAGCTTACTCTTGGTTCCGTATGTGCGGATGAGGGACTGAAGAAAGAACGTGGAGTAGGTCCAAGATACACTCATGACTACGATGATAAATGTCCCGATTTGAATGTAGGGAAGAACGCGTGTGGGGAGTAGTGTGACCCCGGAGCAAATCGTCGTGATGGCAGCCATGGATACCGGTCCTGCCATGTTTGATAAGGACTGAATAACGCGGATCTCTCGATCCCGCTTTGACCCAGATGCAATATAGGACACACCATAGTGGAGTGCAAAATCTGCACTGAGGCCCACTGTAAGCGTCACTGCCACAGACTCCAAAACGTTCAGCTTCCACCCAAGGAGCACCAGCAATGCCAGAGTACCAAATATGACGTTGGCTACATTTAATGCACAAAATAGGGCTAGCACGGGATTTGTGTGGATATTAAGAGAACAACAGCAGAGATCCCCGTGGCCATGAACACCGAACTCAGAGTCCCTTCACTGAGTGAGTTTTGAACGTCAAAAACCCCAAATGGCTCATGAAGAATCCCCGTTTGAGCTCAGGTGGAGCGGAGACGAGCATTTCCTTGGTGAACCAGTTGTTGACGCTTTCATAAAACTTAAACATCTCCTCATGCGAAAAGGAGAAGAGGGAATTGGATTCGTACTCAATGATGACAGCAGATACTTGATTTGTGGATATGTTAAACTTGGGTCCCGCCATGCTCGGGATCCAAAAGTCTCTTGGTGTGGAGTATAGATTCTCTATGGACTGAAGGATACACTTTTGAAAGATGGATTTTTCAAATGGAAACTTTGATTTCTGACAGCATGGGTAGCGATTCTCCTTCGTGATGGCGTCCTCGCATCTCCGCTCCATCCAGGATTTGAAGGTCTCTATGAAGCAGTTTGAAAGGAGTGGAGGACCGAAGGAGGGGGAGGAGTAAAAGGATTGTCTTCGAAGCTGGACGCAGAATTGTAGGAGCCAACGCTGAGAGGCTGGAGCCGTCATGTCGAAGTAAGGGTCTAGTTCCAAGGAGCCCTTGCTCCTGGGTCCAAATGATTACCATTGTCAGTGGGCCGTACGCCCCAAACGAAAGTGAGTGGAAGCTTGAGGCTGGATTCCCGAGAGGCAGATATCTCAAAGCCAAACTTTGAACGGAACTCTGAGTCATATCTAAGGACAAAGAAAGATAAAAATATATAAATACAGTGCCCATGTATTAAAAATGTCGAAAAATTAAATAATTACTAATCACTAATAATATTTCACATAAATATTAATCGACAAAAAATAGAATGCAAGAACTTCGAAACATGAAATGTGTTATTTTAAAGTTGAACCAGCAATATGCTAGAAATGAAAGCCGATATGCTCTTCTTTTAAGTTCACTTTATTACAAGTATTTGTTTCACAATATTTATCTATATTTTCTTTGTTAGCTTTTACATTTTCATCTACTTCTCTATATGCTCCAAACTTTCGTGGGGATGTAGCCCGTCCATATGGATTTACGAAACTTTTGTCATGCAAATTTTTGGATTTGATGTAAATAGCTCTAAAATTCAAGTTAATGAGTTTCTTTCAGTTACAAATACTTTGTCGATTATCCGTTAACGAAATTAGCTATAAATCCAATAACTTACTATGGATTACATTGTGAATAAGTCTTACTTCATCTCTTACTCTGTCAACGATTTCTTTAACAAGATTTAAACAAGCAGAGAAGGCACTTTTTAGTTGAATCTACTCTTCCGAGCAAACACTTTTGCATTATATCAGCAAATTTAAATTTATTAACTGCAAAAATCTATTCAATCTTTTTTTCCGAGATTTCAAAACTTCTTAGACTTGGTTTTATGACTGAAATTTATAGTCAAACACTTACAGTGGCCGTGGCTATACACTTTATGATTAAAAATATATTTCCAAAAGATCTAATCATTTATATATCATGAGTAGTTGTTTCTATAATTATATTGGCATAATGATACATTATTAAGACAAAAACCAATGCCGACAGTCTTAGGAATCAGGTACTTTTTCTACGTTGCGTTGTGTGTATATAGCTAACAGTTGCTCGACAAAAGACTTTTTATGATTTGCAACTGTTGACTTCTCAAAGTTTTATCCGAGTCACAGTTCTTATAAAAAAGACACAGTGTTCTATGATAGCTTCCTGTATTAAAAAAACCAGATGCTTACCATGGCTTCATATCAGGTCCATTTAATTGTTTATAATTTACGTATGGTATGCCATTTTATTCTAAATTTATTACCCGGGTAGATACTTAGTTAAAGTGTAAGAACTTTCATATCACGTTCCTATAAAAATTGTATTCTTTGATTCAGTGGTTTTTTTTGCAAAGTTCTGTTGTCTATAAATACGCATATATCGAATCGTGGATACCATGACTCAATCGAAAATAAATACTTCTTTGATACTTTTATTCCACATATAACTGTAATATTTCAAAAATAATTAAGTAACTTCTTCCTACTTCTGATTGAATTAGATTAACATAAATATATGCAATATATTGCAACTCAATAAAATATAAAAAAGCAATTTAAAAGTTTGATCAAATTACAATTTCTATTATAAAATGCATATTTGACGTTGAGTGATCAAGTAATCATACATAAAATGTACATGTATATATTTCAAATATATAAATATCCATATTATATTATAGAACCTCATCCAATATTTAAGTGGCTCATCAAAATAAACATTTTGGCTATTTTAGGCCAGTTTTACTCGTCACTTTTTTGTTTTTGACTACTAAAATACAGCATAGCAAATGTTATGTCATTTTGTAGAGTGTATTAATATGTACGAATACATGTATTAAAATAATCATTTTAAATGATGAGTTTTAAAAACAAAATAATACGAGGGTTGGTCAATAAGTCCGTGACTTTTTGTATTTCCGTCCATATAATTTGGTCGTCAACACTGCTCCTGTTAACAAGCATCTATCAGCTGACTTCTGTTAAAGTTTGAACACGCTGGGTCTTTTAGTTTGTGTTTGACAGTCTTTACAGACAAACAACTTCGTGAATGTGTAGAAAATAGAGAAAAGTGAATTTCGTGTGCTCATCAAGCATTATTTTTTGCGGGAAAAAACCATCGCTGCAACAAAGGCTAAGCTCGATAAATACTATGGAGACTGCACCATCGATATCCACGATGGCGGCCCTGAGGGAGTCGAGAGTGTTGTGAACGTGCTTGTTGGTCTTGTTCTCGACCATGCCCCATAAGAAATAGTCGAAGGGGTTGCAGTCAGGGGAGCCACAAGTCCGGGCTCCAGTGGTAGGGAAGTTGTCCAACAGCCACGCCTGTCCCCTCCGTCAAGATCATCCTGTGCCTCTTCTTGTACGAACTGTAGCCCAGGTCCTTGTTGATGGTGTTGGCGATGGTCTGCTTGGAGCAACCCATCTCGGCGGCCAACTTGGCGTAGGACTTGTTGCCGTCCTCGTTGACCTTCCTCTTCACCTCGGTGACAAACTCGTCGGTCCTGGTGGCCCCCAGGGACCGAGAACGCTTTTTGCGATGAGCATCATTCTTTTTGAAATAGTTCCAAGCCTTCCACTGGTCGTAGACGGTTAACTTGGGGTAGTTGAAGAACTCTATCACCTCCTTTGGACTCCTCCCGGCACGGAAGGAAGCGAACATCGCATGCCTTTTCTCCTCTTCCATGGCTAAATGTTGACTGATTTTCAATCTGTTTTTTTTGGCAGATAGATAAGATGCAAGCGCAGTAACGTACATATGTGCGTTGCAATATCTCAAAAAACAAAGACGACATAACCGATCAAAGTTAGTCCGGATTATACGTGTACTCCCTGTATGTATATATATATATATATACATATATATATTAGGGTTGTTCTTATTTTTCAAATGTTTGAAATGTTAGCGACTTTGAGCATTTTCTGTTTCTTGGTGATAAAAGAAGACGACATACAAAGTTTGAACAAAATCGGTCAACATTACGAGGTCACGCAACGAGGTCAAAGTTTTAAAAATTTAGTAAAAATATAGTTTTCCGCAAATTTCTTCAAAATGGTGGACGTTACAGACTTCAATAATAATTATTAATTTAAAGGAAATCTAATTTACTACCAAACGTAGGTTGATGTTTTTAATAAAACAAATTTTCAGTAAAAACAAAGCAAGAAAGAGAGTGAGTATTGTTAGCTTATTTCATAGCTTTTTTGTATCAATTAACTTCACTCGCCTGTAGAAGATGACTTGTTCGCTTCAGAGTAAAATAGTACTTTTTAGTTTAGTAAAACTTTAGATGATAAATCCAAAAATTACCTTGGTTGCATTCTATCAATTCATAATTCAGTACAATCTGAGTTTACATCATATGATTCAGAGCCTGTATTGACCTATAAGAAATCGATTATGAAAAAATAAATCATAATGTGTTTCTTAGATGTGCGTCAAGGTATCCTCTCAAAATTTTACTTTATCTCTGACGCATTTATAATCCATTATATGCGTCATTTTGTACGCGAGATAGGCTTTTTTTAATGTGCATATAACTCTCTACTTATTAAATTGACATGATTTAGTATACCAAAATATTAAAGCTGGTTAACCAAGCTTTCATTTGATATTTTGTGTTCTAAAAATCGCTATACTTTAAGAGATATAAGCAAATACGTACTCTCCCCCAAAAATTGATCTTTGATATGAGAATATACGATTACCATCTGGTAACTCTGTTAGTGTTACCTGGGTAGAAAGAGAAAGAAAAGGGAGGGAGTATTTTGCCTCACTTCTCTCCCTTCTTTTTTTCTCCTATCCAGGTTACACTAACTGCTGTTACCAAATGGTAATCGTATATTCTCATATCAAAAGATCATTTTTGGGGGAGAGTACGTATTATGCTATATTTTTAACATCATCCATTAAAATAAAAGTTACTATAAGAGAATAAAGTTTTTGAAAAGCATTTGCTCCGATTGGACTTTTCAATACCGATAAAATAAGTATATAGTGTAATTTAGTAAATGATTCCAAATAAAGTTTGTGCAAAATATATATTTTCTGAAAAAATATCTTGCTTTTAAGGGGGTCAAAAAATAAATAAAAAAACTTGACATTTTTCTCATATTAGTTTGCTTAGTTTAATTTGTAAAGTTATATAGCCTTTCCCTTGCTTGTCAACGCATAGAAAGTCTGAAAGTCCTCCTGAGTTATATTTGAAGTGACAAGCATGATATTGTAGAAAAGAAACTCAAAATTTTCTGACTTTCGGAAAAGAAAACAAAATATTTGCGTATTACATTATTTGAAAGAGTAAATATTGTCCTACAGAGTGGAAAAACTAACAATTGTATTGATATATTTATATAAATTTACTGGCAACGGACAAAATCGAAAAAATCCCATATTCCAGTATTTATATCTTCAGTTCTCCAATATTCCAAAATAATAGCATTAAAACATAAAAAGGTAATAAACAATTTTTTCGGCAATAATAACAATAATTATTAAAAGTATCTAAAAAGGATTAAATAACTGTAGAAGCCAAAAAAGGATTGATTGAAAATGAATCTCAACAGAGTTCATTATGTATATATATATATATACATTTATAAATAATATATATTTGTACATATATGTATGTATATATATATATATCAGAAAATGACCGGGTACCCGGCCCGGCCCGGCGCAGCCCGGGGCCCGGTTGTTTTTTGAATGTCCCGGCCCGGTGTCTAAAAATCACCGGACCGGGACTTCAATATTTTCGTTGGTTCTTCATTCTGAAAGTGTCGACGTTTTTTTAAACGAATTTTTAAAATTTAACTAATTTTGTAGGAAATTTTTTTCTAAAAAGAAACGTCACTTTTTTCGAGAATTTTTATTTAGGAAATTCTGTTTAAAAAAAGTCACTTTTTTGGAAATTCTTTTCTAAAAAAACGTCGCCACTTTGAGAATGACGAAGCAACTAAAATATATTACAGTCCCGGCCAGCTTGAAAAACTTAAGTCCCGGCATGGCCCGGGTCCCGGCAAAAAAAGTGTCCCGGTCGTTTCTGATTAATCTATCTATCTATATATATATATACACACACACATATATAATATATATATATATATATATATATATATATATATATATATCTATATATATATATATATATAGTCCCGGCCTAGCCCAGGTCCGGCAAAAAAATGTCCCGGTCGTTTCCTATATATCTATCTATCTATCTATCTATCTATCCATCTACTATCTATCTATCTATCTATCTATCTATCTATCTATCTATCTATCTATCTATCTATCTACTTCTATCTATCTCTCTATCTATCTATCTATCTATCATATCTATCTATCTACTATCTATCTATCTCTCTATCTATCTATCTATCTATCTATCTATCTATCTATCTATCTTCTCTATCTATCATCTATCTATCTATCTATCTATCTATCTCTCTATCTATCTATCTATCTATCGATGCTATCTATCTATCTATCTATCTATCTATCTATCTATCTATCTATCTATCTATCTTCTATCTATCTATCTATTATCATCTATCTATTATCTATCTAGCTATCTATCTATCTATCTATCTATCTATCTTCTATCTATCTAATCTATCTAACTATCTATCTATCTATGATCTATCTATCTATCTATATTATATACACATTATAGATAGATACCTAATATTATATATATATATATGTTGTGTGAGGTATTTTCTAAAATAGTATGGCTTTTTTACAAAATATGAAAACAAGCGTTTGCTATTCTATCGAGATGCTCTACATTTTTTATGATCAACTATTCGATTAATTCACTGGAAAATGCGCTTTCGAACATTTAATCATCCTTACAAATCCCGTTAAAAATAAATCTAGCTACAATAATGGTATCCTTCATAGACATTGTCAGTTGATGATAAAAGGTAGAATTTACAGGAGTAAGTAATGGAGCTGAGTTTTTTTAAACTGAAGCATAGGCATTCTTACTATCACCAAAAACAAGCGTTTGTTATTCTATGGAAGATGCACTTCATTTTTATTATGCATGTTTTCGATTAAGTCACAAGAAATGAGCTTTTCAACAATTAATGGTCTTTAAATCATGCCTTTCAAATATATCTAGCTTCATTAGTTGGTACCCGTAGCTGAAGCATTTCATACACAAATGGAACCATAAATATTATGAGATGGTGTTAAAATGATATATGTATATTGTAAAAATGTTCTGACTCTGGAGGAATAAGTCGTCGTCTAATCTTTATTTGAAAACCATCATCAAGTGATCGATTCGATGTCTTCTTAGCCCTTAGTCCGACATGGAGAAAGATGACGAGATCACATAGAAAAGAATGCGAAGACTCCTATGAAGTAAGTAATGAATCGCCTGTCTATATGCTTCCTCTTGTGAAAATTAATTTTAATGCATACTCTCAGTAAAGGAATGGGACCATTGGAAACTCTATTGTAAAGATGGACAGGATCATGCTCACTCCTGGAAAAGTCGAAGGAACGAATCCATTTCATCAGGCCTCTTGGAGGGTACGAAAAAAGGGACTCTATTGCAGCCTTAATTACTAAAATTCGACTGACGTAATAAATATTGTCCGCTCTGAGCAAGGACGTCTCCTAGTCTGAATTACAACCACGGAAAAGCCACAATTGGATCTGAACTTCGATCCTTCCCATGATAGACAGAGAGAGGATTTTTTTAAAGAGATTCCTAAAGGAGGAACTTAAACTACCATTCTTCGAACTTCGGAACCTGAACATCCACACCATAAACTTTTCAAGTAGGCTTACATTCTGCTAATAAATCTGGATACGGTCCAGGTCCACTTCATAAAATAGCTTCTGATTCAGGGGGAATCCGTTCAAGAGACAAGACAGCGCAAACTATGCTCTATATCTTGGGACAGTACCATGGGATCCTGCTTTTGCATCATGCGCTACTGCTCATAGTTTTATTCAGTATGTCTTATATTGAAAAATCCTAAGAGTATGTCATGCAACGTTTTTTTTCGTTAAATATTTGAGAATTTATTATGTTTTTTTCTTCACACCATTAGCTGAAAGTACCAGGGTTGTTGATTTTTTGATTTAAATCAGATTTTTTTGATTTTAATTGTTAACCATATTTTATGAACAAAAAATCTTTTTTTCAATGTGTAAGCTTTGTCCATACTTTAAATTGTAACTTTTTAAAACATGCCCAATATACATATAGGCCTATCTCTTTCTCAGGGGACTTTAAATGCTGTCTTTGATTAAATTCTAGTGTGCCTTACTTAATGATTTCATTTTAATAAAGAATGCAAAGGAGTACACAATAAAATTACAGAACTTCAAAGGCCTTGTAATGAGTCATACTCGCTAATCACGTGACAGTTCGAAATCCAAGCGAGGATCGAAGACTCATGACAATTTTCTACCTTAAAAAATTACTGGGTGGAGCTGCCAACGGCTGATCAAAGATGACTACAAGATGGGTCACTCTCGAATCTTGAACTGCGTTACTTTTCCATTTACATTGTACAAGTAAACAATTTATTTGATAAAACATGACTTGATTTCAATCATTGATTATAAAATGTCTTTGGGAAAAAAAACTTAATTAAGATCGCAATCCAAATTGCTTGATTTAAATCAAATAATCCTAACTCAAAGCTTAATATGATATATTATATGATATAGGCCTATAGTCTGAGGCTATAGATATTATGAAAAAGGCCACTGCTCACTATTAAGAAGACAGACATGAAATGTTTGTTTCTGTCATTGAGAATTAGAAGCAATAAAATTAAATATGAATTTGATTTATTGAAAAAAAACATGAATTGATTTAAATCAATGATTTAATTGAAATCCACTTGATTTAAATCGCGATTTAAATCAATGATTAAATCGGCCTGATTTAAATCAAACAACCCTGGAAAGTACATATTACAATTAAAAAGGAATAGTCTTGATTCCTTCCGAAAGGCCATAAAGGATAATCCTATGGCGAGCAATCTTTTAACTTACATGTTTGGGGGGAAACTACTTATACATACTATATTAACTAGTAATTGCGTGAGAAATATATTAATCCACCAAAAGTTATATAAGTATTTCTTCATTATATAAAATTCCTCATTTAATAATTGTGCAATACGTTAGAGATCTTCAGGAATAATATATTTCATACATATAATATATATTACAGTTTATAGTTGTAGTTTTTTTGGCCATAAGGCGATACTTGATTGATTTGTATAAGGATATATGTAGACAAAACAGAAAACATAACAACTGGGAATTAAAAATGTAGCAAAAAATAATTCAAAACATTTCTCAATCGAATAAAAACTGTTTGGTAAATATAAATATTTTCTGTAGAAGTTACATCCTAACATGAACCATTCATTAAGTTTTATCAGTCATAGGAGATCAGAAGAATATAGGTAAAATAATGTTAACTCTATTAATAATTATTTTATACATAAATTAATAACGTCAAATAGGTTGACATAAGATATCTACTTTTCATTTGTGCTATATCCTCGAAAAATGGCAAAACCCTCTTTCTATACAATTTTTTCCATTTAAAAAGAACAAATGTATAGAAAAAGAGTGAGTTTGTTAAACTGTCGACATTGTCTTTTTTATACAATATAAACTTTGAAAAGGAGGTGGGTAAAAAGTGGGGGCAAGGGACAATTCGTTGACTACATTAATTATATTTTTAAATTGGCAACTCATGATGTGCTATTCGGATGGTAGCTCAAAAAATATTTGCGTGTAATGATTAGGTTTCCAAAAATGATATAGTATTAGAAGGATTCGCTCGTTAAAGTCCGTATATGACCTCCTTCCATTCTTCAACGACCTTTCAGTCCTCATGGAGACCGTCTCAGGCTGAAATCATGAGGCACAGTAACAATGCTTCACGACAGAAGAGCTTAGTCCTGCACTTATACGGCCCCTTCTTGGTCAGGTCCACCTGAAACTCCACGTCACCCACGAAGAAATGGATGTATTCGTCGCTTATCTAAGAGACAGCCCTTCTAGAATGCCTGCCACGGATGACTTCTTCCATCTCAACCTTGGCAGATCGCGAAGGGCATTCAGCTAAAGTTTATTCATCCGGAGTTCCCAAGGACAGATCTGATTTGCTGTCTCTTTCAATCACAGGTGATACTCAGGGGAACGGGCTCCAGTACATTCAGCCAAAGACCCGTCGAATGGCTTGTCATGGAGGTCTTCCTTTCCCGACCTTGGCAGTGCGTTAAGACGCCTTCGGCTGAAGTGTGTCAATCCTGTGGTTCCCGTGGACCATCTGCTCTCTCTCTTTGCTGGTGACCCATAGAGGAATGGACTCTGAGACCTTCTGGCGGAGCCCTTGATGTACGTTTCTAGTGTTCAGATTTGATGAAATTGAGCTCTAAGCTATGATCGTCCGGAAGGTACATGGAGGGAAGATTCCTTGTCCGCGCTATAGAGAGAAGACTTGAAGAGTTCTTTGGATCGAAGCTGTAGGAGATGATGAGTCTGAAGAGGAACTCTTGAGGATGACTTTACGCCAGAGGTTGAAAAGAGCAGGTTGGGAAACATGGGTTGATCAGGTGTTGCACATTGGATTCCGTCGAAGTCCGTGGTTGCAGCGATGAGAGTCGGAAAAGAGGGATGACAATAACTTAAAGAGATAATTTTTTTTCTTTCTGAGTAAAAAGAAAAACATCACAGACCAAAACCAGTTGATATGTACGGTTACCAACATCAGTAAATGCTCATCATATCAGGCTAAATACAATATTACACAAATTTAGGGGACAATTGCGTATTTTTCTTGAAGCTTTTTGTCATTATTCAAAGGATTAATATGAAATATAAGCACTCTTTTATAGTTTGATGTTGTGATTAATTTTGTCAGTTGTTGATAAGAGGTCAAATTTATTCCAGTTGATATGTATGTTTACGCATATTTGTGTATAATTATGTCCCCATTGGTTACATATCTATATTGATTGGATATCTGTGTTTAGTCGATTTACTGGCAAAACTATTATATTCTAAGAGAACTTAAATAAATGATTTAAAAAAAAGAGGTCAAATTTAGAGGAATAATATCTATATGGTCATTTCTTATGAAGTAAAATAGCTAGAAACAGTTTTCTCTTCTTCTCCTTTTTTTCTCAAGCGTTATTTTAAGAAAATACATCACATATATTATATATATATGTGTGTACTTTAATATTCAGATTACTTAAGAAACAAAGCATCAATAACATTAGAGTCTAAAAATTATATCTCCATAGAAAAAAACAAATTTGATAACAAACGGTAATAGCAATCAATAAAATTATCTGCATTAAAATAGTTGATTAAGATTGATTAAATTACGAAAAGATTCATATCTTTCTTAATTTCATTTTTTGAATAATACCAAGAATAACTTAACTATTATTAATAGTCAAACTCAATTAATTTAGATAATTGTAGATTATTTAAAATATCATTTCCTACAATAACAGTATTGGTGTTATTCAAGTCTACAAAATATCTAATGAAAAATTAGTATGTCAAATAATGTTGTACCTTGTATGCTTTAAAATGATTATCATCGACAGCCCATTATTTTTTAAATGTTTAAATCTAACATAAAATATACTTTTGAGTTTCTTTGAGAAATACAACTAAGATTTACTTCAAGGGCACTATTATCAGATGCGATAAATCAAAATATTTAAAGTTTTTGAAGCTGTGATAATGTAAATTTTACTTACGATTTTTTCGAGCTTGTAATTTAAGTTTAAAAAATTATCAGTTTAAATTTTAATATTGTATTTGTAGCATTTCTTAAAATATTATATATTGGAATGGGTTAAGGTAACTATTTGAATAAAAGTGGAATGATCCATATTATATATATATATATATTTATTTATCTGCAGTTTATAAATATAAATGCAATAGAGAAGAACGAATTTATCCTTCTGATGTCGTTAAATTTTATATTTGTTTATTGTGATTGTAATCTCACATACTGCTATTTCGACTTCCTTCAATAGGTTTGTTTATCATGTTCTTGAAATTGTGGGAAGAGTATGTGAGACAAGGAGAATATAAAGAAGGTGAGTGAACAAGGAAACTTTACGTTGTGTTTTTTTATTATTATTGGACTTAGGTTTTAACATTGACGTCATATGTTTTTATTTATATATACTTACAAAATCAATTTCTCAAAGGAATTGCTTTGTTGTGGAGTGATGTGTGAGTGCCAGGAACAGCCTCAAGTCAATTGTGCCATTCAAACATTCTCCCTTTCACACGCCCAAAATATCCCTCACTTTTTTTCCATGTCTAATAATAATATGCATATTTCAACAATGACGTCATACAACAGCTGAGTCAGCTAACGCCAACCTGCCTGACTTAGAGAGTTTCGTGTTGACACACCTTTGAATATATCCTTGATGTGATATCAACTTTTAATATGGTTTAGATTACAAATACGTGACAGAGAAGAGAGCGACGAACAAATGACTCAATAGAATTTGGCAATTATATAAGATATATAATAATACACTTGCTCCTATTTAACACTTTTCTTTTAAAAATATTCATATAAAATGATTTTCTAGTTCTCAACGTCTTAAATAATCGACAGGAAAAAAATGGACAAATGAAAATTGAGTTTTATTATGATGTGGTAGTCAAAATGAATTTATAAATTTTTATTTATTCAAAACGGGTAAACAAATAAAACATATTTAGTTCAACCCTAAGATAAAATTGTAAATTAAAATATTACTTATGGGATTTTTTCATACATTATCTTAGGTTGTTATGTATGCTGTTGTACATAAATAAAATTAAACGGTTGAAAAAAAAATATAACAAATTTTTAAAAATCAATTCTTTTAAATTCAGTTTAATTGTAACCAAATACAATCCTAGATACGTATGTTGTTAGAGAGACTATGCAGTGTACGTCATCGTATTACATAATTTCAAACATTAGAAAGGGGGGGGGAAATCAAAATTTTACCTATTTTCTTTAAAAAATAATATTATTAATTCTATCAAAATATGACAACATATATGATACCCACCAAATATGCACAGTCTTAAATAATTACTTTTAGACATATAAACAAGGAAGCTGATCCAATAGTAGGGAGGATACTTGGTGTATGTTTATATCCAGTAAATCTTTTCTGGTTTCTTCATGGACAATGATGTATTTCCATTGTGTTAATGTTGAACAAGTCTAATATATATATATATATAAGTATAATATTTATATAAACAAAAATTAAAATGGCTTGCATCAGTTCACAAACCATGATTCAAATAATATTAAGATTAATACTACTATTCCCTAATCTTGTCATAATTATCTGTTCGCTATGATGCAAGGGTGCACTACTCTCAAAGGGATGCTTCTTTGGAAATAAATGAAACTGTTCTTTGTCTGGACCGTTGAGGCCCCGGTGAAAGAGAACGATAAAAAGGGAAGATATCCCCAAAGTCCCAAATCCCAATATCCAAAATACAATCTGGGCCGAATAACGAAATAGGGAGGATTTTCTCCATAAAGACTTGCGTCCAATCCTTTGTGCTTGCATGAATGAAAATAAATTCCATTCCTCTTGGTCGATCCTCTCCACTCGAACTTGGTGACTTGCATAGGCGGGAGCAGGTGAGAATGGAAGGGATGAAGACATGCGGGTGTCCATGATAGCATAAGAAATGCTAATTGCAGAGGCTTGCTATGCTTGCAAACAAAAACTGCAATAGAGGGGAGGGGGAGAGAAAAGAAAGAGAAAAAGGGTTTAAAAGGACAGTCTTTATAAGACAAAAGAAAAATGGGCCAATGGATAATACCTCTGCATTGACATGAGAACGAGAGATAGGGGAATAAAATTACTCCTTTCTTTAAAAGGCATACACTTGAATGTGAATCCTTTCAAATAGGGACCCATCTTATAATATTGGAATATTTTAAATGCATTTCGATACAATAAAATAATGGGGAAAAACACAAATTCTCGCGTGAAAGATTATATTTGAAATAAGACATTGGTTATGAATAAAATGATGCATCATTCAAAACTTATATCCGACATACAAAAAAGCGCCGACTATAAACATATCACAGCCATGATGCATTGGTGAGATTATGACGATTTAATTAATATAATTCAGTTAAACTCTAACATTCCCTTTAAATGCAAATGAACGTATGAATTATATTTTCGGTTCGTAGCATTTATTATAAAAATAACTACATTAATTTAATTGTACAACGCAAGGATCACTTTGAAAAATAATATAAATTACTAGTAAATATGAATACCTCTACGCAGATATTTGAATGAATCTGTTTAAAGTGACGTCAATGAGAGAGGAGTCGTCACACCCTTATATATATAAGCCTTAAAAGAATGACAATAATAGTTTCCTGCACATCTGATGTCTTGTTAAATCGAATCATTCTAATGTATTGGCAATCCCTATCAAGGGAATACAATTTTATAATTTTAGTTGGTTTCAATCTTCATTAGAGCATACAGCATAAACAATGGTTGGCAATATAAAAATTACAATAAAATAAAACTATGAAATCATAAGATATAGAGAACCAATTTGTGAAACTTACATAAAAATGGTTCCGTTCTATATATTTTATTTTTTTAAATTAAATTAAATGAACTAAATTATAAACACAAATGCTTTACACTTTATTACACATGAACAAAAGCCATGATATTTCTTCGAACAAAGTATATCAAAATGAGACTGCATTTGCACCTCCTTTAAAGATATGAAACAATTGTATATTCTCAATAATGGGTTTTGAACAGTTTCATAAGATTGGAGAACAATCTCTTTCTAAACTCTCAAGCTATACTTGGGAAGAATATACATATTTTTAAAGAAGTTTATCTTAAACTATTTAATTGGGTGTCCAGGAGAAATGGACCAGGAAAATATGGACTAGGAAAAAAAGGACCAGGAAAGAATAGACCAAGAGGAATGACCAAGGTAGAAAAGGAAAATGATGACTCATGGAAGAAATGGACCAAATTCATAGGTAAGCAAGTTTTTGAGTGGAATATATTTAAGTATTGTACAAATATATTTATCATATAAACTGAGTAAATATTGACATAGAATGATTTATTTTTGCAATTTTAGATAAATACTCTTTTCTTTATGTCAATTGTATGTAGTACAAAATCCCCCAAATTATGGTATTTGTCCATTTTCTTCCATGAGTCATCATTTTCTTTCTACCTTGGTCCATTCCTTCTTGGTCCATTCTTTCTGGTCCATTTCTTCCTAGTCCATATTTTCCTCGGCCAATTCTTCCTAATATCATTTAATTGGCATGTAAAATCAAAGGCTAATTGTGTGATAACTCATTATTCAAAGTAAGAAGCTGTTTGAATCGATTAAAAAAAGTTGGACATTTACTAAGCTTGATGATTATCGTCTTTATTGGCCTACAAACATTCAAGATTTGATCATTAAACATTAAAGTCTTGGCATTATTTTGATCAAAATCACCGACCTGTATGATAACTGGATGCACAATAAACTAAATAAAATGATAAGATCTATGTTCGCAACAATGAAACAACAGAAGAAGGAAGGAATTATAATTATAACTTAAGCTGTTAAGTCTGAATACCAAGTCTTCAGGAATATAGGGAGAAATGAGAAGAAAATAATATCCAGTGACGTCATTTTAAGGGATTATTTCTTTTTGAATGATAACATTGGATGAGATCACTGGACATTATTGTGTATTTCTTTTTTTCTATTCTCAAGACTACTTCAATGCAGCCAATTTAAGCTCTTTTATGTATTTTATTCAAATAGCTCTTTATGTGAATTGATTTTTCCTTCCCTGTTGAGTATCCATTATTATGTAGGTAGATGATACCGATGTCTCCCTGATCTTCGCCCTTCTAATTGATTAAAGTTGGTACATACTTAAGGCAATATTTTTGTTCTCGAATGTTTTTCGACATATATATATATATATATATATATTTCCCCGAGCTTACCTGAAGCATTTAATAGCAGTGATATTTGAGACATAGGAAACAAGGAAAGCACCAGAGGTCGTTAGGGAAGTAACAAATATGGAGAGGGCTGAGGAACTCAGAGTCAGGCGTATGCGCTCCTCCAAATCCTGCTCTTTGTGAAGATTCCAGGACTTGACATGATGAATGTATCGTCGGAGCCAACGCCTAAAAGCAGTATACAAAAGATTACCCTTGTAGGAAAATAGTTATAGATTTTAATAATCCTCTTTGTAAACATAAAATACATGCCATATTTAGTTTCTCAAGGGCATGCTCGTTCAGTCTCCGTCCCTTATCAGATATGGAATGCTGTCTTTGATCAATGTGAGCCCAAAATATTGAAGTTAAAAAACCTCAGTCCAATAGCCTTTATTTGTTAGAAATTATATCTACAGTTCAAATAGTCCATTAAAATTTCAAATTTCGTCCTAATATCAAATGCTTTCTTCAAGCAATTTCACTAAAATACAGAATTTTTCGTGTCCTTTATGTCATAGAAAGATATTTATAACATTTATTTTTTAGTTCAAAGGGATAATAATAGGATATGTCAATGATCTTTCACGTATTAAATTACAATTCTATCTATGATAATTCTACACATATTTGATTATGAATGAATGAGTAGAAAAGACTTATTAATTGTGATTAATTTTATTATTGAAAAAAAATATGATGCCTTTCGATACATGAATGTATGTTCAGAAAATACTTTTTCTTGAAATAATTTGCCACTATCCCTTCAATATAGGCCATTTAAAATCATTTCTTCTTCAAGAGACGTAAGGAATGACTTCCAAGGAGAGTATTTACGTTGAAAGTCTTAACGTCCATTTATAAGTAATAAAAGATCACAACGGTGTATAAGTAAGTATATTTGTACGTGTTCCGTGGATGAAATAACAACAACAAACTATATACTAAAAACTCTATGAAAGTTTTCATCAAGGCTCCCCTAAAAAAGTTTATTAAACATGTAAAGGATATTGTACGCCTTTTTTCATCAAACAAAAATTAGTACGAGCAAGTTTGTATAAATATTATTACTACATATACTTTGGTCACATTATTATTTCGTTATTTGGAGAGGTGGATTCATGCATTCATCTCTTTGAAGGAACCTGATATGGGTAGCGGTGTTTATGACAGTATAAAGGAAATGAAAGCATATCCATACGCTATCTAAAACAAGTTTTAAAAAGTCTTCCTCTGATATACATAATTTGACTTTGTAGTCTCACAAAACTTGTTAATTTTGTTTAAAGAAATGCGGAATTATGAACAAAGCACGTTATTGGACTATTTTTCATGAACCAAATATATATATATATATATAAAAAAACGACCGAGACACTTTTTTTCGCCGGGACTCGGGCTGGGCTTTAAATTTTTCAAGCCGGGCCGGGCCAAAACCGGGCCGGGACTTTAATATATTTTCGTTCCTTCATTCTGAAAGTGACGACGTTTTGTCCTATTATTTAAAAAAGTGATGACGTTTTTTAGAAAAATTTTTAAATATTTTTTCAAAAAATTTAATAATTATTTTCTAAAAGATGTCGTCACTTTCAAAATGACGGAGGAACGAAAATATTAAATTCCGGGCCCAGTGATTTGTAGACAACCTGGCCGGGACTTAAAAAAACATCCGGTTAGACGTCGTTTCCTGATATTCATATATATATATATATATATATATAATTACAATAAAGGTATATGCAAGAAGCGCATTAGCTAAGTGGAAGCGTGCTGCACTCTCAATATTGATGGCGCAGGTTCGACTCCTCTAGAGAGGGAAAGGTCAATTTTGGTCAATCTCATTGTTACGATATGTTTTAAAACTTTACGATAGAGGATAACAATATAAACTTTTCCAATTTTCTTACCAAGAGCAATCACAACGGCTAAGGCGTTCATGAAGGGAAAGAACTCGATTTCTAGAATGAAGGTATACACAAAATACGCGGTCCCCAGGGAGAAAACAATGGTAAGTAGGGTGGATATGGTAATAACAATGAGACTGTGTAAGATAATACACATAGGAATATGAGGCACCCTCCCAGGATCAGGTACACGCCGTCCTCAATCATGTACTCGTTGAATAAGGACTCTTTGAGACTAAGAAAAGGAGGAGAAAATGAAGATGGATACACATAATTAGTTACTTACAGAGCGCTGATGGATTTTAATGTTAAATGCTTATTTATATCCGGTCGGATGCAATTCTATCGACTCATATAGGCAAAGAAAAAGGATGGTGCGAAGAAGTTTGTGTTCTTTTTCTGTTGTAACGATTGCCAACAGGAGGCTCTGTATGAACTAAAAAGCTATTTATTTAATATTATTTAACTTTACTTCTTATAATTTTTTTACATACTAATTGATACAAAAGATTTACATAAACTGGGCAGCTTATGCTTTTCATATCTTAAACTTTTTCTCCTAGGATACTCCCTAAAGTCGAGGTTCTTTATAGTAACAATATTACGTGGCTCATACCCAGTTCCATGGCAACGATGCGCGTAACGCCATCCGTGATGGGCATGCGTTCGATGATGGGGCGGAAGTAGTCGAGTGTTATGGAGCTACGTGCAACGGGAAGAAATGATATGGCATGTTGCAGATCCGTATTCCCTGCAAGAAAGGAGGGGGTCTCTTATTAGTATAAGACTATGTTGTGGCTATATGGATGAACTGTAAAGAGGACTGCTTTAAGGAATGAAAGTTTGTTTCAGCCCCCAGTTTGCTCGAAAATGTGACTCTTCCTCATATTAATTTGAAACTTTTTTCATGTTTTTATTATTTCTGGATCTTACTGTTTTGGTTCTTAATGTTTATAACTTAAATCACTGTCGTAGGTTTATCTTTTCTAACCAAAATTCGCTTTTGAATAGTTATGAAGTGCAACGTTTTACGGAAGGGCTTTTCAACTCCCGTTTGCTTGAATTTGTAACTCATTCTTTTAGTTTTTTAAATTGTTTCTGATAATTTCCTTAAAATTACTTTTAAGATTTTGTTTTTAAATTCTTAGACTCATAATATTTCTTATTAGTATTCATGAATTAAAGCAACTCTTTTTTATTGTTTTATCATTGACAATTAAAATATCCTCTCTTTGAACAATATATATATATGAGGTTGCGAGAACAATCACACAAACAACAAAGGAAACAAACAATCTGAACATATTTTTTAACAGTTGGTAACTCACTTTTCCTTATATATATACACGCATTGTCATTAGAGTAATGACCCATTTATCGGCAGATAGTATGGAACATACTAAACATTTATAGTAGGCCTTTCTTTGATTCAATAAGCATTAATTGGTGTTATTTGGGACGCCCATTCAAAGGATTCAATAGTGACATGGATCTAGGCCCATGAGAAGAGACAATTTGTGCTTTTAGTGATAGTATTCATTTAAGTGAATTGATGACATCAACAGCCGCAAGTGAGGATATTGTTTTTAAAAAGTGCCAACTGTTTTTATTATTATTATTAACTCTTTTTTCAACCAATCACGTTGTAGTAAAATGTTACATGGTGATAATCTAACTTATGAATAAGATAAAGGAAGAATGCCAGTCAATAATAATCTTTCCTCTGTCATATTGGACCTAATGGCATAATGTTTAGAGAGGATTTGATTGGATTACTCAAGAATTCCAATTTAAAAAACACCTGTTCCATCATTCTTTATGGCATAAATCTGTTGCCTAACTTAATTATCTTAGTGTTTTTTTATATATACTCAATTTAAGTGCTTCTACTTTGTTTTTGTTTAAGAAATAGTTGGTCGCTTTTGGAAGGAGGGGAAGGGGGGGGGGGGGGAGAGATGGGGTTTTAAGTACCTCAGAGGAAAGAAAGTTTTTGTCAACAAGGAAATGAAGGATATGATACACGGCATTGAAACTGAGTGCAGTAGGGAGGGATTTGGTTGCAGGGGCGTAGGGATGAGAGGTGGCAATCTGGGACGAGTTCCCCGGAATGATAGTACTTGGAGCAGTTGCGGAGTATGGAAAAGGTACTTTTAATATCTTCATCCTATTGAAAGAAAAAAAATGACATTAAGTAGATGATCAATCAGATGCAAAACACAATATATATTGTAAAATGGATAATTAACGGGAAAACGCATATTTTATGACGTCCATATTTTTGAGGTGACGTCCACAGAGGAGGGAAGAATAAATAACAAAATATATATAATGATCAAAATAACGAAGATCATTCACATCGTATAATGTACTGAAGTTACGGATACTAAAATATTATTAATTGGTCGATACCGAACCGATTATACGATATTCGGTAGAAACTACCAAAAGTATGACTTTTGTGACATTCACATAGATACATAAATATATAGAGACCTTATTCCTTTCAATAGCACAGAAACATCGTTCAACTGTCGCTTTGCCCAAGCGCTCCCATGTGTGAAGAACTTGAACTTTGCAAAATAAATAAACAACTATAACTTATAGCATTATAGAGCAGATACATAAATATACATTCAATATAAGCTTATGCTATGTATTATATACTTGAGTACCTGAAAGTGCATTTTATATCGGACAATAAGAGACCGTTAATGAAAAAAATTGCTATAGCCTTCCATTTCCTACAAAATCCAAGTACATATATAACTTATATAAGATTAGTATGTATTAATTTCAAATAATCTCTAATAAATTATAACAAATCATATACTTAATTGTCCTTTGTTATAAATTGTCCGATATTAAATGCATATGCAGAAGTCAGAGAGCAGATACATAAATATATTTATCTTTCTTTTTTATCTACCGTACCAAATATCGATCAATACTGTAGATATATAATAAAATCTACCGAATACGGATATCGATCGGTACAATGTATATACCGAATATTGAACCGGTGGTAGTTTTTTTACTGAATCCCAGCTCTGATATATGTATATACATAGGCGTAGGAGACGGGGGGGCAGGGGGGGGGGCAACTGCCCCCCCAAAATTCGGGTGAATGCTTAAATTCGGGCAAATTGGTTGAGGTATTCGGGCATTTAAATTGAAGAAAAAAATTGTAATTATGAAAGCAAACGGATTGTGAATTATAAACAAGAGCTTTCCACCTTTATGTGATTTCAATTCACATTTAAGAGTCCACTTTTCCCCTTTTGAAGAAATAACGCTCAACTTTTTGCTGATGAGAAATATGAAATTCAATATTATCACACATTTAAGTTAATTATTTTTGCGCCACTGAAAAAATGCACCTCGCACGTAGAAGGTAATAAGAGTGTACTTTGATACTACTTAGATCTTAGTAAAATAAATATAAAATAACAACAAATCAACAAGTTATAGTTCTACGATAACAATAAAGTTCTTCTCAGAGATAATTGTTAAGTGAACATACCTTTTGGAGTTTCGGCAACTTTATTAATCGAACTACTAAACAACACTTTTCTCCATAGAGGTAAGTTGCTACTCACTGTATTAACCAGAATTTGCTTATATTTGAAAATTATGATTAAATTAATGTTCACTTCACTAAATTAAATTCAATGAATTTAAGGTTTTGGTGATGAGTAAGTCAAGAAAGAGACTATACAGAATTAGAGTGAGATGTTACAACTGTGGGAAATAAGTTGATGGCGACTACAAGAGGGAAGACGTTTCAAGAGTACATGAAAATGATGAACAAGTAAAGTTTATTCTTTTGGTCGATCAAAAGTAGAAAAAACTTTCCTTCGGAATTATGAACAGTGGGAAAAAATGAGATAATGATGCCAACGGAGGCCACTTCCTATACAGAACAATCAAGCAGTATAAAGGACATACCAACTGACAACAATGAACATACTGAACAGGTAAAGATGAAGATTCTTAATTTGCTAGCTGTAGAGGCAGTGGTAGAAGATATACAGCCTACAATGGACAAAACAGAAAATAGGCCCATAGGCTATCATCACAGTGCCAAAACTGACATGCGAGATCATCCACATCAACCTCTGTTGGATGAATACAACAGGAAACAGCTAGATCAGGGAAGTGGGACAAGAGACTTTAATCCTGACCTGTTCAAGAAGTACCAATGAACGAGCTTTTATATTCCCACGAAATCTATAGTTTGTTTCCCCTGTCAGAAGTTTTTATCTGATTCCACTTTCACATACAGCAATCGGAAGAAACGACTAGTGAAGCATGACAAGAGCGGTAATCATCGACTTGCAATGTCTTAGTGGATGATTTCAAAAGTTAATAAAAAGGATCAGACATCAGTCTTGGTCCAACTTGATACAAGCCACAAAGACATGGTCCAAAAGAACAGAAATTACCTTAAAGTTATTGTAGAGTCCATCTTGTACACCGCACAGCAAAACATCCATCAGAGAGGCCATGAAGAAGACAGATCAATGATTGGACAGCAGTCATACATAAACCGTGAAAACCTTATGGAGCTTTTGAATTTGCGATGCAGAGACATTCCTTGGCTTGTCACTAGACTAAACTCTAATTTTGGGGCCCATCGTCAGTGGCTTTCACCAAAAATCCAAAATGAAATACTGATGATTGCATCTAATTTAGTACTAAAGGAAATAGCTAATAATGTTAGGGAAGCAGGCAAGTTCAGTCTTATTGTGTATGAAATATCAGACGTTGGCAACCGGGAACAAGTGGCAGTGTGTTTGCACTATTTAAACAATGAGCACTGCTCATTGTTTAAATTGAGCAGCCTACAGAAGCATTCGTGGGATTTTATGAAGCTAAGTCCACAACCGGTGAGACACTGTTCAAAATTGTGATTGAAGTTATCAACTGCCTAGAGTTACGCGTTGAAGAAATTGTGTACCAATGCTTTGACGGCGCATCCAACAAGACTGGGAAGGAAATGGGAGTTGCCAAAATGATTCAAGAGATGTCAGCAAACGAAATAGTGAAATACCTCTGATCAAACTCCCTCTCTGAAACTTTGCCACACTTCACTGAGATTTCAAAGACCTTAGCTAAAATACCAGTAACATAATGTTCAGCAGAGAGATCTTTTTCTTATTTGAGAAGACTCAAGACCTACCTCAGGTCCACCATGAGCCAGGAAAGGCTCTAGGACTTCTTAACATCGAAAAGCGTTTTGTAAATAGAGTGGACATCGATACAATAATAGATGAATTGGGCAGACAAAAATGAAGAAACAACATGTTTTTTCTTGTGTCTTCTAAAATAAAAATAATGTTATGAATAATGTGTAATCACAATAAAAAATATAAATCTACATAGCTTTCTTCATTCGAATATCTTTTTCACATATTTAACAGTTCTTGTTAAAATTCGGGCAAATTGAATGCTGCCCCCCCAAACCAAACTCCTCCCCTACGCCTATGTGTATATTATATTTGATCGATTTAATTGTCCATTGTTTCAAAAGTCATATTATTGGATTCAAGGTTGCGCATCTTTGTTTGAGGAAAGGATACATATAATGTATACTGATGATAGCATATTATCACCAACTCAAAACAGTTGAGACTGTATACATGTCCTTCCACCTCTGTTTTTGTATTGATGTTAAAAAAGATACATTCTAGAGCGTGACTAGAGAATCAGACTTACTGCAAGGGTGTAACAGGAGGTTTTGTTGCTGATGAGAGCCACGTAGATACCAAGAGACCATCCAGGACAGCAGTGTGCAGGACCCTTTGTCTCGCATATGTCGGAGAAACCTTGGCCAGAGCGAAGAAAGCGAGTGTCCAGGGAACACATGGAAATGATGGACTCACGGCTGAAAAGGCTTTGATTCCTATGGGAGAAAAGGCAAACGTAGCATTATCATATATGATATATTTATTTATAATTAAATATGTGTGTTTAAAAGCCTAATCTTAGTTATTATAATGTTTTAGCCCATTGGGTTAGATAGAATTGAACAATCTGTGGGGATATGAATAAGTATTTTAGCAAAGGAAAATATAAAGGACTCTTTTCTCGAACGTAATTGGTTTAAAGAAAAGAAGAGTGGATAAGAAAAACAGGAGCTGGGAGTACGAATTAAGCAGTTGTTGAAGTGTGAACATCAGTTTAAAGATAAGAATATCATCTTTAAGGGTACAAATTGTCACTTCTCAAGTCATTTAGGATGACATGGGCTCCTCCATTATCACCTATCAAAATTGATTTAATTTTCTCATTTGTCCTAAAATACACATCATGAGCTGTTGAACTCATGTACACTATGAAATATATATAATCGGATCCAATCGAGTCCTTAATTCAAAATCACATAAATCGTATTTTTGTTATATATTTAATCATGAACATTGAAAAAAATGTTAAAACAAATAAAAATTGAGCTTTTTAATTTCCATTTCTTTATTAATAAGATAGAATGTCAAAATCTAATAATTTCTCATTATTTTAATTATGCTTTTATTCTTTTTCCCATCATAGTTTCCAATGAAAACTTGTTAGTAATTTATCTTTACAAAAATAATAAAGAATGTTGAAAGAAAATGTCTATTATGTTAGAAAATACTTTGTACTTCCTTGAAGAATAATTTAGTTTGCTCCACAATCAATAAGTATTGGTTGTTTACATGGAAAAGGAATTAACGTCAGTTCAATGTATATATAATAAAAGTTAAATTAGAAGTACAAAGTACTTGTTTTGTTGTATATATGGTTTTAAAATAAGTAAGGCTATTGTATGTATTTTCGAGATCTGCATTGATTTTTATTGCTATATATTCCGTATATATATATATAATATATATATATATATATATATATATAGGGTTGTTCTTATTTTTCAAATGTTTGAAATGTTAGCAACAAAGTGGATTTTCTGTTTCTTGGTGATAAAAGAAGACGACATACAAAGTTTGAACAAAATTGGTCAACATTACGAGGTCGCGCAACGAGGTCAAAGTTTTAAAAATTTAGTAAAAATATAGTTTTCGCAAATTTCTTCAAAATGGAGGACGTTACAGACTTCAATAATAATTATTAATTTAAAGGAAATCTAATTTACTACCAGACGTATGTTTGATGTTTTTTAATAAAACAAAGTTTTCAGTAAAAACAAAGAAAAAAATGGAGTGTGTATTGTTAGCATATTTCATAGCTTTTTTGTATCAATTAACTTCACTCGCCTGTAGAAGATGATTGTTCGCTTCAGAGTAAAATAGTACTTTAAGCTTAGTAAACCTTTAGATGATAAATCCAAAAATGACCTTGGTTGCATTCTATCAATTCAGAATTCAGTACAATCTGAGTTTACATCATATGATTCAGAGCCTGTATTGACCTATAAGAAATCGATTAGGAAAAAAATAAAAATAATGTGTTTCTTAGATTTGCGTCAAGGTATCCTCTCAAAATTTTACTTTGTCTCTGACGCATTTACATATAATCATTATATGCGTCATTTTGTACGCGAGATAGGCTTTTTATAATGTACATATAACTCTCTACTTATTAAATTGACATGATTTAGTATACCAAAATATTAAAGCTGGTTAACCAAGCTTTCATTTGATATGTTTGGTGTTCTAAAAATCGCTATACTTTAAGAGATATAAGCAAATACATTTTTGCACGTACTCTCTCCAAAAAATGATCTTTTGATATGAGAATATACGATTACCATATGGTAACCACTGTTAGTGTTACCTGGAAAGAAAGAGAAAGAGAAGGGAGAGAGTATTTTGCCTCACTTCTCTCCCTTCTTTTTTCTTCCTATCCTGCTAACACTAACTGCAGTTACCAAATGGTAATTGTATTTTCTCAAATCAAAGGATCAATTTTTGGGGGAGAGTACGTGCAAAATGTATTTGCTTATATCTCTTAAAGTATAGCGATTTTTAGAACACCAAACATATCAAATGAAAGCTTGGTTAACCAGCTTTAATATTTTGGTATACTAAATCATGTCAATTTAATAAGTAGAGAGTTATATGTACATTTAAAAAAGCCTATCTCGCGTACAAAATGACGCATATAATGGATTATAAATGCGTCAGAGACAAAGTAAAATTTTGAGAGGATACCTTGACGCAAATCTAAGAAACACATTATTTTTATTTTTTTCATAATCGATTTCTTATAGGTCAATACAGGCTCTGAATCATATGATGTAAACTCAGATTGTACTGAATTCTGAATTGATAGAATGCAACCAAGGTCATTTTTGGATTTATCATCTAAAGGTTTACTAAACTTAAAAGTACTATTTTACTCTGAAGCGAACAAGTCATCTTCTACAGGCGAGTGAAGTTAATTGATACAAAAAAGCTATGAAATATGCTAACAATACACACTCCATTTTTTTCTTTGTTTTTACTGAAAACTTTGTTTTATTAAAAAACATCAAACATACGTCTGGTAGTAAATTAGATTTCCTTTAAATTAATAATTATTATTGAAGTCTGTAACGTCCACCATTTTGAAGAAATTTGCGAAAAACTATATTTTTACTAAATTTTTAAAACTTTGACCTCGTTGCGCGACCTCGTAATGTTGACCGATTTTGTTCAAACTTTGTATGTCGTCTTCTTTTATCACCAAGAAACAGAAAATCCACTTTGTTGCTAACATTTCAAACATTTGAAAATAAGAACAACCCTAATATATATATATATATATATATATATATATATATATATATATATCAGAGCTGGGATTCGGTAGAAATATTTACCACCGCTTCGGTATTCAGTTTATGCCTTCTACCGATCGATATCGGTATTTGGTAGATTTTATTATACATCTACAATATCGATCGATATTAGGTACGGTAGATAAGAAAGAGAGAGAAATTTATTTATGTATCTGCTCTGTGACTTTGCCATATGCATTTAATATCGGACAATTTATAAGAAAGGACAATTAAGTACATAATTTGTTATCATTTATTAGAGATTATTTCAAATTTAATACATACTAATCTTATAAAAATTATATTTGTACTTGGATTTTGTAGGAAATGGAAGGCTATAGTTTTTTTTTCTTTTACTATCTCTTATTTTCCGATACTAAATGCACTTTCAGTTACTCAAGTATTCAATGCATAGCATAATCTTATATTGAATGTATATTTATGTATCTGCTCTATAATACTATAAGTTGTAGTTGTTTATTTATTTTGCAAAGTCACACAAGGGAGCGCTAGGGCAAAGATATATATATATATATATATATTTATAGGATTTTAAAGTATTATGGCTATATTCTGATGGTTTATTATATAATAATATTGACCATTATGTTTATATGATCCTTAATTTTTAAATTTAGATGTCATATGTTTAAATACATTGTTATTTTTTCGTACAATTTCTCAAAGTAAATCAATAATTAGAAAAAACATTTGGGTTAACGCAGTAAATTGTTATGGACTTCTAGAATTCATTATAGGGATACTGTCCTGGACTTGGTTTTTCGAGCCGTCACTTTACCCTCTTGAACAAGATAAGCCATTAATATCTCCAATTTCGTAATCCAATGATTTTTTCGCTTTTAAATTGAATACTATTGTTGTTTAGTTAAGTTTAGTTTTTATCAGTTTGAGTAATTTTAAAGTAAAATGTTTATTTATGTAATTTGTACGCAATTCTATTAACTAAAAATGACTTATATGTATTTTACTTTTATGATGTACAATTTTTAATTAAGAACAAAAAAATGAAATTTGTCATAAAAATTTACCGTAGTGTTCGATACTCCAGCTCACAAGCCACATTATTAGGCATCATTCATTCGATTTGACAATGTATTCATTTTATAATAATAATCATATTAAATTCAGATCTATCTTGATAACTTTTGTTATAGCTACAAGATGTAACACAAAATATATATTTTTAAATAGCCATCACAATGATTTGGAAACGGTAGTATCCTCAAGGGTAACCTTGTGCAGACTTATAGAATAATAATAATATAGAGGGCTTTTACAATCCAAAAACATAGAAAAGGGGATTTGAAGTTTTTGACTTGCAGCATATCATAATACCGTTTTATGTTTGATACTTATATCCTTACATATCAAAGTGTTAAAACACTTTGATAAAAAACCTTAAGTTTGAATAGATTTTGTTGATATTTATGCCCACTTGTTTTTTTCCTTGTGGAAATCAAGTACCAAGGCCCCAATTTTAGATACCCATATTTTATTTTTTTATTAAATTCAACTGTCAAAGCTTAAGTAAAGCTACTCTATCTTTTTATGTTATTAAGCGTGGCATCAGGTGAGACAATGGCTTTCGTTGTACTTATTTTAATATTCATTCTTATGCTATTGAGGGATTTCACTCACTGAATGACTAAAATTTGACCCTACAGTTGGCATTATTTTTATAGTATTACTTGTATTCTATGCGTTGATCTATCCTTCGACGAACTTGATTTGAATACACTTTTTGCTCTGCAAATGACGATTTGCTTTTATATCCTTCAAAGCCCAAATAGATTCAACATGCGATACGGACAATCCTATTTAAGAAAGGGGGGGGGGGTCATTAGCGTTAAGTAGGAGTTACATTAATGGCAAATAAGTTGTTCTTCTTGCAAACGTACTAATTCACTTAAGCTATGGTTGTGACTCTACAATTTATCCTAATTTACATTCTGTTTCATAGCCTGCCTTATTAGATCTGTTGAATGTACCATCTTTTTGTCTTCCTTAATTAGACAAATGTATACTAAATGAATAAACATTTTTCCTGAACTTTAAAAGCTTACTAAGTTTATGTCATTTATTATCTTGAAAGAAAGCTATGTTAGCCTGAGCTCACATAATTAGAATGAACATGTAAATATACTTTGCAGAGTTATAAACAGTTGCCTTGCTTGGTTGAATGGTCTCTCCCAGCAACGCAGCTTTAGAAAAAAAGTTATTGGTATAATACAGTGGTGCCATGGTGACGGCCCGCGGGGTGCCGGAACCAACCCGAATGGACATCAAATTCGGGCCGTTACGTCAATAGGAATATTATCTATGAAGATTTGTTTGAATGTAACACTAGTGTAGTAAGCATTTTGGATAAATAGTTGTAGGTTTAACTTAACTATTCAATGAATATTTGTTTGCACTAATAATTCTTTCAGAAGATTGTTCCGAAAAATATTAATAAGAACAAAATTTCCCGATTGAAACTGATAGAACGTTTTCAGGCTATTATTTTTTTAAAGCTTTAATGTTGATTAATTTTCAATAAATCTGCTCTTATAAAATAAAGCTTTATTGAAACTGAAAAAATATATCGATTTTTTTGGAACATGCAACTTTGATATTTATGGGTTTAGTAATAAATATAACATATATGTATGTACTCATTAAACAAAAAAGTTAATTATCATTTGTTTAAAATACTCTATATGACGATTTATCAAATTACACATGCACATTTGAAAACGTAATTTTTACCTTGAGGATTCAAATACAACTCTTGCATAGTCCGCAAGAGGATCCCCGCAGAGCCATCCGATATATTTATGGTCAATGAGTCGTGATAGAACGGAGTCCTCTGCTCGTCTCGTTCTCTGTAGCGTTTTTCGTGGGGATGCGTTACAGAACTCTGAAAATAAACAATCGAGATGTATTCCCTCTGGTTGATGGATATATATATATATATATATATATATATATATATATATATATATATATATATATATATATATATATATATATATATATATATACATATTAGGTTGATAATTATTTCACATTATTCTACTTTGAGAGTCGGCCACCCTTAGGATTTTACCTTAGTGCATAGAGATCATCTTGTGAAAGTTTAAACGAAATCAAATAACGTTAAGCGTTTCCCCAACGGACCAAAAAGTTATAAAGTATTTCTTTTTGTCATAAATTTTAGAAATAGTGATTTTTGGGATATAAAAAACACTTTTGCAAAACTTTAATTACTTGCATACTTATATCTATCTATCTATCTATCTATCTATCTATCTATCTATCTATCTATCTATCTATCTATCTATATATCTATCTATATATATATATATATATATATATATATATATATATATATATAATATATATATCTATATATATATATATATATATATATATCTATATATATATATATATATATATATATATATATATATATATATATGTATATATCTATTTATAGAATATATATATATGTATGTATCTAATTAAAATTCTTTATACCTACATGCTGCACCCATTTATTTCAAGAAAACATTTATATTGCGAACATCAGAGATGATGGAATGACGAAAAAAAATACTTCATAATTTTGTTTCATTTCTTTCTTTTTTACTACAAGTTTTATTACAAAAATATATAATTGATGCTATAAGTTTTAACCATAATGTTTAATGATGTATTTTTAAATACTTATTAACAATAGTTTCATCTAATTCTATTTGCTAATATGTTTTTTATTTTGAAAATTGATAATTTTGAGTGCAAGAAACGGCTGAAAAAGTTTATATCTAGCAAATGATTAAAAACTTTTCAACATTATATTTTGAGGACTATTTTCAGCCTCTAATTACCTATATAATACATGAAAGCAAGTTTATTACAACAACTTTTATTGAATGTGACGTTAACTCTCCATTAGAAAATAATTTCTTCTGAGTTTTTTTTTACACTTTCTTAGTTTTTTGCATTTTTTACAGGTTTGAATGCACATTTTTTATCATTACTTTTATCAAATTATGTCATGATATCCTTTATAATAATAAAAAGTTACTGACTTCTGTAGTGCAAAGGGGAAACTCTCAGGAAATTATTTAACTTTTTGATTGGCTAATCTTTCTTTCGAATCAATTTGTGGAAAACAAATGTGTCAATTTTTTGGTAATGCATTTTCTCATTTAACTTGAATATATTATTTGCACAATAATGTTTTTTTTGTAGTTTATAAAAAGTAATAAAATATAATGAATGTATATGAAATTATATTAAATCATACGGAATTGGAACATTTTGGTACAAAATTATATCAAATATGTACAAATTTTACATATACATCGTGTAACAAAACTTGCAAAAATAATAAAAACTATAAAACATTCGAATTAAAAGCTTTAAAATAATGTTAAAGAGTCATTATTAATTAAAAATCCTATTTTTTTCGTATCCCAATATTTTGAAAAATATTTACACGAAAATGAAAAGTCATTTGTCACAATGATACAATATGTAACACTTCCTTTCTTACTCGATTAAGGAGCGCTCCTAACACCAAATTGATGGCTTGGTCAAAGAGAAATCTTGTATGATAGAAGTTCTGATGAAACGGGTTCCCGGGCCATGGCCCGACCTTGTCCAGTAGGTAGTGCTGCCGCTGTCTCGTAGTCCATTTTTTTTTCATACATTACTTATTATAAAATATACATTTTTGTTATTTCTGTTTCAAACCAATTTAAAAAAAGGATGGAGCATCCCAATGAATGGTCGTATTTCTCACTTTTGTTAATAAATATTTTTTGTGTGTCACCGACTTGGATATATAATAACTGGAAGCAAAATGGATTTCATAAAAGAAAGGAATAAAAATACTTGACTCACAAACTGATGGGAATCGTCTTAATAATTATATTTATCAACAGAGCAGTCAAATATTAATATCAAGTTTAAAGGAACAATAAAAAAAGAAGAGAGAAACGACAAAAGAAATATCCAGTGACGTCATTTTAAGAGACTACTTTTTAATGAAACGTAGCATTAGATGAAATCACTGGACATTTAATGGAGGAATTCCTTTTTTTCCCATTCCCAAGCATCCATTTTATGTCAGTATACTTGGATAACTCTTTAAATCTATTGAACGTTTCTCTTCTGTAGAGAATCAAGTTATTTTGCATAGGTCGATGGCATATTTCTATCATCAACGTTTCAAATATAGGTAGTTTCTTACCCGTCTCTTCGTTGTACTCTTCTTGGATTTCTTTCTCCGTTGTTTGAGGGAGGCAAATCTTCTCCACTCGAGGGGATTGCTTGTGAGTGGCCCGAGGTGACTCACAGAGTCAATCAAGTTTTCCCAGGCGATGATTCTGGAGCTAATGTCTGTGCCTCGGGTTTCAAAGCCGGCCTGGGGCTCTGAGAAGTCTGGAAGGGGATGATTCAGAGTTGCCACGAGGATGGATGCGATGGAGAGGAGAGAGACGAGGAACATAATGGCAAGGGGACAGACGGCAAGGATCCTAACATATCTATAACGCAAGAAAAAAACCGGGTAAGGATTTATGTTGAATTAATAATACATATATGTAAATAAAGATAAATTGAAATCCCTCCATAGTAGATCATTTCATAATACAAAAAGACTCTTCTTATATGATAAATGGCTGAAAGAAAAAAGAACAGGAATAAATGGACAAAGAGAAAATGACAACGCAAGGAAAAAATGATCCAAATACTTAGGTAGGCAAGTAATTGAGTGGAGTACACCTAAATATTGTACATACACTATTTGCATCTAAGCTTTGTATCTAATTCCAAGAAGTTAGTTTTTTTTTGTTGGAGTTAAGGATAAATGCTTTCTTTTTTTGTTCAAAATCACCCCAGCTATTGTATATACCGATATTAAAGGTACTTGAATTAGAATAAGGGCTTAATTCCGGACGTTAACCCTTGAAAAGTAAACAGATTATTAAGGCATAATCTATGCCTTATTTTGAATATGTTTAATACAAATGTAAGCGTATTCCACTCAAATACTTGCCTACCCATGTATTTGGGTCATTTTTTCCTTGCTTCATCATTATCCTTCTTAATCTTGGATCAATTCTACCAAATTCATTATTTTGGTCCATTTTTTGCTGGGCTATCTTCTGGACACCGTAGGTAACGGTTTACAGTCACGCCAGAGATGAAGTAGGTTATTTTTTGGGTCTAACTACAGGACTCAACGTGGAGTTATTTACTTCCTTCATCGTGTTCATATATATCTTTACCTCTGAATCAAAATAAAGATTAATCTGAGATGAGAAACAACAGCAATAACCTTCTTCATCAATGACGTCATGGAAAATGGATGACGTCACCCTAACATTATATACCATATAAATATTTGGATCCAACCTTCTACAAAGGAGAGGAGCTATCAGCCTGCTATATATATATATATATATACCGGGAGCAGGACAGAAATTGCACCACTTACAAAAATTTGATTTGAGATTACGAGAGGGGTCGAACAAAATGTTCCGCTGAATAACTTCGGTAGCAGTGTTTCTGTTTATGATTTTATGTTATTATCATTTTCCTCTGAGAATAAGCAGAGAGATGGAACGAGACCGTAGAGTTCGAGTGTCGACGCTTCTTGGCGCGGGTAAGACTCCAACTGAGATTGCCAAGCAACTGAACGTGGCAAGATGGACCACTTACCGCATCAACAAGAAGCTGGGCATTAACCAAGGGGTCGAGAGGAAATTTGGGAGTGGTGGCAAGTACAAATTGAAACCACAATTGATTTGTGATGTGATCCAGAGGGCACCAATCACCAGCATGGGAGCTCATATCAAGGACCTTGGTAATGATGAGAGCAAGGTCTGTATAATAAGGTCTGGGCAATACAAAAACAAACATGTAATCCTAGCAGTATAACTATTCAATGACGTCACTGGAGAACGATTCTATCTATCCATTTATATATCTATCAATCTCTCTATCAATCTATAAATATATATATTGGTTTTAGGAATATTTATATATAAAACTTATGCGTAAAGAAAATCTGATAAAGCATTTTTTTTGTTGGGAATTATTGATAGTAGGAATTTTTCCTTAACGACACTTTTGTATAAAATGCATTTTTAAGGAAACTACTGACTTTTGGGCCTAGCTTATCAGTCAAAATAGCTTTATTGAGCATTAATGAGCACATTTGATTAGTTTCATTTTATAAACTGAGCCCATTTTGAGTACTTTTTCGCTCATATATAAAGGAGTATATTCATATATAATGGACCAATAAGGGTACCTATAAACATTAAGCTACGGTAAGGTAAGGTAGGCTTCGTGAAGAATAAAAATAACAATAACATAATAACTAATAATAAGCGGAGCTTTGTTATATTAATCAAGGAATGCGGAGAAGGTCTGGGTCACGAAACCTACCTTACCTTACCGTAGCTTACTGTTCATAAGTACCCTTATATACTATTATATGCGAATATACTCCTTTATATATGAACGAAAAAGTACTCAAAATGGGCTCAGTTTATAAAATGAAACTAACCAAATGTGCTCATTAATGCTCAATAAAGCTATTTTGACTGATAAGCTGGGCCCAAAAGTCAGTAGTTTCCTTTAAAAATGAATTTTATACAAAAGTGCTGTTAAAGATAAATTCCTACTATCAATAATTCCCAACAAAAAAGCTTTATCAGATTTTCTTTGTGCATAAGTTTTATGTATAAATATTCCTAAAACCAATATATATATTTATAGATTGATAGATATATAAATGGATAGATAGAGTCGTTCTCCAGTGACGTCATTGAGTAGTCACACTGCTATATGTTTGTTTTTGTATTGCCCAGACCTTATTATACAGACCTTGGATGAGAGTACGGTCAGAAGGGCTGGCAAGGAGTGTGGTGGCAAGTCCTAGTGATGGTGGAGAGACCATTATTGACACTTCAAATCAAAGTGACTCATCTCAAACGTTGCAAGGGTCTGATCAATGACCTGAAATCTACCCCAGCTGGAAGGATCATCATCTTCAGTGATGAAAAGAAGTGGACTGTGAATCCGGTCAGAAATAAAAGAAATGACAGGCTTGTGGCCTTTGAAGATGTTGATGATGACCTTAGAACAATTACCACTATCAAATATCCAGCCTCAACCACGTCTCTGGTCTTTGTGGCTTCATCAGGGGACACAATGCCATTGATTTGGTTTCCCGAGGGTTTCTCTTGAATGCAACCACGTACATTGAAGAGCTGCACACCAAACTTTTGCCCTGGGTTCAGACAACATTTCCAAACCAAGAAGTGGTGCTCCAACAGGATGGAACACCAGCCCATACAGCAAAATCCACCCATAATTATATATATATATATACAGGATGACAAGTATAGACCGACAATAAGTGTAAATTGGGTGCAATTCTAAAATTTTCAACTCACTATCAACTGAAAGTTGAGAAAGAGGTAATTGTTTATATATTTCATTTGTTTTTTTATGTGCAATCCATCAGTTACCCTCAAGATGGATAAACGTAAAACAATTGTAACGCTCTACCAAAAAGGAAAATATGCAAGTCAACTGTTGAAGTACCAAAGTCCAGTAAGGTATCGAAATCAATTGTTTCCTACACAATAAAGTTTATATATATATATATATAAAGAGAGATAGAGAGAGAGTGTTCGGAAGCAAAAATTGACTGTTTTTACATGCCAATTACTTGTGCTATTTCACTTACATATTCAGAATCTACTGTTATTTCTGCATAATTAAACACATATATATATATACTTCAAAAATATTTTGTTTTTACTGAGCAAGAAGCAAAAGGCTTAAGATCTCAGATCTTCAAAACGTCAAGGTCATGAAGACCTAGTTCTTATCCACTTTCATGGTCTTTGGGGGTCGTATCAAGTGAGTGTCATGTGTACGGCGTCACATTTTCTAGACAGGTCTAAGGGTATTCATATACAACTACCTGCAGGCTCTGAAGGATGTTGTATGCCCGTGGATCAAGTCTGTTTTTAGTGACAGGCAATGAATCATAAGGACTTGGCTCCACCCCACGGAGCATAGCGTACTAAAGCATGGCTGAAAAGCAATGCCTTTGCTTTTGTACCTTTTATCCTCTTGGCCTCACTCATTACCGGATTTGAACCCATTGGACTACTTTGTCTGGTCCATCTTGGATACATAAACAACCGCTTCTCCCATAACACCAAGCAATCTCTTCTCAAGAAGAAATTCATTGAGATAGAAGTAGTGGAGAACAAATATGTCTGTTCTCAGTTTCGTAGCCGCATTAAGTGGGGTTTGACCACAGACGGCGGCTACATTGAATAGATAACTGCTCTGTATCCTAAGAATATATTTTTTTTAAATTTCAATAATAGATATTATAAAATAAGCATGTATTCATTTTTTAAGCGGCAGATTCTGTCCACTCATCCATTTTTAAATATAACAAAAATAAAATATCTATAACTGTTTAAAATAAAACTAATGAACTTTTTGAGTTGGCGTCCTAAGGAAATTAAATAGAGCCTTTACAGTTAAAAAGAGTTTCCCATTTCCTTGAAGAAGATTGAGAGGCTTTTTATGATCCATCTAAGGAGAAAAAATGGCTCCCCAGACAAAGTCGTTCACTTCAAGGAGTCTTTTTCTATTTTGATCATTTTCCCAGTACCATTTTTTCATATCTTTTTGTCTCATCACAAACATTTAGATACGTGATAAATCATACACCCGTACGTGAATATTATTTCCCTTTAAATAACAAATGAAATTCTTTTTTTAGACAATCACAAAATATTATTCTTTCTACATCTCACAAGTTATTATTATGAATGTATTTCCTTAAATACTTTTCCCAACAATTCTTTTCACATGAAGAACAAATAAAATATAACCCTGCACATAAATTCGAATAGGGATATAAATAATTCACTCGCATGAGAACATGTAAGAAAAAAGTCAATGCATTAATTCAATTGCCTTAAATTAAGTTAAAGACAAACAAATTACTTTGAAGGAAGAAGATGGGGAATGAACATCTTTTTGCTTTCCCAAAATAATTTGATTCCGCATTTACTTAAAGCTCTTAATGTTCCTTGCCCAAAAGGGTCTTTAGCGAGGATGAAAACTCATGCTTTATAATTATACAACACGCAAATGCATATTATTATCCGAAAATGATCATATTATATTACATATAAATGTATGTAAATTTTATAATAGAAAAGAAGAAATAAACAATTCAAGTACAACAAACCTCTTTCATTTTGTGTAAAAGGATTTTCTTTATAAATTAGAAACATTATAGGCTGAAAAAGTTGCTAAAATTATCTTCCATTCATATGACCCGCATACTAATTTATATCCTTTTTCATCGTATGACCGGATTTTATATGACATCACATTAAATTGGTTCATAAATTGGATTGAACATATTTCTATATCCGATTCATCTCATTTTTGACTGTGCCCGCACCGTAAAGGAGATGTACCAGCTCGCCGAGGAGTCCAAAGCTAAGAAGACACCAATGGAAGCTCAATGCTTGAAAATATTCGACATTTTCTGTAAATACAAATTATTCAATAATAAATATCTTAGCTCCTAAGTAAACTTTCACCGGCTGATACCAGATTAAGTTCCGGTGGGTTGGGTTTACCTAGGAGTTAAACAAACATATTCCTATATGGCTAGTCGTAATTTTACGTTGTGAAGACACTCTGATATTCTTTCTGATATCTTCTTTCGGGCATTTGATGCAGTAAGGTTTCATAGTTCCAAATGCCATTGATTGAGGCCAATGGCAAAATGTATTAAGATATCATTAGCTTGATCTATCTTAGCATTGAGGTGATATTCATACCTCAACAGCCATGTCTAATATGATCATGTATTTCATAATGCTAACTCGTTTTTATTATCATCATTTAGATCTCAACCTTGGGGGTCCCGACCTGATTGGGATCGCGAGATGATTTCTGAGGATCGACAAATCATTCAGGAAAAATATAAATTCGCAAAATAAATGTTGTTTCCACCCATTAGACCTTAATGACAACACAAGTGATTCGTCTCAAACAGGCATTGTATTAGGCATCTCAAAACCAAATTCTGTCCGCCGTAATTGCACCAAAGCAACAAATGTCTGCCCCCTTCATTCACAGATACAGAAGTACCTCTCTCTGCCTTACCCCCTCATCTCGTCATTAACCGCACGGGCGATACTTGCCCACAGCAACTGCAGCGTTTCACAGACAGTCTGAGATCGCAGAACTTAAACTTGACATTAGACTACTTGAAACATTAAAACAGTTATTATGAATAATATTAATATGAAAAGTCATAATTTCAAACAGAGAGTTGTTTTTATGTTGGTTTTTGCTTCATTGTCATTGTACATCTTCCTGCAACTGTATGATCTCAACGATGAGCATCATATTCTGTTCAATGAAGCGAGAAGAAAGAAAGGAAAAAAGAGGGAATAAAAAAAGTTGCTGAAGTGTGATCCTGAGTACTTGTCTAATTGGTATATCTGACATACGTCGTTTTATCGATCAGGTGTTGTTTCAGCACTGCAGACAATGTATTATCATTGCGGTGTTTTTGGAGGGGGTCGTTTGAACATTTAATTTATGGGGTCACGACTTTTATAAGGTTGAGAACCATGGATCTAAACTTCTTTTTCTCTTTTCTAGAATAACATTTTACGACAACGTATTCCAGGTTTGGTATCATTAACTATTTTGCGCTGACATTCGCAGATCGTAGTGAGTCATAGTCGTTTCTACATAAGATCAATGCTCTTATGTGAAGACCGAAATGAAGTTTTTGCCCAAAAATATATGGGCTAATAAACTTAAGGTATATTTATTTAAATTTATTTTCTGAAGTTGAGTAATTAAATAATGTATATTAAAACATAATGTAATGATTTACAGAGGGTATTTAATGGAAAGACTAAGAGTAGGGAAAACTTTTTTTGTAAAGTCTGCAAACAAAGAAAAGAACCCTCACTCTTTTTCCCCGCCCAATTTTTATTTATAATGCTAAAAAGAATGGGTATGATCATGCCTCGGCATGTATTCTATGTCCTTTTGTACTTTGCACACTATAAAACTATTCTTTTCTTCCCCCTCCCCTTTTTTTTCTTCTTTACATCTTAAAGGTATAAATTAATGCAATTCTGGCAGTTTTATGATACCCCAAATTCAATGAACTTCTCATAAAACAAGATAATTAAAAAATATTTCCACATCTGAGAGTCAATTCTACACACATATATAATGTATTTGGTTAGGAAGATCCTTCTTTGCCTGCATAAAGACATGTTTTCCTGTTGATATAAGAACTCCCAAGGTTTGTCATTCTCTTTTCCTCTTTGAAGTTTTTTCTTTTGTAAATTAGGAGTACAAAGAACACTTTGACCGTCGTTCATTCATTTTTAACCGATCGCAAATTATAAGTATATTTATTCGCCCAACTCTTTTTAGGAGGTCCATAATGAAATGGAATCATGTACAAATGTACATTACCCTTCACAACGCGCATTTTAAGTTTAAAATGAGTTTAATGTAATACCGAAAGGAATGAGATAAATAAATTGGAATGAATCCTTTTAATTATTATTTTTAATTTGAGGGAGTATAATGTTGCTCGTAATTTATTTATGAATTTATATCTACCAAGAGCTGATTCAAATCGAAGACACTTTAGTGTAAGAAGTAATCAAGGCCCTACTGATAGGGGGGGGGATAAATGGCCTAAAAATGAAAAAATGGAAAATGATTACGCCACTTCAGTGATGGGGCATTGGGTCATTTGAGAGATATTTTGTATTGGAAGTTGGTACCTATCATGAAATAAACCCCCACCCCACTCAAAAACTAAATCGGACATGATTTTGCCCTTTTTTTCTCCTTATTTTTCTCCCTTTTATCATTAAAAATAATAATATCTTAAGAGAACACTTTGGTCAAGGGCTGCATGTGGGTCAAGATAGCCCATTTCCTCTGCCTTATCTTATCAATTCACAGAGAGACCACTGAGGACATAGCAATGCAAGTGGATATGGGGTTTCGAATACTGGCGTCGGTCAGAGGAGTCAGTGTGGAGGATGTTTATAAACTTGTAGATGCACATATGACTGACAGCACAGAGCACAACAAAGGCTTTTCAAAACTGTTGGCAGAGATGTACAACCTGGAAACACCAGCAGGGCAGATCTTTTGTGGCACCCACACTACACTGGGCTTCAGCAGTGCCATGAATAAAGTGATGCGGTTGGTGAGGCCGATATGAAGATGGAGCAAGTGCTACAGAGTTTCATGGTGGACCTGGATGTAGACAGCAAGAATGCCAGTGTGGCTGGACAGGCACTGGACATGTGCCTCAAGTTGGTGGCTCCTGAGTATTCCCACAAACCCTGGAACCGCTACAGGGAATCCTCCTCTTCCTTGAGCAAAGGCAGGTATCCAGTGTGCTGTTTTCCTACAAAGAAAGCAGGTTTGGATGTCTCTCCGGCAGGGCAGCAGCAGTCCTAATATACCACTTTAACCATCTGACAGAGTTCCTGAGCCAGAACCCTCACATAAACAACCGCCTGCCTGCCTCGTCAGAGAAGTGATGGAGCTTCCCTATCTCAAAGTGGTCCTTGTGGCGTTCGCCTGCCTGGGTGTACACTTGGTGGAGCCCTTCTATGCCAGAACCATAGAGAAAGATGCTACCCATACTCAGCTCAGGGAGTTCTACAAAGGACTGCATACAGGCTTGGGGCAGCCAATCAGCGACAACTACACAACGTTCACAACACCTGAGTATCCTGTAGTGTCTGACAAGCTTTTCAGTAGCGTAAAGAAGACTTACACGGAAGAGGTCCTGAACTCAGTGTCAGACGTGGCTGCCAAACACTTGGATGAAGTGAAGAAGCTGACAGATCTCATGCTACCCCATCTGAAGACTGTCCTGGCCAGGCAGAGGAGGGACTATGGGATAGATGAGGAGACCTTCCCATGGACTACCCTGTCATGAACAGGCTAGTAACATTGATGGCACCCCTGTGCACAACATTGGAATGGAGAGACAATGTGGCAAAGTGGATTACAGACTGAAGAAGCTAGGCACACTGAATGCAGTGAGTAGGTCAATCATTTTACAAAAGCCAGGAGCTGAGGAATGGACAGGTTCCATCCTTCAGAGGATTCAAGGCAGCAGCCCAGGCGAAAAGAGAGGTCGAGCTCAACTGGACTGAACGCATGAAGGAAAAATTTGAGAGAGGGGCAGAAGAAAAGCAGGAAATGGCGCAAAGAAAGGAGAGGAGGAGATTAAACATGCTGGACACACTGAAATCCTTTGGTGGCCCCTTCACTGACAGTGGAGAAGTTGAAAAGTTCCTTGTGGATGAAAGTCTGAACAACAATGCAAAGCAGCAGAGAATGAAGGTTGAGGTTCAGTTTGCCAAGAGAAAGCACCACACTTCTGCCTAAAGTCGATCCTATCTTCAGAATCCAGGTGACACTGCCCAGTGGAAGAGGAGGATGAAAACAGCACAGGAGTTTGGAGATGCTCTCATGGCGTACCTAGGCAAGAGGAGTGACCGAACCACACTGGAATATGCAAAATTCCAAGAAAGTCTTGAAAGGCTAAGAGATATAAGAGCTACTTAAAACTGTTCAAGTTCAAAGTTCATGAGTTCTTTCCATGTATATGTGTCTATGTGATGAAAACTGTTTTGTATTTGAAATCAAAAAAAATGCAAATGATTCAGTGTTTTAGTCTTTTGGCAAACTGAGGGCTGAACAGCTTAAAAAACTCTCATTTGTGTTCTTTTTCTATTTTAAAGAGGGATGAAGGATTATTTCAAGATACAGAGTCCCTTTGAGGTGTAACAGTAGTTCTATTATTAGTGTTTATTAAATATCAAATGGGTTTGAAAGCATTGTTTCAACACTATATAGGAAACAGTAAGAATAGCATATGCATTCCAGGCGGAATTTGCAGAAAATGCCATTTTTTTGGTTCTTTTTTTTCATTTTCAAGGGGTGTGGGGGTTATTTTCAAGATACAGAGTTTTTATTTTGGTGTCAAAATTCTTGTATTTATAGTGTTAATATATCCAAATGGGCGTTTGAATTTGAAGATGATTTAGTGTAAGAAGTAATCAAGGCCCTACTGAGGCTATTATTTATTTCCGAAGAAATTTATTTTGTATAAAAGTGTTTTACATATTTTAAAAAAACAATTTAATCGATATATCTCCCTGCCGCCGCCAGAAATCGCTCCAATCGAGGCCTAAACTTGGTGCTGACATAACAGATGTACTCGACAGGTTGATATATTTTTAGATGTAGGTGCCACATCTTGCTGGAAAACTTAATGACAATTCCCTTTTTGATCTAATTAATTACTTTTTGACGAATCATATTTGTGTAATCACCTGACAAAAATCGACTACTAACGGGAAAACCAATTGATGATAGGATATCATCTGTGAATGCAGCTACACAAAACATTATCAGAGAAGTTGGGTGATTTTTAGTTGTATGGGACCTCTTCAAAGACAACAATGCGAACATTTTGACAACTAAGGACGGGATCGACCGCGAAAGTCTTCTCGTCTGAGAATAAAGCAATACGACTTTCGTTCCACTTCATATAATTTTTGAATAAATAATTACAAAATATTATAAAAATCAATATGAAAATTAAGAGAATTAGGAGACAAATGGGAATAGTTAACTAATAACTAATAAAAATTTAAAAAGCTTTTCACCTCTTTTTGCATCGATGCAAATAATTACACGATGTGAAGCTTCCTCTTCAGAGATTTGCCAAAACCTTATGTCCTGAAATACATTGGTTTTCAAAACTGAGTTTGGGCAGACCTCGATTGAAGAAAAAAAAATAATCAAGTTCTTAAACATTTTGAGTCTACATTCCTCATAGGAAAAAATAATTTCGTATTCGAACTTGAGATTTGGCGATGGATTCAAATTCACGGCTCAATTTTAGATTTCAACTGAACTCATTACATTATATTACCCTTCCAACGATTGTGGCTTTTATATAATAATACATTGCACGCTTTTCTAGATAAAGCTAACGGCTTCAATTGCTGTATTACCGATAACATCTAAATTATTATTTTATGATATGATATCATTTTGTTAGTCACTTAATGGTGATCTATTTGTAAACATAATGCCATAACGATACAGCATACGATTTCTTAGAATTAACTCCTAATTAACTTGAAGAAACTGCAAAACCTGATATGTCCTGGTGTTTGAAATCAACTTTTGGCAAAAAATATATTCATTAATATTTATTTTAGTATCAGGTATTTTCTCATAAAGTTTTATATTATTCACCTGGGACAACAAAACTTATGTTTTAAATTATTTAGTGTTTTATTGATTAAAATCTTTTTATAACGACAAGTGCCATTAATATATTACAATAAGTGCCTACAATTTATCAAGTTAAAAAGTATTTCTCTGCACTATATTTAATTTGCTGCATAGAAACGAATATTTAAATAAATTGAAAGAAAATTTAAATTCATTGGTAATTTTTTTAAAATTTCTACGAAAAACTAAATGTATATAAAAAATCTTATAATAAAGCATGGCTAAGTGTATAATCATGTAAAAGTAACTATATATCTAAATTTAATGAAGAAGGTAAAATCCATTAACTAAAATGGAAACCAAAATGCTCTTCAAATCCTGTACTACAAGCGTAAAATTGCAAATGTCACATTTGATATATACATTTATAAAATATGCAAATATGTTAATTATTTTTATTAATGAACTTTTCTTTTTTATAATGTAACGAATGGAACACAATAGTATGTATTTCTGCCATAAATGAAAGAACGAAATGAAATAAAGTTACTATCTGATCTTTCATATGTATATATATATATATATATATATCATGAACCAACCGGGTATCCGCCCGTCCCAGTGTCTATATATATATATATATATATATATATATATATATATATATATATATATATATATATATATATATATATATATATATATATATATATATATATATAATCGCCATCAAACGCCATAAATGCCATCAATGTCACAAATTACAAAAACTCTCTTTCTGTTGAAAATTCATTTTGATGAATAGTCCAATGATAATATTTCAAATTTCAAGATGACAAATTACGGTTCATCAATATTTCAATAGAAGGCATAAATGTTCAATTTATGTTAATGAATTTTTATATTCATGAATTATATATTTTGATAAACCAATATATATATCATTTTAAAGTGGTAAATATACATACATATATATAAATATATATATATAATATTAATGAATGTATTTTTACACTTAACCGCTCGAGTTATATATATATATATATACATTTAAAAAAATCTGATCAAAATCGAAATATGCATTGCTGTCATAAAATTAGTCTATCGAACATAGAATCTTTCATTGAAAAAATGGCAAGCATACCTGAACTTGTAACGCTTTTGCTATCATCAATGATCCATGGCTTAAGTTAATTTAAGGTTTTTTAAAGGTAAATTAGCAATATCATATTGAAAATTGAAAAAGTTAACTTTTAATGCGTGAACTTGAAATTTTTAATGCAGAAAAAGTGTTCAATAAAGGTTATTCCAGCAGTAGAAAAATCATTATATTATTTAGGAAAGACGTATTTCAAAATATAAATTTAAAAGTATTAAGCTAAATAAAAATGCCAAAAAATATTATGAACTCAGCTTTTGTTTTTTCTAATACAACTTTCGTTTATCAATCCAACATAAAAAGTATTAAAAATAAAAGTAATCCAAAATTTATATCAGAACATATATAAAAATACCAAAACAGACTTTATTTAGATCTACAATACATTAACTTTAAGTACATATAAATGTTAGACAATGTAGAAATTTTTCAAGTTCATATATATGTACAGAGATCCATTTCTTCGGATAAGCAAAACAAAGTCAATTAACAATATCTATCGAAATACAGACACCAAAATGGTACTGGAAAACTATAAGAAATTATTATTTTTATCAACACCTGAGCATGAAAGTTTTTGTCATATCCAAGCGGGCGTGAAAGCAGTCATTTTAAAACCAATAATCTACCATAAATAAAAACTATAAATTAAGAACAAAAATGCACTTTAGAGGCATTTATGTAATGGTAATATGACGTGTTTCAAAAAGAGCTTTTGAATATGGAGGATAATATATGCAATTTGGAATATATATATACATAATACTTTAACAAAATACGTAATAAATAGATCTTATAATGAAGACAAATTTATCATATATTATTTTGTCGAGTTGACAACTTTGAAATGAGACCCACATCGTCCGATCCGAATGGAGAGCAACAACACTCTGGTACGTGTTCAATCGATGGAGACGAGAGATTTAGCAGGAGGGACAATGGAACGTAGAAACGTAAATATCTCTTAAGATCACAAAGCATTAAAAGAAGGAAGTGAAAAATCACCAACGAAAGTCAGCTTCAAGAAGAATCTATTACTCCAGATTGAAAATCGGTCCTCTCATGGTAAAAAGTGTTGTTTTACAGAATATATTTTTAATTTTACTCAACGAAAAAAAAAAAAAATTCTATATAACTCCCTTTCCTCTTCCTTCCTTTAAGACCCGCATCATGATGGCAGATAAATAAAATAATTCAAGCGATGTATAGTCTATTTCCGATATAAAAGAGCAAAAGTTTATTATTGGGCATTTAATGTCTTTTGATCCCTGCATTCTTTGACATAAGACTAAAGGAAAAATAAATGAAACACGATTTTCCTTATAGTTATCCCATTATTCAGGTTCTGACCCTGACTAAGCTAGCCATCAATCACCCAATAAGAATAAGGTAATTAATTGTTAAAACATTTTCATTCCGATCTCCTTAAAGAGGGATGTGAAAGGAATCTATGTCATTTTGTTTGTGGTATGGGGAGATAAAGTGATTAAGATAATTTCGATGACTGGTCCAACCACTCAATTTTAACAAAACTTGAAGCCCAAAATTTACCTAAACAAGACAGAAAAAAACTTGGTTTTACTTAATATTGCTTTTGATAAAGTTAGAGATATTTTAACTATTATAACATTAACAATAGGAGGACTAACTCTGTTTCAAAAAAAATATATTAGAACAAACTAGTTTGATGGATGTCTGACCCAAAATCCTATTAAGTTGCTTATGAACAACCCAGGAACTTCTCCAATAAAACATGGACACAGAATGTAACATGATTGAACGACCCAACTACACACCAAATGTTAAAATAAATTATCTAGGGATTCGTTTTCGGGCTGAAAATGAGCATGGTTAAATCCCCATCATGTGCTCTTAAACTAATGTTAGATTGCTCCAGAAAAGAATTCAGAAAGTTGGGGTCTCGCTAGATCACCGAAAGAGGACATAGAACATGGATAGTGCGAGACCTCCACTGATTTATAGAAATGAGTTGTTGAGGGGCGTAAAATTATTTCTGGCTTATAGACTCTACCGAATTAATAAGTAATTATTCAAGATTCAAAGATAAATTGTATATATTAATGATGACGAAGCAAATATTCTAGAAGTACCAACTGCTGTAATAAAATATAATAAGCTATCCTCAAAGGATATATGCCCGCACACATTTTACTAACCAATAAATAATGTCAAACTTGTCGGGCAAAAAACGTAAGCTTTAGTCTCAGAACAGAAAGTACATTGCACTTGACTTTTTCGATTTTGGATAGAAATCTATCACATTGCTTGGGATTTCACCAATTGTTTTATAATATAGTATCCATTTGATGCTAAGATACTAATTTGATGGACGAATATTAGTTTTTTCCCTTACTCCTTTCTTTACAGTTATAGTATGATGCAATTCCATTGGGAAAGTAAGAGAAAGCGTACTGCAAAACATTTGTATGTAAAAATAAGCAATTTAGACAAATACCAACAACTTTTACATTTTAGCACACCGCTTATCAGTTCATTTATCAATTGCATCTATTATTTTTTTCTGTTTGTTTGAACATGATTCATCCCCTCATTTTTCGAACTAGTCTTCGCTTAGCCCAAGAAAATAAAAGTTTTGTGAGACATTATTCGAGTATATTTGCCACAATGACTTATTTTAAATACATTTACTTTCACTTACACATTCGGGTAAAATATTTTTTTTTGTCTGAATCTATGTATTTTGATAATGAATAATCGTTAACATGTCCAAAATTCAAAAAAACTCCAACACAACCTTAAACAAAATAATGGTTCAGCAATTAAAAGGGTTTTTTATCTGTTAAATAAGTATAACTTTTTCTTTATGCGTTCAAAAACTTTGTATGTCCAAGATTGTATTTTATTTTCTCCAAAAATTTGTTAATATTTATACATGGCTCAAAAATATTCTGTATGGAATATTATAAATTGTTTTTACGAAAAAACGTGCTTCACTTATTCATTTGGTGTTGTGTCAGGCTAATATTCAGCTTTTAAGGAGTCTTCAACAAGGCGGAAAATGTTTTATATAATGATTCACGGATCTCTATGAATTGCCTTGATTGCTCAAATTAACTTTAATATTTATGATTGAAATGCATTGGGTTTAAGATCAACAGGCATGCATCACTCACAGAATGTTTTGATATAATTGCTCTTTAAAAGGGGGAGTAATAGGTTACATTATTAGTAGTTTATTTAGAGGCATATGAGGCCTTTTGATTAATGCATTGGATACATGAAAAATAGCTAATATACTATATATTTATAAAAAAGGAAAAAATTGGTGTTAGCCATCGATTATGTAATGACACTCCCATAAAAAGATTTCAATAAATTATATGTATATGCCATTGTTTTGCTACTTTAAAGAAATAGACTAATTTTAACACTATACCACTTAAACGCATAGACGCGGATAGATGTTTTCATTAATATCCAATGCATTTTTTTTAAAGACAAGAAGAAAAAGTGAAACAGATATCATCTTAAAGTGGATATTTAAACAAGTCTCTTTTTGGTCTAGGAATTTGTTTTCAAAAATATTTTGTATTTGGAAAATTGTATTTTTGTATTAGTTTCTTTTCGAAAAAAATCTTAAATTAAAAGTTAATTACTAGCTTTTATTGTCGATATTGCACATAAGAAGTGTCATTTTGTTTTCGTATGCCCATCAAAGTACTTGAGAGGAATTGATTTTGAAGATCCCTTGACAAATGATAATAGTGTTTGTTATTGACGAAACTCTTTGTTTTTCCAAATCAAAGATTTTAATGTTTTTCTACTGCGCAAGTACCCTCCCCCCCCTCAAGGACTCTCCTTGAATATAATCCATGAAAGCTTTACCGCAAATACTACTTTCTCAAGTACCCTTAAATATATGTATGTTATTTTTGATAATGTGGATTCATGGCATAGATTTTTGAAATCAGTTAGGATACAAAAAGGTTATTTGTTCATGGCCAAGTCGGGATTATTGTATTTTTCCATTGCAAAGGTCTTTATTCAATTCATATAATTCAATAATATAAAATAAAAATAGATACATAAAAAGGGGGAGATTTGTGTTGCGTAAAAAACACAAAAAAACACATTATAGTTTAAATTAATATACCCCGTAAGACCTATGTATAGGACGACAAGTAGTCCTTGTTTTCATTTTATAAAGCAGGATTTTGAATATTCAGACAAACATATGAAGTAAACACAACTATTTCCTTAGCTAACAAAAGTGTTTCTTTAGATTAAGTACCTTTTGACTGATGTAAGCTTATATAATTTTTCACTTTGGTTATTAAGGGATATTTAATGGCAAAAAGGTGATCAAGAAGATATATTTTCATACTTTGCAAATACTTGTTTTGCTTTCATATTTTTCCCCACCTGTCCGTGTCTACCGCCGCCATGCAGAGTTTGAATCATTTCAAGAAGTAAGAGGTAACACACAGGGGATTCATTTGCAGTGGCGAGAGTACCGATAGGTATAAACTATTTATGTCACTTACGTGATCCCTTCCAAGTCTCCCAGTGTGAAAAATGTGAACGATGCTGTTTTTGAGCTACTTTTATTCTTCAAAATAACAAAGCAATCTTATTTTTTTTTCATCAAATCCTTATTAATATGAAGTTATTGTGTAAAAAATACATAAATAGACATTGTAATCTAAAATTAAAACTTCATAAAAGATTAAAACGATTTTACATTCCTGACATCAAATAAGCAATCTTATTAATCCGGGCGATATAATAAATATATAGAGATGTCTAACAAGGTGGCTAAGTGTTTTAAATACCTTCATCATATTGATATGATACGTAGGATTATAGAAGTAGAGACTTTGAGTCATCAGTCAGATTTACAAACATGTATGAGTGCTGTATCTTATAAACATGATTGATGACGTCAAAGCCTCCTTGCCTGATACAGACATATATAAAAATGATAGCGACAATTAGTCTATGCGACCAAACAATGTTTTCTTGCGCAGCTTCCTATTGATTTAGTTGTGAAAAAGTGTTTCTTTTAGGTTTGGGGGGTCGAAGTTATCAAAATACCGACTGTATAAAAAACAAGACTCTACTTCTATTATTTTAATAGATTATCATATGTTATATAACAACCATTATCAAATTAAGTGCTTATAAGGCACTAGCTTGTACTCTATTCCCTTTTTTATTCCTACCAGAAGGGAGCATGAGTAGAGGTCCTTTCTATATTTGAAATTATTTTGAAAAGGTACTCCGAGTACTCAAAAGTAAAAGTTCTTTGAAAGGAATTATATATTATATAAAGCAGGGGCATTTACATAGTCTCTTAGCTTAAAAGGCAAGTGATTAAAAGCTACGTAAATTGCTTTTCTGTACTTAAGTCATCCTTTTAACAACTTTTGAGCTCAGGTAAAGAGTGGTCTGAATGACGAGGGCCCGGGTTCGACTCCTCCTGATGGAGCAAGATTAATATGGATCCTTCTCATTGAAAAGAGATTCCTAGGTGCGAGAGACGATGCGAATGAATGCTTTAGTGCTATTTCATATCCACATGGATAATACTACAAGTTCATCGAACCAATAAGGCAAAAAAAAAGCGTGTGAGCTCCGTGGAAGAGTGCTCGACTGGTTCAATATTGAGGACTCATGATCACTGGTCCGTGAGGAAAAGGCTCATGGTATCAAACTCCTAAATTTAAACTTATAATATTCTTAGGCAATACATATTTTAAAAAGGCAGAAATAATAGGAAATCAATGGAGGCGTGATCGACTTTCAATAATTAGGGAATAAGTTTTACTTCCGCAAGGGAAAAGTCAATATTATTATTCAATATCAGTGAAATACTCGTAGGTTAAGTATGATGCTATAATACTTTACAACATGCTTAATAAGTGAAAATCAAGGTCGGGGTCAGCAAGTAATGAAACAAAGAAGAGAAAAATGAATTCTTATTATTTCTTGAAAAGTCAAAGTCTAAATACCAAGTCTTCAGGAATACAAGAAAGGAAAAATGACAAACTAATATCCAGTGACGTCATTTTAAGAGAATACTTTTATTAAACATAAAATAGGGTGACGTCACTGGACATTTACAACAGGATTACCTTTTTTCTATTCCTTAAGACTACTAAATTGTTTTCATCACCAAGCCATCTTAATCATTGAAGATCTATTTATGTGATTTTTTCTTTTGTGTTGAGTATCCAGATAATATTTTGGTCGGTTGAATACACGAATAAGAGTACTATCCTCTGGTGCTAAAACAACAACGTATTTTTAGACTCTAAATGGGAAAAAGTCAATGATTACATTCATAATCAATAACATTTATAGCAAAAAGGTAGTAGTTATGACAAAACTTACAAAAAACATCAATTTTTCTGTTGGTAACTCACTTTTATTTTTTTCTTAGGTCGTGTAGTAAGAGTTCATATATTTTAGATATGATAAAACAAAAAGATTTTCCCTGTGCATGAGGAGTTATCCTATTCTATTAATACTGCTAAGTGACATTGAAGAAGCCCGTTGTACTGATTCTTATGCTCACGAGAAGTGACAAATTGTCTTTTCATAGATGATATTCATGATAATAGAGGTCACGACCATTTTCTGTTGCGAAGAGTACGAATCAATTTTTATATAAATGGAATAGTATTTTGAATTCATATAAGTATATATTAAATGCATAATCTTAATAATTTTATGGGTGTGGGAAAATCATCATTTAGAGAGGGATGTATGATAACCATAATTATTATTGGTTTCCAATAATGAAGCTTCCCTTCCCCCATGCTCTCAGGTCCACACATGCAATCCCATATCATGATGATGAATCCCGTAAATTCATTTGAAAAATACGCAACATCCATCACAAGCAGCATGAGTACCCCTGCTTAGAGCTGAGCCCCCACAGAATCCAAATTGATATTGGTTTTCAATTAACATGTTTCGTGAAGCCACACAGCCAATAAGGAATGACTACTTACCTGAGGAAGAGAAAAATAGAGTAGTACCATCTATGTAGAGAGGAATAGTTAAAATATGCATGAACTTAATGGTAATGTAAGATAGGTGTATTCTGACGTTATGTAGGCACTTGCTATGATTATGACTCCATTAAGGAATCATTTTATGCTTAAACTAAGTATATAAATAATAAATGATACACTCCTTTACACTAAAACCTAAATGAAGCATAAAAAAAGGGATTCCTCTCTACTTGAGTCATGAGATATCGTGAAAATAATTGTAACTAGAAGCACTCAGAGAGTGCAAACCTCCGCCGATCCCCACCAAATGAATCACTTGGTCTTTTTGTCATTTCCAACCCTCTACGCACTGTCCCCTTTAACTCTACATACTGCTCCTTTATTGTTTACACTCTAGAGGTACATGGAAAGAAAAAGAAACTGACGTCATCAAAGAGAAGAGCACAGCACAGTGACATCTATTGGCAGAGTAGGCTAACTTGAAATATTTATTAGTATTTAGCTCGTTTTGCATCTCAAAGAAGCACTCAGAGATGCCAAAATTTAATCACTTGTTCCTTTTGGCATTTCCAACAACTCCACAAAGTTTCATCCGAATCCGTTCCGCACTTTTTGAGTTATCCTGCTGACAAACAAACCAACCAACCAACAAACAAACCAACACCAGTGAAAACAGTACCTCCTTCGGCCGAGGTAATTACAGATATTAGTATGACGTCACATGAATTTAATAGCGGCTGTGATGTCAAAATTATGACAAGGCTCACGAATTCAACATTGATGCCATCAACCAAGGGACTAGACTAGGAAGAGGATACTCAGACCCAAAATCGTTTTTGTCTATCCCTCCTCTACCGTGGAATGGGTAGTCGGAGCTAAGCCCTGGTAAGCTTCCGGCACAAATAGAATTACTAAAGAATCGACATAAGTGATTTTTTTCTACAACATCTACTGATAAAGATTTATATATTCAATTTCAATTTTAAAAAAGTCAGTTAAAAACTGACATAGTTATAGGTGTTCAAATATACTCTAATATAATAAACACTTAAGAGCCTCATAATCAATTTTGAAATCAACTGTGATTTTTATTAGACTAAAGTTACATAATTTTTCTGTATAGTGACTTTTTGTTTTTGTGCAATTGCCACATTGTTGAATGTTCAAAAATATCCTTGGTTTTTTGCAAATGGAACCATGAATAAATAATACTCATTTGTTTAGACGTACAACAATGCATAAAAATTAATAAATAATAAAGTAAACGAACTTTACAACCACGAATTTATTTTTCAAAGTAATAAAAGAACCATATGAATGGGAAGTGCAAGAAACTACATTTGTTTGCAAATGGAAAAAGATGATAAAAATATTTTTGCCATATTGTTTTGACAATATGGTTATTTGGTGAAAAGTGATATTGTTTACTATTTTTTTCAAAATCCTTTTGAAAAACATAAGACTGAAAATATAAATCTTTATTCACACACAGTATTTTATAGTTTTTCCGGGCATCAAAGTATTTTTTTACTTTCTCATCATATTGTGCCATGAAGAAAATACTATATATATATATGTATATATATATATATATATATATATATATATATATATATATATATATATATATATATATATATATACATTGAATTCAAGTTTCTACTCTATGCTGTCTGACTTTGAACATAAACACTCACATGTATAACTTCGGAAATAATCCTTAAAAAAACTTTTCCGACATATATATATATATATATAATAGAATTTCAAATTTATATCTAACAAATAATTTTTTGAACCATGATTGTAAAAAGAAACTTGAGAAGTAGATGCTTTAGAATACATTTAGAAAATATATTTCTGCATGAATGAATTAGAAACATAGATTATAATAATTATTCAGCAAATTGGAATATTTTGCTCTTTAATTTCATTAAAAAAAATTAATTTTTTTATTATTATAATGCATAAAGTTAAAGCTAATCTAACTTTTCAGGTAAGTTTTATTTTGGTCTCTGGTCTTTTGAATTAAATTGAATGGCATAAAAAAATAGAATCACTGAATTAAGTATTGCTTTCATTAAAAGCAAAAGCTATACTTGAAATAAATAGCCATGGATGATTGGATGTGATATATGTATATTTAGAAAATTCAATGTAAACAAATTATGATGACAAATATAAATTTTTGGCATGTAATAAGAAATTAAATTATTCTAATTTTACATATTTACATTTAATAAAAAGTCAAGTTCAGCAAAAACCATGCCTTACATTAATCATAGTATTTATCTTTGAGGCTATGAAAGATGATAAAAATATTTGAACACTTTAATAAAAATTAGTCTTGAATGATCTGATGCGACCATCAGATATTTTGAATTCAGACGAAAAGTATTCAATCTACATTCTACATAGGTAAGAAATGTCATATAATTAATTCTTCATCATGTTGTATTTTTTGCATTACTTTCGCTTGTATTAGCCAAATATTCAACTGGCATGGCAGATATCCACGTACATTATGAAGTAAGAAGTTAAAGTCACCATCAATATGAAAACATATTCGTATACTTCAATTGCAATGTTTCATTTGATGGTCGAGCTTATTATTTATTATAATATGTCCAGACTGACTACTTAAACATAAAATTCAAGTTATAAATAGCTTTGATGTAGTTGGAGAATATATATATATATATATATATAGAGATGTAAAAAAGGTGGTGAGCATTCTCTTTTCCCCCTCACAACGAATATTTAACACAAACAGTGTATGGATATAGTGTTTTAAGAATGAAATAAATGTAACATGAGTAAAAGCTCTTAACAAATAAATATAGTTAATTTTTATGCATTATAATACACGTCCCTTCCCTTCATATATCTCTTTAAAGATAAGTTCCATTGCAGAATAGTGGCATAAGCTGTAGAAAAGGAATACTGAAATCGTAATCATGGATATCATTAGTTACCGTTATCACGTGCAACTTAATCACAAAATCTTCTAATTGAATTCTTTACAAAGTGCTCGAGAGCCTGAAGGTAAAATAAGGCCTACAACTATATGCAGGTATTATACTTATCAAAGATGCAAGAAAAGCCAGATAAGTATTTGTCTCAAGGGGATGGACTCCTCAATATTGTACATATATGTAGATCTAGGCTCAAATATATATATATATATATATATATATATATATATATATATATATATATATATTCCTTGTTGCATTAATAATATTAATCCGTTTAAATCTTAAACGAAGAAAAAACATGAATCATTAAAAGCTTGCAATGAGCAAATAAGAACACATCAAAGCCATCACATTACTATGGCATGTAATACTTCTTGTATTTACTCTAATAACTTTTTAGGTTGAAAACTAAACATCCCTTGCATCTATTGTTTAAATAATATATTTCTTATCATATTAATATATTTTATCTTCAACAATAAATCTTATAATAAACTTGGTACATTAAGAAAAAATATTTCTCTACATCTTTTTTCGTAGAAAAAAAAGATTGGGGTTTCCATTAGCGTTCTATTGATACATGTGTATCTTCTTGGTTACATAAATATATTTATTTTTACTAGCTATATGTTTCTTTCACCCAAAACAGGGTAAATATTTGAGTAAAAATCCATTAGGATCTCATAATCAACTCAAAGTTAAAGAAAGCCATGGATGTGATCTCCCTTGAGACATATATATATATATATTGAAATAGTCACTTTTCGTTACAAACGTAAGAAACCTTTAAAATTGTTCGAATAATTATTATTGGAGAACTCGATGTTCCATGTGATGTAGATTGGACACCCCGATACACAAGTATTGTTAAATCCACCTATAGCTCCTGGGCTCGGTGGTGCTTGCTTTGAACCCACAATGCGCGATAGATCCGGCTTGTAAATCTCTTAACAGTTATTTATGGGTAGGTTTCGACCACTACAAAAATTTAATTTAATAAGGGGTGCGACAGCCCTGCATGTTAAGGCGTGTTCAACTCTCAATGTTGGGGGCGCAGGTTCGAATCCCGAGAGATGGTTGTCATTTTTGGGTCTACTATTTTGTATCGGGGTGTCCAATCTACATCACATGGAACATCGAGTTCTCCAATAATAATTATTCGAACCATTTTAAAGGTTTTTTACATTTGTAACGAAAAGTGACTATTTCAATATATATATATAAATAATATAAATAATATATATATATATATATGTCTCAAAGGAGATCGCATCCATGGCTTTCTTTAACTTTGAGTGGATTATGGGATCCTAATGGATTTTTAATCAAATATTTACTCTGTTTTGGGTGAAAGAAACATATAGCTAGTAAAAATAAATATATTTATGTAACCAAGAGATACACATGTATCAATAGAACGCTAATGGAAACCCCAATCTTTTTTTTCTACGAAAAAGATGTAGAGAAATATTATTTTATGTGTGTTATTTTTTAGTGTACTAAGTTTATTATAAGTTTTATCGTTGAAGATAAATATATTAATAATACAAGAATATATATTTTTTTTAGTTGAAAGAATTTATTGCTGTTTCACATTATACACATATGCATTACAATATAGAACAAGATATAAAACAATACACACATATATAAAGCAAATGAACACGACCACACAGAGGGGTATATGTGTTACTACAGCAGGAGTTGATCTAAAGTATTATACAATATTAAATTTATCACTAATTATTTTTTCCATTTTTGAGCATTTCATAAATTTAAGGATACGTAGGTCTTCATCCTCTTCTTGCATGAATTGATGTCTCTCATAAGAGAGTGATGGGCATCTGTTGATTAAGTGGTCTGCGCTTTGTGGCTCTTCCATACAGATATTGCAGATTCCGTCAATATTTTTCCATTTACTTAGATGAGCCAAAATGGTCCGTGGCCTGTATAAGCTTGAACAAGAAGACTCATGTTTGGCGTGACAGTTGAGTAGTCTTGGATTTTGGTTTTTTAACATGCGATGTGTGTGCTTCATTAGTTGATCATCTTTGTATCTACTACACCACTCATAAAAAAAGAATTCATGTATCACCTTCTTTATGTAGCTAGGAGGTGCTCCAACACTCAAACGGCTCTCACTTTCGATACCTTTTTTTTGCTAAGTAGTCAGCATATTCATTTCCTGTAATGTTTGAATGACCTCTACACCAATCAAGTTTTATATTAATGTTACATTTACCAATGTTTAGTGTTTCTTTACACTTTTTTTACGGAATTTTTACGGATTTACAAGAATATATTATTTAAACAATAGATGCAAGTGATGCTTAGTTTACAACTTAAAAAGTTATTTGAGTAAATACAAAGAAGTATTAGATGCCATAGTAATGTGATGGCTTTGATGTGTTCTTATTGATCATTGCAAGCTTTTAATGATTCATGTTTTTTCTTCGTTAAATCTGCATCCTGTTTTAAGATTTAAACGGATGAATATTATTGATGCAGCAAGGAATATATATATATATATATATATATATATATATATATATATATATATATATATATATATATATATATATACATATACTAGCTTCAATCCTCTTCATCAATTTGTATAAAAGAAGGCTAATTAAAAATCCTCTCTTCAAATAATTTATTTTGTATCTATATATATGTAAGTTATTTGAATGCTTGCTTTTGGAAAGTAAATTATTATTATTATTATTTTTGTATCATATTTCCCTTTTATTATTATTATTATAACTACTATATTTATAGTTTTAACAAACCCAAGAAGTTTAACACACATATCAACTTCCAAGAAAAATAAATGGGATAAAAAGTTGAGCCATACATTAGGTATTTTTAATGGTTTCGCATCCTTGAAAGAACTCGTAATGGTTTTGCATATTTGATTCTACTTTTATAAGGTAAAATTGCTTATTGTTTAAAATATATTGATTTTCAAAAGAAACAGGTTCTTAATTAAATTAAAAAGCACACATAAATGTTTAATAATCAACTTTATATAATGCATTCAAGATATAGCCATATTTCTGTTAAGAGTATATGCCTTTGATATGTTAATGTATTTACAATAAATAAAGTTATAATTCATATACAAAACTTATTCCAATGTGTTCAATATATATACATAAGCAAATTAGAGTTAGGGTAATCAATTATATAGTAGGAATCTGTTTAAGGTGACGTGCGATGCATATGTTGACACGTTATTTTGAATGTCAATATTAAGTTTTACGAATGAATGGGTCTTAAATATAGGGAGAAAAAAACGTGGAAAGCAAATGAAAAATATGTAATGAACTCTAAGGGATCTTAAAGCTATTACTAGATGCGTTTAACTGGAATAAACAACTTTAATAAACATAACCTATGGATAAGAAACATATCAAGATAACTTGTTTAATAATATTGACGCGTAGTATTTTATATATGACCTTTTATTGGCTTGTCTTTATATATGTTTTTTAACAAATTATTTGAAATATTATTGTCTACTTTACACATTTATTGCGATAAATATATACATTATATATATATATATATATATATTATATATATATATATATATATATATATATATATATATATATATATATAATATATATATATATATATATATATATATATATATATCTATATATGTATTAGTGAACCACCGGGACACTTTTTTTCGCCGGAACCGGGCCGGGCCAGGACTTAAATACATTCTTTCCTTCGTCATTTTGAAAGTGGCATTTTTTTGAAAATAATCTTTAAATATTTTTTAAATATTATTCTCTGTTTTTTGATGTTTTTAAAATATTTATCACAAGAATTTTATGTTAAAATTATTTGATATTTACGTTTATATTCGTTAGATACTATATCGTAAGAATTTTATGTTAAGAATTTAGGTGATATATACATACGTTTGTGTTTTAAGGTTTCTAAAAGGAAAATAATTTAAGCTATAATGTTTATTTATGTTTTGTATTGAACACAATTGTCCTTTTATAACTATTATATATATGTATATATTTTATGCATGTTATAATAATAATAACCTTGCTGATGGAAAAAAAATTAAAATTTCTTTACTAAAATAACGTTGTCACTTTCAGAATGACGAACGACCAAAATATTAAAGTCCCGGTCCGGTGTTTAGACACAGAGCCGTTCAATAACAGCTGGGTACCCGGTCGTTTCCTGATATATATATATATTATAACGAGAATATTTAGTAATGAATTCCATTATTGTATAAAATTGTACCGTGAACTAAAAAAGTGGATGTGTAAGATTTTGTCTTTATATGTATCGCCCTCGTAATGTGTATCAGTAATAGAGATGCGCATTTTCAACTTATATGCATGTAGATATACTTGCATTGAAACATGCAAACTTAACTTATTTGAGGAATAATGTAATTAGCATGCAAAAGTGAATAGTTTCATTCTCATTACACCACACATTAAAAATAATTTAACTTATGAGAAAATTCCCTTACTTATTTTCAAGGCGCCTTGTGAAAAAGCATATCTGTTACAAATACATTTACTTTTTGACGACTAAATAATGTATTTTTCTATTTGTGTTAGTTCAAATATAACATTTCATTATTTACTAAAAGATTTAGTGCTATAAAAGGGTACACTGCATACCGCGCAATCACATTTTATAATGTGTCTTTTGAAAAATGGGTTTATTAGAATAAAAGGCCGTTAATAAATTAAGTTACACCATCAAAGGATCTGTCAATATTATGATGAAGGAAATATTCATAATCGTCTGATCAGTATTGTTGTAGAGGAATACTCTGAAGAATTTAATAAAGTAGAAGCTTTGCAAAAATTGCACATTGACAAAGGAATTTGTAAGTGCTACCAAAGAACTGTTACTATCCATTATATTTATATTTTTAAAATTCATCCATGAATCGGCATACAATTATCAAAAGACAATTTCGACAAACGTAATTAAAGCTTCAAGAAATATATTAATAATTTAGCACCCTAAATCAATAACTATAAACATTTTTACTTTTCACTATAAAATGATGAACAAAATTAGAAACCACAAAAAAAATAAACAAAAAAAGATTTCCTCTTATTAAATTAAGACTTCCTCTAATTGCACCATATTATAAATCATTGCAAGTACTGTGGCCAACCGCCACATGTCTTTGCTGATTGTCTTGTACTGTCCATTTTAAAGACCTTTCTAGTTCTTAATGTTAAGGGATGGAACAAAGTTATGTCCCAACAACAACATTTTTAAAGGCGTTTTATTGTTTGGTTTCCAATTTTTTATTATCTAAGAATCGATCCGATGCTTCTAAAGCGATTGCATATTCAATCATAAATGCTAATGCATTTATTGCAAAGAGGCTGACCACAAGCGAGTACATCCAATCCGATGAACTAGAAGCCATTATGGTCTCAGCGGCGGCGAAGATATGGAGTGCTTTCACTACGGATACCATCTCTTCTGGAAAACTCTAGGATCATTGCTGCGATTGAAATCAAGTACTTCCCATCAAAGTTAAATCATCTTTTTATAAATAATGAAAATGGTATTGAAACCTTACTTATGTTTTTTATATTTCTTTAAGTGTTTTTCTAAATTAAGTGCAAGTTATGTATTTGATTTTTAATTTGTAAAACTATGTTCATTTTTTTAAATAGAGATTTGAGGAAAAAACCCAAAAATAATAATAGAAAATGAAGTATTTTTAAAATCATGTTTTATTTTCTATACTCATGTTCTGAAGAGTTTATATTTTTATTCATTAATATGCATGATTAGAGAGGTTATGAATAAAATACTTTTTGTGATCGAAAAAATACATAGTTATCAACATAAGGCTTTAAATATATATTTTAGAATTTGAACATTTCCTATAAATAGCTATTGAATTGAAGATTCCTGGAGTAAAATAGGATCCGTAGAACTACTCCATCCACTGGATGATTTACAAACTTCTTTTTTAGTTTGTTACGGAACCCCCCTGAGGAAAATAGTACTTCAAAATCGTCATTTTTAAAACATAGTGAGATTTGTATCAGTTTGATATTGAGGTTTAAGGTTAACTTTTGATTTCATTAGATAAAGTAGCTTCAAACGGAATCATATTTTTGTTACCTTATGAGCAATTCTACTTATTCCTCTTTAAATAATTGTACTTTATGTTTTTACGATTATAAAGTATAGGTCATAATTAAAAACCTTTACAAAAATGAAATCATAAGCCGTTATATAATTTCACTGAGTGTGTAAATGAGGAAATATTTAAAATACTTCGTATTTGATTACACGGGTGATTAATTCTTAGCTATACAACATATATATATATATATATATATATATATATATATATGTAAGAATGCAAAATATTCAATAGTCTCTAGAACTTCTTCCTCTTTGCATTCTTACATTGGTGACCCCGACGTGATTAAGATGTTCTTCATCCACAGGGATAATTCTGAATACTTCACCCGCCAATGCTGAGGCTATAAGACTATATTTCGCCCTAGAGTTGCGTATGCCCCTCAAAGCGAAATCCAATTCGATCTGCCGGAACCAACCCTTGACGTCCGATGACGCAAATCTTGGAAGACGAATTCCGTGAGGGCCATAGTCAAGTTTGACTCCTCCATTTATCGATTCTCCTTTTAGAAGTGAGGGTGAACTTTCTTGTTCAAAAACACGGGGTCACCAATGTAAGAAAGCAAAGAGGAAGAAGTTCTAGAGACTACTGAATATATTCATTTCTTGTAACAATAACAACAAAGTAGGGGAAGATGTGGATCAGCTGTCCATACGGATTAAGTCCCAACATATATATATATATATATATATATATATATGTATGTTTGTGTTTGTTTTAGAATTATGACAGCACAGGAGTACCAAAAGAAGCTTAGTACAAAGCATAAGACTAGTAATATAAACCCTCTATCCTCCAATAACATAGCCTTTTTAAATAAGATTATTCTATATTCAAACCATTAGAAAGTCCTTCTGTTATTTGGGTTTGTATCTGAAACATAGTGATTAAGTAATATTTAATATAATAATCTTTAAAGATAATCTTTATTTAAATCTAATAAATTGTCACTCACTTATAATTGAATAAAAGAAGCCAATGGAATTGAATATGCACCTATTTTATTTAAAAAAAGTTAATTGACAAAAAAAATATGCAATGAAGTTCATTGCATATTTTTTTGTCCATGTTATTCACAAAACTAGGAGGCTACTGAGACGACTTCCCATTGACAGTATCTATGATCTTATTATAATACATCAAATAGTACAAATAATACGAAGAATACGACCAAGGAGCATAAGAAATCAAATGCCTTTTACATAATAAACATCTGTAAGAGTTTCCTTTTGTTCACACTCATAAAATTCTAGGGTCACTACAATCATTGCCTGCTATAAATACAACAAAAAAAACTAATTATCCAGGGTAAAAATATTTGAAGTCCATTGTACACTTAGATGTAATGATTAGATGCATATAATTGAGTATTTCCCTTTACAAATTAATTTATAATGGAAGGTTGAATTTCGTGCAATAATATTTGGAAATATATAAAATGAATTAACGTATAATTGAGTTTTTTAATTTTTTCGATTGAAAGTTTATTGCTATTTTTCTTAGCAAACACAAATCTTATTATTGAATAAAATATTCAATATAATATTTAAATATGTTCAAAGGATCTCGTGGGAGGTAAAGGAAAAAAGAAAATTGCATACATAATCAATCTCAAAGTACTCATTCAATAAATACACATAAAAACTATTAGAAAGCATGGATGCAGAGATACTTTCATGTTTCTATGAAGGTTAAATAGACATATGTACGAATGTAGGCTGTGTATGAGTGTTGAGTAATGGCGTAATTGTATTTCAGATAGTTTTTATTTTCTACCCTCCTCTTAAAGATGACATCCAATTATCTTAATGAGTTCATTAGATGGGTTTGAAGTGCTTTCTAAGGTATGAATGAGTTAGCATGAGTTGGCTGGGTGAATCAACAGGTTTTAAAAGAGGGATCTTCTCCATTTGATTATAGAGGAAGTAGGAAGTAGCCAGCCCAAATTCAAATGAAGAAGATGCCGCTCTAAATCCTTGAATCTGTCCTGGTTAAAGAAATTATCCTTTAACTGTGATTTTTGGGCTCACTGTTTGAAAGAGAGGTTTTCCAAAAAAATTGGGCGTGGAACTCTGCGAAAAGATTCCTTCGTGACCGGAAGAACTGATTGGAGTCGTTAAAAAAACTGACACACACTGGGGGAAAATGTCGGAGTCGTGGATGCCAATCTTAGCCTCTGTACTGCCTCTCCTGGGTCCTACCGAACCTCTGAACCACCATCCACGGTTTGGTTCTGGTCAGGCTTCAAGTGCATCAAAACTGATAACTTCAGTAGCAGAATTATGGCAACACAGCGAAGAAGTATATGCCATGAATTTTCTCACCCATCACCGAATCAGAATTTGTACTGACGGATACATCTACATTTGTTTTATAACTGCTCCTTCGTCCACCCTTTAGTGTTCCAAGTAAACGAGGCGCTATTGTCAGAACTGGGGGTTTGTCCGTCCAAAAAGGATTGGTTCATCATGAAATCTTCTAAATATTCGTCAAAATACAAAGTGGAGGCCTGCATTGCATAAGTGCAGAGAGTGATTTACGCTTGCAGATCGCAAGGTAGACACATCCCTACAACCATCGTTATCTGCGTTAGGAGAGTTTTAAATGTCTGGAATAACATTTTATGACTAATGATATTCGTTTATGTTTTTTTATCTGATTTTAATTTTTTCGCATCTGAAATTTAGTTACAAGTGTTTTTAATATTTTATTTTATGACATAAAAAGGAGCTTGTGATTCCAAATTACGATTTTAGTGTTCACTATTTGACGTTTGAAGTTTTATATCACCCTCACCCTCCCTTACTCACATTTGTTATACCAATGTAGGTACATATAAGCCCCTTGAAACCAAAGGAACAAGTGATTAAATTTTGGCATCTCTGAGTGCAGAATTAAGATGCAAAATGAGCTAAATGCTAATAATATTTCAAGTTAGCCTACTCTGCCAATAGATGTCGCTGTGCTGTGCTCTCAAAGAGGAGAGCACAGCACAGCGACATCTATTGGCAAATGACAAAAAGACCAAGCGATTCATTTGGTGGGGATCGGCGGAGGTTTGCACTCTATGAGTCCTCTAGTTATTTTTAATTCTATAACATTGTTTTCTTTCATTTTCTACTTCTTCTACTTCTGAGTTATCGCCAGATATGATAATTTTTTTTAAATCAACACTCTCACAAGTAGAAAGGAAAAATGGTTCCGATACAGAATGTCGTCATCTCTATTTTCACCAATATATCAATGGATGATAAAGATTAAAGGAACTGCAATTTCTGTTGTAAAGAAACGGAAACATCTTGCCATTTATTTTATAACTGTACAAAAATTTGTTATAAATATGGCTTCGGAGCGAATCAAAATGAATTCCAAACTTCAATCTCCAAGTATGAATGGTTAATGATGTTATCCCCTCCAACATAAACTTTTATAAGATTGAGATGATTATTATCAAAATCCTTCTCTTCATCTACGCGACCCGGTCTATAAATAGAGCGACCCCTACTGGTCTCAATACTTGGATCGACAAGGAGCACCTTCTTTTAAGAAACTTTAGTGAAAAAGGATTTATAGTCCATTCCAGCGCCTAACCTTCTCCCTACACATGCTATTTTTGCCCACTTTCCGCTCTTTATGTTGTTATTATTATAAAGTATGTAATTTATATTTTATTAAGCGCTTTATGATCTGTTTCATGTCCTTTAACAGTTGTTCTCCCCCATCCCTACAGATGTTTTTTTTACTAGAAAGGCTGTAAATTTTATTTCCTCCAAGATGTGAAAAAATAATAATAACAAAAAGTTGAAAAAACATTATTTTTAATCATTTGATAACATTGGATTTTTTTTTTCTACTTCTGAGTTATGGCCAGATATGATGGAATTTTTAATATATATTATTTTCTTCTGTGAGTTCCTCTATTACATTATTATTATGTTATAGCCTCTACCCGATTACAACACCTAACTTGAGTATATGATTTTTTTTAAAGTTGTGTATGAGTGGATAGATTTATTTCTTTATGTAAAAAAGCTTATGTAAAAAATTTCCATGCAAAGAGCTATTCCTCCTTTTAAAATATTTACCTTCAGTTTTTAATAAATTCCATTTATTTTTCCGCTTATTTCCTCTTTCAATATCATATTCTAAGACATAGTAGAGGTAGTAATAGCTCTTACGGTGGTGACATTTGATAGCTAACACTTTGTTATTCACATCCCCTTTTTAAAGGGGCTCAGGTGTCATTTGTGTGAACTTTCAAATTAGTTTTAGCCGTTAAATGAGAGAGGTAAGGCCCTTAATCAACTATTTGAAGATGATTTATTAGCATAGTAAACGTTCTAGATCAGACATGGGCAAACTAAGGCCCGCGGGCCGTATATGGCCCGTTAGATAATTTAATACGGCCCGCCGAGCTTGTCCAGAATATAGAATAATAATGCTTCATACATCATTCATTACGTCTTGTCCATACAATACCGCCTTTCACCAATAGATGGCGCGCTGACATTTAGGCCGCACCTTACTCTTTATTTATCTCTTGAATTTTCTCATTGCCATTTGAGCCCTTCTGTAAAAAATGAGCGGACCAAAGAAAAGAAAAGTGGACAGTCAATGTAGTACTGTGGCTCCTTTTTCAAACTTTATAGCCCATAGTGGCCCGCAAGTCAAAATGTTTGCCCATCCCTGTTCTATATAATCAATGCATTCTAAGGATGATAATAATATGACAATATTCTCGGACATCAGTGTATTGACATTCCTATATTTTTGTTTGTTTGCAGCCTTTTGGATGAATTTGCAAACCAAATAAAAAAGTAAATATATACATTTACTCAAACAATTAACTTATTACTGTGATGGTTTTCTGTGCAGCAGAGCTACAAGCTAAATCATGACAAAATCACATGCCATGCTTAGGATAAAGCACATACAGCTGCTTGATGATAAAAATATATCTTCAGAAGAAGGTAAGTAGTTAAGCTGAATAAATATGGATAATTAAAATTAATTTTTGTTACGAGATATTTTTCAAGTGTTATAAAAACTGTTTTTAATTTGGTTAAAAATTAATAATTGTATCAGATTAATGGAGTGTGAACAAAGGGCTTTGATACGATCCTTTAGGTGGTGTGATCAAAAAAACATATCAATTTATTACAACATAAACAGAGTAAAAGATATATTTATATAAATAGTTTTATGGGAGCAAAATTTCTGGTTTGTATACTTATAAAATTGAAAGAGCTTTGAAATTGTTTATTTATTTCTTCTTCAACTTTTTTTTTTTAAAATATCTAGCAGTGTGACGTATGACACTAAAAAATATCATTGCAAGCTTAACCATTCAACATACATTTTTAAATCGTCCATTACGAAAGCCAAAAGGAATTTAATATTTGATTTACCATGTTTTAAATCCTCAATGGATGCATAAATATAGAGTGCATTAATGGCTTCTCTGATGGAATGAATTGATTAGATGAACAAACATATTTACCAACTGATGAGGGCGATATATATATGTGGTTATTTTTGTATTACAAGCATGCCCTCTTTAGGAGCAGAAGTAAATAAATAATTCATTCATGTAGTCATTTGTGATATATTTTTGGCAACAAAAATGTATGGGAGTGCCATAGCTCAGTGCGCTAAGGCGTGTTCAACTCTCAATGTTAAGGGTGAGAGTTCGAATCCCAAGAGGGCAAGGTCAATTTTGGTCAATCGCTTGTATAAGATCCTCAGTTTTATAGACTAATTTTAAAGCCATAAGGTCAGGCGGATGAATTTATATATATATATATATAGTATTTATGTTGTCAATTCATAAGTTTTGTACGGCATTTATTGAATAGGTAGAAATTTAAAAAAAAAATATTTTGTAGCACAGTATACAAAGATATAATTTTATCAAATGAAGTATAGTCTTAAACTTTATTTTTTTAAATAAACTAACATGTTTTTAACATATTATTTATTTAACTTGCTTTCCCGTTAACCACTTTTTCAGATGATGTGGACAAATTTATCACGACATAATTATCATTTATACGAGAGAAAAATAAGCCTCTGACAGTTTATTACTCTGCATTAAATGTTAGTAAAACAAGAATGCATTTTTAATTAATATGATGGACCCATGATGCGAGAGTCATGAAGACGAACAAATAAACTTTATTTTATTTTTTTACTCATCCCCCCCAAAAAAAAAATATATATATCCTTCCCTTAAAGAAAGTTTTCAGGCTAAGCCTTTTGATTTGTATGAAGGCATTGGAAACAACACGAGAAGAATCCTTGTTTTTTTCATCTCTCTTAATGATTACATAGGTTCTTCATACATATATACTGCATATATATATTATATGCATATATAAGATGAAAGATTTGGTTGCTTCACAATTATGTAATATAAAGCTTTAAAAGTGGTAAGCTTATAACTTTCATTTCTGTGACAATGTATATTTCGCAATACGTGAAAAAAAGCATTTACATTTGTGTATATGTCTTGAATAGCAGAAATATACCTACATTTTGACAAAAACAGTGGTAGTCTTGAGAAATTGGAGGCTTTAGGCACTTCACTCATATTTATATAATAATAATAATGTAACAAAAATGAGTCAATATGTTCCTATTGGACGGGCTTCGGGCAATTCAGTAACCTAGACCAGAAGGTAGATTTACCTCTGGAAACAGCAGTCGGAACATAATTGCCTATCTTTAGTATGTATGTTATTATACGCAAAAATCAGTCCATTGTTAATTTTATGAGCCAAATATTACTGATATTTTTCCAGACAAACAACCGAAGGCGATTAATCCACCGATAGTTATATATATATATATATATATATATATATATATATATATATATATATATATATATATATATATATATATATATATAATGAATAAGGAATTAATCTCTCAACGGGCCCAAAAGTTATGTTGTCAACTTAAGTTGTATTTTTTTTCTCGATCGTTTCGATCCATTTTGACAAGTTTAGTACTTTTATTTTTAAATACATATTCAATAAGATATTTATATTGCCTCAACCAACAAGTGATTCCTGGCCAATAAAAAAACAAGAAGAAGAAGAAGTGACTTGAGATCTTCAGGTGTACACATATGAATGCTACTCACAACTTTACTTTATTGCTTGTAGGAAAGGAAGAACTTAGAGGGAAACGTATTCGTTTCTTCTTCGTTTCCCGAGAGGCACTAAAAAGTTCTCATCAAGCTAATCATTTTTCAAAGAGGCAGACGCCTTAGATAAGCACAAGTTACTTAAATAAATTACATTTGTGATTATGTAATAACCTCTATGAATAAATGTATGTACATAAATTATTAACTTCAAGCTTAATATTGAATAGCTCCTTGTTGGTGATATGACAAAAATGTTTTTTAGTCTTATCACAATAAGAAATACAGTTATGAGGAGATCCAGTCTTATTATAAAATTGTTGAGTCTAAAGATCTTAAAATTTGTACTTTGTGAAGCTAAAAAAATACCTGGGATGAATAAATATGGGCTAGTAACCAAACTGTAGATCACAAAACCTTTCATTTACTAGAGGTTACATTTCACTAAATATATAGTCTTCTTTATCTACATAACTTTTTATTTTCTGCATGATGTACAATAATGAATGACAGCTAACATAACAATAAGTAACTTTATCGTTTCAATAAATATCTTATTGAGCAGATAAAATCCATTTTCTTATAATATTTCTCATTTTCTTTTGTATTTCAGACATAAAAAAATATTGAATATATAAGGAAAACTAGTTTTCCCTGAAAAATACTCTTATTATTGAAAGGTTCTGTGATATACGATTTTGTGATTTGTCCCTATTTCCTTTTGCTATGTGATTGGCTTAAATTTTAACCACTGTAAACGGGTCATTCAAAGCGTCATACATTAAAACAATATATATACATATACATATATATATATATATATATATATATATATATATATATATATGTATATAATAAGTAACAAGGTGTCTGATGATCACCCTGAAGGGCTACCGTGCTCTTTACTCTAGAGCAGTTATGCCAGGGAAGGAATAACAATCACTGAAGCTTATAACTAACTCCGAAGCCTTTTTTCTAAAATATGATTTGTTAAAAAAAGAAGGAAAATTAAAAACAGTTTGCATTTTTGAAATAAGACATAATTTCATTCGGGTCTGTTGGATATCAAATCAGATCTAAGACAGTCATCCATAGGATCACTTTGTGTCTCTTCATCCCTATCCTTTACGAATACACTCGATAATAAATCAACCCCTTACTCAGGAAAAAGGAATCTTGCGTCCAGATATCTGTTTATAAATAGATCCTTATTACCTCAGGATAAAACGTAGGGGAAAATCCAAGATAATTGAGTGGCAAAAAAATTAAAATGTTATTTATTTTCATAGAACTACCTCACAGGAAAACTATTTTTAAAAAGCCAACATCCATAATTGGGGTTACTTAATTTTAATTTGTAATAACTAATTTTAAAAAAATAGCAAACTTTTGTAATAATTATTTTGGGGTGTCTTGGAATTTTTTTATTTATATCAATTAGACATTTTATTTTCGCTAGAAAGACAGAATCTATAGATAATGACCAATAATTTCGTAGATCTGTTTACTGCCATGACAGTTATTTTTCTCCAAATAAGCTCTATTCAATTATAAAAACCTATTAATATTTTGTCATGAAAGACGCTCTGGAACTAATTACTTCAAGGGTTCTTTATATAATTATGTCGAGGCTTTTTTACATACTTGATATCTTCTAATAAATGATATAGTGATATGATATATGTTTATTTTTATTACGACTGAGGCTTTCTTATGGAGGATAGATCCTATTTCACAATTTCTGGACATAAATTTAGAGCAGAATTGTTAGCCGAGAAAGTAGACATTTATGTGAAAATGTTAAGGGATTTTTCAGTGAATTATATTTTCTAGGTAAGGCGAATTTACAGTGGATTGGAGTAATATTTTGGGGAGATTTTTAGATTGCCTTGTTTGTTATATAGCAACATTCCGTTTATAATACACACATTATACATAAATTAAAATTTACTGTCAAAAACTGTTTCATGTACTTTAATTTTATTATACTCAACTGGTTAACATGTATTTTTTGTATGGAAAATCATAATAGGAAAAAATAAGTAAATTCACATGAAGTTCTAATTAACCTTTCGTAAAAACTGTATTTTATATCTGTTTATACCTTATTGAATATAAACCAGTTTGAAAATTAAATTTGATATGCAAATTAGTCACAAGAATAATATATTTAATTTTTTAATAACTAATTAAATATGAAAAACAAACTTTTTGTATATACTTCTTGAGGGTGGTCTTGATACATTAATATCAATAAATATGCATTCAGGGCTCAGAAAAGGTAATATGAATGGTGCAAAAACCAGTACCACCAAACAACTCTATTAGTGAGACAAATAATATTTTTTTTATTGTTTTGTGGGACCAAAATTAAAGTGTAATAAAAGACATACCTTTGTTCAGTAGTCGTAGTATTTTGGCTAAAAAGATGACTAATATTGATATTATCAAAAATGTAGACATAAAGGCAATTATAATATCTACACCAGCACGATAAACCTTTCTCAATTAGGATTCCGGGTACCGACAACATTCCTTGGAAGTATGAGGGAGATCAGGTGTGTTTTTTACCCTTTCAAGTTCCAATGGTCATCTACAATTTCTTCAGCGAGTTTACGGACTTACAAAAAAATAGCAAAACAACAATATGAACTCTTTTATTATAAAAAATTATCATCATGTATTTTTAACTAAATTGTTTTTTTAAATTAAATTAAATTGTTTTAACCATATTTGTGGAAATTAAGGTATTTTAGAGATGTTCTGTTATATAATTGTGAATGTATGTGTGACTTTAGATTAGGGAACTAATTTCAAACTATAATGTTTATTTATATATTGTTAAATGTATTTTCTCTAACTCAATAAAGTCTTTAAAAGCCTTTGTATAAATATATAGAGAGGAATTGGTCCGTCGCTCTGTTTTTACAACTTCTCCACCAACAGCAGTAACCAAACAATAAGGGAATGTCTCGTTGACAAGTCGGGAAAAAAGCAATACCTGAGCCAAATTGATAGAAGGAAACAAGAATTTTGAATAAAGGCAACTGTTATAGATATTTAAAGAGTCTAAATTCAAACTCTCTTGGATACACTTACTATTGGTTTAAGTAGAAACCAGCACGTTGGTTTAAGTTAACGGCACGTTAACACTGGGAAGCATTTACGGTAGAAACATGGATGAGAGGCTATGTTTTTTTGTAAGACATCTTTAGAGACGTCAAAACATTTTCTACTCGAATGTAGCATAATTGGTGAAATGCTATACAGACTAAAAGAATTTTCTTTGCCCAATACAGTGTATGCTTAAAGACGAAATATTTTTTTGTATATCTATGTGGGCCCGCATCAGGAAGAAATAAACCTGATCACCTCTAGATTACAGTTCATACTCTATAAGTTTAGAAGCTCTAGAACAGTACTTCCCTCCAACATCGAACCTATTTTAAATAATGTAATATTTTAATATGTAGACTAAATATAATTCTGTAATTACTTTAAAAGATAGATGTTAATTGAAATATAGTAACCGTTGTGTACAATAAAAAGTCTTTAAAAAGCCTTTGTATAAATATATATATATAATACACCCTGCCTATTATCAAAGGATAGTTATAAAAGGTTATAATGTTGCACGCATTCATGCTTCATTTACCCCACCACTTTGTGGCTAAAGCATGCAGATTATTTTACATTATACAACAACAACTATACAAATCCAAGAGAACCTTTCATCTCTGCGGTATCATAGACTTTTTGATTCCTTCTTAAACAACTCTTTAGTGTAGGGGTGGTGTGAGCCCGAAACTCATACTAAGCTAGAGCTTGAGGCATATGTTAAACATACAAACACTTTGAACACATATATTTATCCATCTTGCGCAAGGAAACACACGAAGATTTATGTAGATTTATAATGTAAGTACTTCCATTAAAATCGAGGAACATTACAATGCTGGCCATTATAAAGTATCATGTCAAGCATTAGTTGTTTTTAATATTTTTGTTATTGAAAAAAAATTAAAGGTAATAACAGTTATTATATTTTAATAAAAGATCTTAAATAATCTTAATTCCTTTTCGTAGGTTCCATCATAAAAACTAACTCTTAGGTCAAGATTTTTTTTAAAATTCACAGATAAAGTAACCAAACTCTTGTGAACGGTACTGCAAACACCAAACATATATACATATTTTAGTTGCTTTTTCCTGGTTATCAATCTATATTCATCTCCAGGTAGCAAGATGCAACAATGTTTAAATCAAACAAATATATGTGTCAAATAGCCTGAAGTAGCTCAGGCGAATTATGAGCGTTCACAAGTAATCAAAGTATTACTTCCAACTCAAGTATGCTTTATAAACACTATTATACAAACACTAATATCAGAGTAATAATAAAACCCCGAAATAAACAATATAGATATATGTACAGAACAGAAGAATGAATTTAAATCCAAAACTACCAAAACACATTACACAAATCCTAACAACATCAAAGAAAGAAATTCACGGCGCTCTAAAAAATCCACTATCCAAGTTGTACCGATCTTTATAATTCTATCCTATTTTAGCTCATGAGTCGATCAATGTATATATTTTTAAAGTATCACTCTTTATATAATACAAATCACATAGTGAATAAATCTAAATATAAAATATATATATGAAGAGAATATATCAAAACAAGAAAAGCAGTTTAAGTTGGACCAACTATACCGAAAAGTAGATCTCATGCAGAGAGTGAAACACAAAATTGAAGCAATTTCGGACCTATCTAACTCGAGGCTTCAATGTATGAAGTTGGACAACAAAAAGCATAATGCAAAAATATTTCACTCACTACAAGTAGCGGAAAAATATCAAGCCACCCAGACTTCGTATGCACCGAAATTAGCTCCTATTTCACGAAGCTTTATAGCTGCTTCAATTGTACGGCTTCTATGCTGTGTACTCGATGCGAAACGTCAAACGCCGACTTCTGCCAAAGTTTAAGATTCCCCATGGACAATAATCTTCACATTTCCCGCAAGGATAATGACCATATTGAAACACATCTTACCATTGATGAAGTGAAATTTGCCATCTTAAAAAATACAAAGATTAACAAGTCACCAGGTCCAACTGGCCTAACCTTCGAATTTTATAAAAAATATATTCATTATTTAGCGCCCCTTTTACTCAGTTTTTACGAAAAAGTTTTAGCCGTTGGTTATTTTCCCGAGTTTGCTTCAGATGGAAAAATTGTTTTAATACCTAAAAAAAATAAAGATCCAACGTTTTTAAAAAATCTTCGTCCTCTTACAATGCAAAACGCTATTTATAAAATCTACTCCTATGTCGTGGCCAATCGAATGGAAAAAGTTTTAAATAAAATACTTCACGGATCACAATACGGTTTTTTAAAGAACAAACTCATGGACATTGTTCCTTTTACACTTCAGACAATTTTTGACTATGATTTTAACTCATCGTTTATGGCAATTGACTTTGCCAAAGCATTCGATACCATATCTCATAATTTTATCATCCAAACCCTTTATAGCAAAGGGTTTGGAGATTTCATAATTCGGATGGTTAGTGTCTCCCTTGCCAAAACAAGAACCTTAATTGAACACGGGAACCGAAAGTCTTATTTCCATAACAAAAGAGGCGTTCGACAAGGTGACCCAATGGCTGGAATACTTTTCGTCCTATGCGTCGATAATTTACTGCAAAGAATACACTTCGACGAAAAAATTCGCGGGTTTTGTTCGTCTGCAGAGACACTAAAATGCTTGTGCTACGCCGACGACCTCACAATGGTTTATTCCGGCAACCCGCTGCAAACCCTTATTTCCATGAAAATAACTTTTAACATTCTAGACAATTTTTCAAGATGTTCTGGGCTAAGGATGAACATAGAGAAGACGGAACTGATAAGCCCTTATAAAGGCATTATAGAAAAAGCCTGGCCACTCCTAAAACTCTCTGACGATCTAAATATACTCGGGTCATGGATTGGTCCAAACAGCTCAATACTGAACTGTGAAATGATTTTAATGAAACTAAAACGTAAATGTTATTTCTTCAACAATCTTAATTTAAATGTTTGGAATCGAATTCAGGCATGGAATTCCTACGTCGTCCCAAGTGTTTTACATCTACTACGAGTCACCCCTTTTAACCAAGCTATACTAGAACACATCATGACTATTGAAACGTCTTTACTTGTACTGAACAAAAAGAAAAACATATCCTTTAATCGAATTCATAACCCAATAAAAGTGGGAGGATTGGGTGTTAAAAATTTCAAGATTTTGTGGCAGTCTCTTAACAGTTATTGGATACGAAAGTTATGGGAAAAAATCATTTTTGGAGTATCCACTTTAATCACTTTTTAAAAATCTACGAAAGCGAATACGACGAACACCCCTGTAATGGTCTATCAAAATTTTTACAAATAGTATCAAAACACTCGGCTCGTATGCAACAATTCTCCAACGGTTCTAAAGACATAATCGAAAGATATGAGTCGCTTTTAGGATGGGAGAACCTGTTGTCGAGAGTCTAAACTCTCATACTCCAAGAACCCTTAACGCTCAAATAGCCGGCGACGTTATCAATTCTTCTTCACTAATTAACAAACTTGCTCATAATTTCTTGCTACACCAAATTGGCAGGCCAAGCGTAATTCAACGGCCACTCCTACCTTATCGTCTCAAACTATCAACCGTATCAACAAGGGAGCTTAGAAAATCATCTATTGTCCCTACCCTAGCACCTTACGAAGGATATTTAAGAAGACGCGGGATCGCGAGGAGTACAAGTGAATGTATTGCGGCAGTAAGAAGCAATTTATTAACATCGTCGGAAAAATGGTTTAAATACCGTGTACTCACTGGTTCGTTAGAGGTGGCTGCAAAAATTTTCAACGACACACGCCAAAATTGCTTCTTCTGCAAAGGTCAGCCCGAAACCACGGATCACTTATTATGGAAGTGCCCAGCTCTAAATGAAACATACCAAGCTGTCCGTCGTATCATCGAAGGAAGTTTTAACACCACCATCAGTGAAGAGGACTTCCTCTCAACTTCCTCGAATGCCAAATGCGACGCCGTCATCACCAAAATCCAATTTATAATATACAAATTGCGTACCATCAACGACAACGACCTGTCAGGAATCCTCCCAGTAGCTATTTTACACTCAAATATCTTATTACACTTATAGATTATCTTTTTTTTAAATAAATAATGTCTTATTTGATAATATTTTTGTGATTGACATGTTTTTTATCTTTGAAAGTTAATTTTAAGAACCTCTTTATTGTATAAAATGAACCTGTTGATAATATATGCCCATTGGGCCAAGAAAAAAAAATCTAAATATAAAATATATTTAAAAAAATTTAAAATATATAAAATCATTACACTTTTTCAAATACATGTAGTTACAATGACTTCTGATATTTATTAAAAGAGAATACAATAAAACTAGAAGCACTCAGAGAGTGCAAACCTCCGCCGATCCCCACCAAATGAATCACTTGGTCTTTTTGTCATTTCCAACCCTCTACACTCTAGAGGTACATGGAAAGACAACGAACTGACGTCATCAAAGAGGAGAGCACAGCACAGCGACATCTATTGGCAGAGTAGGCTAACTTGAAAAATCATTAGTATTTAGCTCATTTTGCATCTTAAAGAAGCACTCAGAGATGCCAAAATTTAATCACTTGTTCCTTTTGGCATTTCCAACAACTCCACAAAGTTTCATCCGAATCCTTTCCGCACTTTTGGAGTTATCCTGCTGACAAACAAACAAATCAACCAACAAACAAACCAACGCCAGTGAAAACTAGAGGCATATATACACTCAGAGAGTGTGTACCTCCGCCGATCCCCACAACATTCCTATTCAAACATTCTCCCTTTCACACGCCCGATTTTCTATCTCTAATCATTGTTTCCTCTCTGTTAGCTCATTTTGCATATTAAAAAAGCACTCAGAGATGGGAAGACGGAAGAAGTTTAAGCTACGTCACTGGGTTAACATAGTCCTGAGCTGATATATGAACAATAATACGTCAATGAATATTTTTTTAGCGTTTGTTCTTTCCTACTCCCTGAATAGAGACCCCATTTTATTTAGTATTTTGCTCATTTTGCATATTAAAAAAGCACTTAGAGATGCCAAAATTTAATCACTTGTTCCTTTTTGCATTTCCAACAACTCCACAAAGTTTCATTCGAATATGTTCAGTACTTTTTGAGTTATCCTGCTGACAAACAAACCAACAAACCAAAAAACGCAAGTGAAAACAATACCTCCTTCGGTGAGGTAATAAAGATGGATCCTTAGAGATTGATAAAAAAGGGTTAATCATAAAATACGCAATTTAGTTCAACTTCAATACAAACTAGAGGCATGTATACACTCAGAGAGTGCAAACCTCCGCCGATCCCCACCAAATGAATCACTTGGTCTTTTTGTCATTTCCAACCCTGTACGCACTGTCCTTTTAACTCTACATACTGCTCCTTTAACTCTACACACTTGAATTATAGGGGGCGCTCCAGTTCATCAAAGAGGTGAGCACAGCACATCGACATCTATTGGCAGAGTAGGCTAACTTGAAATATTTATTAGTATTTAGCTCATTTTGTATCTTAAAGAAGCACTCAGAGATGCCAAAATTTAATCACTTGTTGCTTTTGGCATTTCCAACAACTCCACAAAGTTTCATCCGAATCCGTTCCGCACTTTTTGAGTTATCCTGCTGACAAACAAACAAACCAACCAACGAACCAACAAACAAACCAACGCCAGTGAAAACAATACCTCCTTCGGCGGAGGTAATAACTTTTTTTAAATTCTGTCACTGGGAAAAATATTTAATGCCTCAATGGAATCCTTTACTATTAGGTTTATTAATAGATGTAAGGCAACGCTATATATTTACACATCTATTGTATTCATCACACTTTGGCCCAAATCCAATTAGAGAAGTACGGATAATAAAAGACCTCATCACTTCCAACAAATGCAAGACGGGAATATCAATTAGACCATAATGAATATGTGGAAGTAAGACATATGTTTTACATGGAGCTTACATATGAGATGGTTGTTTTATTATTACTTATCTCTTGACCAATAATGCCTTAAGAGGCCAAAGAATATCAAAATATTAAAAAAGGGATTCGTGTCAGCCTGGTAGAATAGTTCGAAGGAGGCGCAGCTGCAAGGGGCACCATCATCATTATTCTCTGATGGGAGACTTCTATCAAACAGAAAGTTTGATCCATTACATCATCTTGTATGAAGTAAGATAATTCATACTTTAATTCAATTTGAAAGGTAAAGTTTTATTGCAAATTCAATATGAAGAAACACTCTTGTTTAATATTTCTCAGTGTCATAGTTCAAATTTAATTTGTTCCTCTTTTATTATAGTCGTCTCTGCCACTCCTCTTGTGTTGTTCTGCTGTTCTCCTTTTTATATTATTTTATTACATAAGGTAGAGTGCCGTAGCAACGTTTGCTAGCGCTGAATATAGGGGCGTTTGTTAGCTATCCATTGACGGAGAGAGACATTGACACAATATTTAAAGTGATACTATATTTTTCCATCAAATAGGGAATACCATAACATCATTGATGTCTCCGTATTTCATGATAAAATATGAATTATTCTTCGGTTATAAAATTATTTATTTTGTTATCTAAAAAAGGTGAATCAAACACAACAAGAGATACCATAAAATAAATAAAAACAATTTAGACAGTTGTGCTTAAGTTATTTCTGTCGTCGTCACTCACATACAACAGAGATCGAACAAATACTTCGGTATTCAGCGATACCATACGTTGCTTCGGCAATCTATATTATATATATCCTAATAAATAAAAAAGGACTAAGAAGTAGGGACTCGTTAACAAATTAGAGATCTGCCGATAGGACGTTTTAGAAACTATAGAATAGATTCAAATTGGCTCCGAATGCGGCCGAAAGATCTCATATCGGGTTTGGTAAACTGCTGGCCATTAATCTAAATATAGTCTATAATTAATGAATACTTTTCTTTGCATGTAAGTTAGAGTTCATAACCATGATTCTGTAAATCTTAAAAGCATATTATATTTTTAAAATAAGTGTTAATTATCTATTTACATATTTCTCAAAAGCCAATGTGACGATATCACTAGGTTATTTCAGAGTAAAGAATAGTGTTAATTATTATTTAAATATTTCCAAAGCAATGTGACGATATAACATGTTATTTAAGGGAGGAAAGAAAGGCCATGTAAGTTAATATATACTGGCATCCTTAGAAAGCATATATCTAAAATAAAATGTCATATGTATCCCTATCTGTATGTACTCCTAACATTAGGTAATATGGACCAAGTTATCAATGAGCAAATCAAATGGATCTCAGAATATTGGAATCCCATCACATCTCTTTGCAGACCAAGAATAAACCCAAGCTTGTTTAAACATTGCGAACGACAAAAATGTGGACGAAGGACAACGAAAATTTCCTATCGTTCGTCGTTCGTTTTTGGCACCAATATATATATATATATATATTTGGACCCTGATATGGATTTAATAGCTATGTTATGCTCGTCAAACATAGCCCATACATTTTCACCTTTGTCGTTTTCGTTCGCTGAATGCTGCACTCGTTTTGCTTCTCGTGGACCTTATATTTCCAAAATATTTATTAACTGATTCAATCAGCAACTGCGTGTATGTTAGTTTAATAATATGTTTAGTATAAAAGAAATAAACCCATAACTGATTGATATTGATGTTGTTATTTTTGTTCCACTTGGCAGACTCTTTGAGTAATTTGGCCTATAGAAAAATGACAGACATAAAGTTAACATATCAACAACAACATACTTTTAGGAACCCTATGCTTTTCGTTCCTTAATTTATACAACATGTTGTATGTTAAATCCGTCTTTTTACGCATATCATAATTCTCCATTTGTTAAAAACCGAATACCACTATCAATACTTCATTAAGAGCATTGTTTATGCAAGGAAGGAAAGTAAGTAGGGTCGTCCTTCTGGATTGGTATATGTCGAGGACCATTGAGATATTTATAAAGAGTGAAAATAGGAAAAGAGACGCGTCAACGGAGTAGATATTGAGTAAAAGGTTTTTAATGGAAAGTATATCTATTAGGGGCATGGGTGATATTCATATCTATGGATGAAATAAAGCTTTTATAAAAGTGATTGATTAAAAAGAGAAGAGGGAATAATAAAAGAAAACAGTTGGTGAAATGCTATAAAAGTATCACTTACTCCGGCTGCTCTCAATAATTCAGAAGGAAGAAATTCATCCATGCCCAATATTCGAATCCTTTGAATGTACTCCTCCTATTTCACATTTTAGTATTGATTTTATAAATCTTATAGAATAAATGAATGTTTATTTTGGTTTCTCATATCTGTTGATATATGGATCATGTTTGACGTATAAAAATAAAGTTTGCAGTATTATTAAATGAACAAATACTGTTATATTAGTTTGAGAGAACAGCCTTTTTGTTAACTGTCAGTTGACATTCAATCCTCAAAAGCAATGCATCGTAATGCTTTATTATTCACGCTCCTTATTTCAATACCAATCACGCACAACAAAAAGGTCCGTAATCATTACACATCATGCAACGTGATAGTGCATTAAACATTTTTTGACATAAGATACTAAATAAGAGGATAATAATAATATCAACAGGTCTTTTTTCTTCTTTCTTACCTTGTAAAGGCTTCTCTCCAAAGCATCTTTCAATAATACTTGGGTCTTCTTCCTCTAATCCGCCTCGACTACTCCTCCTCCTCTGTGCGTATGTGTGTGTGTGTGCCTGTGTGTGGTCCTCTTACCTTGATTTACTCCCAATTAAACCCTCTGCACAACGTATCATCAACATCACTACTTCTTTGCTCTTTGATGTCTCCTAGCAGACTGGTGTGGTTGTAGAAGAATCACTTTTTGGGACTTCTACATTGAAGTAGAAGAAAAAAAAATCATAAGAGGAAGAAGAAGGTTGTTTCTCTAATGTGTGAGATGTTATATTTTTTTAGGTGGTGGATTGTTCCTCTTTTTTATTTCTCTGTGTTTCTCCTGCAATAATAATAATAAATATATCCCTCTTTTCCAGGAGCTCTCTTGATGATGAAGAAGGTTCTTCTTTTCATTGTTATTTTTACAGCAGCCCTCTCTCTCATCTGTTTTGCAAGATCTTTAAAGGAATTTATACCTACAAGGTAATAATAATAATGCCAAGGAATATTTTTCTAATCGTCGTCGTCGTCCTGGGGAGGGAAGGTGAAAAATGCTTGATGTATATGCCATGATTGGAATCCTTTGATAGATTAATAACTCATGACAGTAAACGAGTCTTTTATGATTATTATTGAATAAGATAAAGTATATTTCTTTCTAAATATGGGTTACTGTAATTTCATCACGCGTAAATTTGTCGTGGACCATTTTATAGCCGTTTTTGTCGTGGGTATTTACCTCGCTTCCTCTTTTATTGTCAGTTAATTTTGTCGTTCTTCTTTTTGTAGTGAGTATTTTTGTCGCGAAGCTTTTTTGAAGTGTTTTATTTTCCTCGTTCGTCTTTTGCTCGTGGGTATTTTTGTCACGTAGCTTTTTGTATTGAAGCGTTTTCCGCGCTATTTATTTTCTTACTTTGTAGACCTAATCTTGCGGGCTCAGTCGGGAGTACCATGGGGTTTTAATCTACCGCTGCCACTGTTTTGGGAGAATAGACACACGGCCTAAGAGTTTTGCACACCTGAGCTTTAGTTGTTCCGCCAGGAGTACTATGGGATTGCAGGGCTCTCAAGTCTCACGCATTTGGCGTGTGACACACGCATTTCCACCCGCTTACACGCCACACATTGTATTTCTCACACAATTAAATTATCACCGTTCGTTCGTTGAAATTATTTTCTAAAAAAACGTCATCACTTTTTTCGGAAATTCTTTTCTAAAAAAAATGTCATCACTACTTTTTTAAATATTTGAACGCTGGTTAAATCTCACTCTGAACTCACTTCAAAATTTGAGAGCCCTGGGATTGAAATTGACCGCCGACTCTTATTAAGGTGGAAAACACCCGGCCTAATACTTTCGTAGACCCTAATATAACGGCATGTGCCTACTTTAATCGGTGTCCCATGGGTTTGAAATCCACCGCCGACTCTTCTTAAGGTGAAAACACCCGGCTAAAAAAATATACCTTAATTTAAAGGATTTCACCGGCCTCAGCTGGGTGCCCCATTGGTTCGAAATCTACTACAGACTCTTCTGAGTCGTAAGAAAAACCAGCTCAAGAGTTTTTCAGACACTAGGTCGAGTGTTTTTCACCTTAATATGAGTCGACAGTCAATTTCAATCCCATAGTACTCCTGGCAGAACAACCTAAAAAGTGTCAGCGGTAGATTAAACCCCTATGAGACCCCCAACTGAGTCCGCGAAATTAGGTCTACAAAGTAAGAAAATAAATCGCGCGGAAACGCTTCACTACAAAAAGCTACGTGACAAAAATACCCACGAGAAAAATACGAACGAGGAAATACAACACTACAAAAAGCTTCGCGACAAAAATACCCACTACAAAAAGAAGAACTACAAAATTAACTGACAATAAAAGAGGAAGCGAGGTAAATACCCACGACAAAAAATGGCTATAAAAAGGTCAGTGACGAATTTACGTGCGATGACTGGACACCAGAAAAATATGGTATTGTTTTAATTATCAAAAAATATTTCTAAGTAACAAAGATGGATTAAATATATTAAAGATGCTATTTATATAATTAAAAAAGTTGTTTTATATTATCAATTTTGGTTTTTAATGTGATATATAAACATACTCATAATTATATATATACCTGTTATAATATTTTAAAAATAGTCAGTAACATATAATTTAAAAAACATTTATTCGTTCATCGTTTTAAAATACATACAAGTAAAGTTATGTGTGTATTTTATGAAAATACATAAAATACCAATAGACGTTATAACTTAAAATTATGTCTCAAAATCGACCATAAGAATTTAAATACAATAACAAATAAGGGGTATTAAGGGATATCACTTAAGATAATAAAAGAAAACACATATCAAACTCAAATATTTTTCCCCTGTATTTTCGGGAAAACGATTCGCAATAAACAACTTTTGGTTAAAAGAGATGGAAATTTGCATTAATTAATATTATTTTGAACTTAATTTTTTTAGAAATGAGTTTTTGTAGACATAAACAACACAGGACAACAAAATAGAGGCCATTATTGCCTTTAGAAGAAACTTTATTGGAGTAAAAGTAGTTTTCCCCTAAACATTGTTTCCTATGAGGTTTATCCTTTATTTCAAATTATTAAATTTAAAAAGCTATACATATCCATATATTGAAGTGTACCCAATCGAAAAAAAATAAGTACTTTTATTGCATAAAGGAAAAAAATATGGACATAAAGCTTTTCAAATATTTATTTCAAAAAATATATTCAGTTGCATGATACAACCGTTGATATTTCTGATGGAAACATCAAGCAACACCTAATAAAACAAAATGTATTTGCGATATGACTCAAAAGAAGAGCACTATAATACTCTCCCAAGACATAGAACATAGACTTATCATTCTCTCGGAATCTAAAGCAATGAATGGGGCCGACTTGGACAGTGGTAAATTAGTATAGCTTCACGGGAGCATGTATAGCCTCTGCAAAAGATTTTTGGTGTGAAGGTTGAGCTTCCAGAGTTCGAGATATTGTAGTTCTTGTTCATCCATGCTTGAGCTCGTTCTTAGGAGCTAACTGGGGACATCTCGTTGAGTCCCTCTCTTTCCTCCTTCTAATGAAAGAGATTCGTTACTTCGCCTGTTCCAGGATTGACCAATAATCCTGCCCATCTTCAAAATGAGGGTTTCAAACATTTCATTCCGTTACTGCGAATATGCGTTCAAAATGAGTTATCACAAAGGGAGGCATATAGACAGAGGCTTCATTACTTATTTGACGGGAATTTCCTCATTCTTCTTATGTCACGTTCTCTTTATCTTTCTTTATATCGGGAAAAAACGCTATTCATACAGCTGAGAAGTCATCGAATCGATCACTGGAGGAGGATTTGAAGAATCAGGTTTTTCAAATACAGATTATCCAACTTTTTTTCTGTGTCAGATTTTTAACATATGCATTTAATCACTGTCTAATATTATTTAATAGCTTGTTTATGAAATGCTACATGTAACAAGTATCTTTGCTAGATATATTATTACAAAGGCTATTTTAATATATATTATATGATATATATCTACATATATATATATATTTCAAAACAAAATTTTGTTCGACAATACAAACAAAAAATAAATTTGAGTTAATATTATTATTATTATATATTCTAATATATACATACACACACACACACACATATATATATATATATATATATATATATATATATATATATATATATATATATATATATATATATATATATATATATATATATATGTGTGTATGTATGTACATATTATAATATATATAATAATAATAACTCAACATTATTTTTGTTTGTATTGTCGAACAAAATTTTAGTTTTGAAATAGTCAGTTTTATGGTATTTTCCATAAAAATAACTCGTTTCATTTTGTAAGTACAAAAAAATTTATAATCATTGAGATCTTACCTACACTTTGCAACAAATTATTAAAAAAATCCTTATATATATATATTAGCCTGTCCCGTTTTAGGTCAATCGCTCCGATTTTTTGCTCCAAGCGATTTTCTGCAGCGTAGTAATGAAACAATGAGATCGAGAAAGTTTCAGCCTTCAAATGCCATTTTTGTGACTGTACAAGCCAATCAAAGTTTCAAAAAAGCCGTTTTTGGGGTCAAAAATGACGATTTTCAAGTGGATTGTGCTGTCTGAGTTTTAGTGATATCGAGTTAAAAAAATCCCTAAGGATTGCTTGAAGTCTCATCTTTCAAGAAATTGTTGGAGCAATCAAGTAAATAAATATTTATATGGTTTTTGGCCCGTTAAGTAGGCCTCTTTTGGCCCAAAAAAGGCATTTTTTGTTTTTTGCAATAATTGCCCCAAAAACTATCTTAGCAATTTTGTTATTTTATAGCAAATAATTGTCGTACTATGATGCACGTTTTGTGCAATTTTCATAGTGATCACAAAGATATTTACGTTATTATGGAAAATATTGTGTTAATTCTTATGAAATATAGCACTTTTGTCGAAAGAAAATCGCTAACTATACCTTACAATATTATTTATATACTTTTGGTATAAGTTTTTAATTAAATTTTCTAACATTTATAATTATAGTTATATTTGTTTTAAAATAACCACGTAAAATGTTAATACGTTTTCCACACCACCCAGCGCACCACCCTTGTGTGTGGATGGTCCCCCTATAGATCTATTCATATACCGTGACTTAATTGAAAGTCATATTTGATTTTTTTAAATCTTTTTATTCCATAATTCATTTATTTTTTATTCCATATGATGAGATATAAGATGCCAGTACTATATAGTCAATCTCATCCATTCTATTTTGTCGTTAACCATTATAAGCAAGTAAATCTTAGAAAATATTTTCGGTATTCCAATTTTCGATAAGCTTGGCCGTTGATTAACATAATAATTGTTTCTTTTTTAATTTTAGTTTTTTATATGCGGTTGAAAAGTATCTTTATTTTTTTAATAGTAATCGACTTGAAATGTCCAACCTTTTTTGATCCGGTAAGTTTTCGTCTGCAAGACTTAAAGGAATCATATTTCCATTTAAATATCAAGTTTGGTTAAACATACTCTTCAAACATTTTTTGGAAAGAGATGAATTGCTGTGTTAATAAAGCTTCATTTCCCAAACAACTTTTATGTTATATCCCTTTTTGGTAAAGACGTACTTTGGTGTGCTGTCAAAAAACATCTGGAATTGTATAAATAAATTATTTTGGAAATTCTTTAACTTCCTTCTGTAAGGCCAAGAATCTCCAACTTAATTTATTGAACGGCCTTCGACATAAACCGAGCATGGTGTATTGGTGCAGGAGTTGTATGTAAAGTTGTTTTAAATTTGGATACACGTGAAATGTTCATAGGTTGCCAATTCTCTATAGTCTCCTCTATGCATTTTATTTTTCTTCAGTATTTTTTTCAAAGCTTTTAATATTTTATCCGCTGCTTGATCCTAATGAAGATTTAACCATTTAAAAAAAGTTTAAATGGGGGTTCATGTTAATGTTTTGAAGTTCTGAATATTTATTTTATAAAGGTCATTTTCGGAGCCAGTCATAATCCAGAATAACTTTGACGATTTTTGATATGACACTCGTATACATGATGTTTACATGCAAGAAGTAGCAAGGGTCGCTCGAGGATTATGCTTAGTCCACCATTTACTACGCTTTCACTCCCAGTATTTAAGGCTGTTGTGTCAAATACAAGTCCAGCATTTTTTTCCTATTTTATCAAATTATTCAGTTACTGATTTTGTTGGCTTTGGATTCTCGGTTGAATTTTTACATGAGGGAATTCCTAAAAGATGTATGTCTCCAGTTGTTTTAAATTTGTGACTGTGTTCGAACATTGACATATTTGAACTGTGTCTTTCACTATTTGAGCTCCCAATTTACATTCTTAGTTTAGAAGCGATTGCTTTCTGTTTTAGATATATCTGACGAATCAGACGTATAATCTTCAGTATAACTTGAAGATCTTAAATGGCGTGTTCTTATTAACTCTTTGAGAGTTTTGTTATAATCTATTCACTAAATTCATGTATAACTTATCCATTTAGCCTATGATAAAGAGGCTAGAGCCTCGTTAATTGACAAGAAATAAAATATCGCCCTCTTGTTTCTGTACGCTCTTTTTCATCCATGAGGAATAATAATCTCTGCATTTGTTATATTACTTATAAAACTTTTGAAAGTGTATCTTCTGGAAACTTTCTCGATTGATCTTTTTGCATTCTGTTTTTCGAAATTTCAATTTTTTGTCAGACTGGATTAAACTATTCACATTATATCTATTAGGATCTAGTCTATTAGTTGGATAACCAGCTTTTATTATTTTTTGTAGTAAATAAAATAAGCAATAATATTTTACGTGCTACATGCTAGTTTATTTTACTCATCTTAAAATAAATATTATTATAAAGGTTAGGAAAATTTGAAAAAAAACTTATACCATGAGGATATAAATAATATTGTAAAGTATAAATAGCGATTTTCTTTCAGCAAAAGGGTGGTGCGCTGGGTGATGTGGAAAAAGTTTTAACATTTTACGTGGTGATTTTAAACATCTTAAAAACAAATGTAAATATAATTATAAAGGTTAGAAAATTTAATAAAAAAACCTATTCCATGAGGATATAAAGAATATTGTAAAGTATAAATAACGATTTTCTTTTGACAAATGTACAATATATCATAAGAATAAAGACAATATTTTCCATAAAAACCTCAATATCATTGTGATCATTATGAAAATTGTGCAAAACGTGCATCATAATACAAAAATTATTTTGCTATAAAATACAAAATTGCTAAGACAATTTGTAGGGAAAGTATTAGCAAAACACAAAAAATGCCTATTTTGGGCCAAAAGAGGCCTACTTAACGGGCCAAAAACCATATAAATATTTATTTGCTTGATTGTTCCAAAAAAATTCTTGAAAGATGTGACTTCAAGCAATCCTTAGGGAATTTTTTTTAACTCGATATCACTAAAACTCAGACAGCACAAGCCACTTGAAAATCGTCATTTTTACCCCAAAAACTGCCTTTTTGAAACTTTGAGTGGCTTGTGCAGTCACAAAAATGGCATTGAAGGCTGAAACTTTCTTGATCTCATTGTTTCATTGCTACGCAGCAGAAAATCGATTGGAGCAAAAAATCGGAGCGATTGACCTAAAAACGGGACCGGCTAATATATATATAAGGATTTTTTAAATAATAATAATTATTATATATATACCTATATATATAAGAAAACTACACCTTTTTTCGCCGGGACCCGGGCCGGAACTAAAAATTTTGAAGCCGGGCCGGGCCGGGACTTAACAAATTTTTGTTCCTTCGAACTTTTTTAGAATTTTAGAAAAAAAAATTAAATGACAAACGAACAAAATATTGATGTCCCGGCCCTGTGTATAAAAACTGGGACACCGGGCCGAGCCGGGACGCTCAAAAAACAGCCGGGACCCGGGCCGGGTACCCGGTCGTTTCCTATATATATATATTTGTGTGTGTGGTGACACTGTGGCGCCACTCAGGTAGCATAAATAGTCAAGACTTGCTCTATAGCTTATCTTAGCTGATAAATGAACAATATTACGTCAATGAATATTTTTTAAGCGTTTGTTCTTTCCTACTCCCTGAATAGAGACCCCATTTCATTATTAATATTTTAGTATTTAGCTCATTTTGCATCTTAAATAAGCACTCAGAGATGCCAAAATTTAATCACTTGTTTCTTTTGGCATTTCCAACAACTCCACAAAGTTTCATCCGAATCCGTTCCGTACTTTTTGAGTTATCCTGCTGACAAACAAACCAACAAACCAACGCCAGGGAAAACAATACTTCCTTCGGCGGAGGTAAAATTAAACTCAGGTTAAATTCAAATGGAAGCAAATGATACGACATGATTTAGAACTTTTGTGTCATTTGTCTAATTTACCCAATTATATTAAGTGAGGACATATAATGACATAAGTAATGATTTCCTTATATTAGTAAATCTATGTGAAAGCAAGGACATCTATAAAGCATTACCGTAATATATTAATAAAAACGTAATGTCATAATTATTTATACTCTTACATATATATCGACACAAGAGACGGACTGGCTTTTATACACTCATATGACGTCTCCCCTCCCTCGAAAACACTGTTAAAATGTCAATACCAATGGGCTATTTAGGGTTTTCTACAAATAATTAACATTATATAAGCCTCATGAACGAACAAGAACACCAATCATGGATGAATGAATTCAGTGTTGTCAGCTATTTATGATTGCTCCCCTAATGAAAGAGGACATTTTTATTGTACACACACACACATATATATATATATATATATATATATATATATATATATATATATATATATATATATATATATACAGGGTGAGGAAGCAAAAATGTCCGGTCAGGAAATAAACAACTATAATTTGGTTTAAACTTTTTTATTCATTGAAATTTTGAACTGATTTCTTCAAAAACACAAATTGAAAGCTTTTGAAACATGCTTACGCAATATGTCCTCCATCAGCCATGATGCAGGCCTCGATGCGGCCCCTGAAAGAGGCACAGGCCCTTCTGATATCCTCCTTTGGGTAGACCTCCCATTCCCTGGATATTGCAGACTTAAGTGATTCCACATTTACATGAGGGGTGGCATTGGTCCTCGACTCAATGACGCTCCACCAGAAAAAATCCAGGGGGTTTAGATCAGGTGAGCTCGGGGGCCAAAAGTCTTTGGGCCAGAAATTCGCCATATTCTCCTCACAAAACTTTTGGACCTTGTTTGATGTGTGGGAAGGAGCTCCATCTTGCTGCCACACATAGCTGTTGTCAGGATAGGTGGCCTTCAACCAGGGCAAAACGGTGTACCTCAGAATTTTGTAGTACACATCAGCTCCAATTTTGTGTTTTGGCTTGAAGAAGTAGGGGGGCATCTTATTGCCATCTGAGCCCAAGACTCCCAGGACCATCACCTGGGCTGGATGTTTGGTTCTGAAAAACCCCTTGACCTCCTCTGTTGTTTCTGCAATCCAGCGATCATTCCTCCTATTATGCACTTGTTCTACAGTAAATATGTTTCTCATCACTAAAAATCTTCACAGTGCTGCCATTGTGCTTAAGGAAAGAGAGGATCTTTTGGCACCTTTCAAGTCTCGTTTGCTTCATGTGGTCAGTCAGAAGATACCTTGGAGCTCTGACAAAGGATTTGAGGCCCAAGTCCTTGTGCACAGCGGTCCTTATAGTCTTGGGTCGACCTTTAGGATTTTAGAATGCTTCCTCATGCTGACAGTGGGGTCCTCCTTGATTCTCTTCTTGGGGACATTCAAGAAGGTCTTGTCTCTCTTCTTGTTGTGGCCTCCACTGCCTGGAGATCTCTTGGTGCCCAAACCGGATTGTCTGGCATGCTGGATGCGGCGAACAGTTCTCTCACTGATGCCAACAATCTTGGCAATGTCCTTCTGAGGGACTTGGGCATCCAGTAGATCGCGAACTCTGTTGCGTTTTGCTTCTTGTTTGCTCATCTCACAATCCACCAAGGTTTGATAAATAATAAAAGGGTTGTTTACAGGTAAGGAACTTTGATTTTAAGTATTGTTTTGATTACCATCACCGTTTGGGCAGGACATTCAAATTTGTCAATAGGACATTTTTGCTTCCTCACCCTGTATATATATATATATATATATATATATATAGTGGGAAATTTAAAAAAACTAGACTTTTGTTAACAACTTTTACATTTTTTTTAAAGACAGTCCTGTCGTATAAGAGCTAGTTATACTGATAACACCCAATTCATTTTTGTTGATAAGCCTTTGTGAACACATGGGTAATGGAATATGGGAATGCTATCCTCAGAACGCGACAGAGCAAGAAGCGCCGTAATCTGCAGAGGCCTGAGTGCAATCCAGGAGGTATATAAATTTAAAAATAAAGGGACACGAATATATAAGTAGACTCTATTTACCAGGAGGAATCTTCACAATCTTCAGCTACGAGGAGGACAGTACAAGAGGGTTTTTCCAACCCCCCGCCGTTTCATAATGTATAAACTTAGGTTCTGAAATATTTTCGTGTGACGTCACGTCTGCCAGAAAACATAAGCATATCACTTTTACTGTATATAATAAGTATTAAATCCTTACTCAAATTATCATTGTGCATCTTACTCTTACAAAAAATGGCTTCAATTAATTAAAAAAGCAAATAATATTTTTTAGAGGCTATGAGGAAATGTTCAAAACATTTTATAGTAAATGGAAGGGTTGATAGGAACGACAACCTTGTAAAAAGAGTTTCAAAATCAATGTCAAATGTGCCGTCGGTTCCATTGGAAGCTATTAATAAATTTGCTAAAATTCGTGTATTCTCCAAATAAAATATGAAAAGAAAATCGCCTTCAAGAGCAAAAAGATAGTCACAGAAAAAGTGTTAAAGAGAGGCGAAAAATGAAACAGTGGATGAATGAAATTCTCCAATAAATTATATACTTTTTTCTAAATATGTCTTTCTAATAATATATAGTAATATAGGATTTTAAACAGTATTTTGTTATAATTTATAAATTGTATACTTTTTTCTAAATATGTCTTTAGAATAATATTTATATAATATATGATTATAAACAGTATTTTTTTTAATACTTTATAAATTATATACTTTTATTCTAAATATGCCTTTGTATAATATTTGTGAATATATAATTATAAACGGTATTTTGTTATAATTTATTTCGTTTTTTTTTGGTGTTTATCATATATGATTGAAGAGTTTGCTTTTTCATGATATATTTTGGATAATTTCAGCAACTTTAAATCATCAAAAATTTATAAGTGCTCAATAAATTAATATTTTTCAGTTTTCTAATAGAATTGTGATAATTAATTATTTTATGATCTAATTAAAGATTAAATTTGATTATATTTAACATATTTACTTATCAAATAGACCCTCTTTTGGCATTTGTGACGTCATGCTCATGAGGTAGGTTGCGTGGCGGTGTATTTTTTAACTTTCATTAGTTAAAATGGCTCGACCTTACTTTTAACTTACCTTGGGTTTTCTAAAGGGAAGGATGGAGGTAAGTACGACCCGCACGCATGAGCTTGCCGGTCAAACTCGCTTATTCCTTCCTGAATACAAATCATAGGTATATAAGATATAGAAGGCTTATTCCCTTCAATAGTAGAGAAACATCGTTCAGCTGTCGCCTGTGCCCAATATAAACACAAGTAATTTGTACTACGTCATCGTAAGTTGATCATAGAGATAGAAAGATTATATGCTTATATGGGCACAACGACGTATTTCTCTGAAGAATCCAATAAGCTCTCTATTTCTTTATATCTCTTTGATACAAATGCTTATTATACAATAATGATATTAATAACAACAGGGGTGAGCTGTATGAGGGCTCTTAATTGGACGCCAATTAGCTTTATTTATTGAAAAAGACACAAAATGAATCATAATGGTTCAAAATTAAAATGTGATATTGTATTTGTGTTTTATTTATTACACATAATATCTCTTATGTAGTACAAATTAAAGGAATTATTGTTTATATCCATTTTCATGTCGCCTGATATAATTGATATCATTTGTTTTCGTTTTTTTGGCCTCGTGATAATATTTAGCTGGGATTATTGGCATTAGAAAAAAATGGAAAGGTATATTGTCCATTTTATATTATTGGCACATTAGATGAACATATATAGTTTCAAGTTTTTCTCTAAGCTAAACATTTTTTTAGGTACTAATCAATTGCTATACTTATATATATTAAAACTAAACAAAATGTTGAGGTATGTTCATCGCATTAAAAACATACAAGTCCATATCATCCTTTTATTCAAACTTTTCATGGAGTCTTTCAAAGGTTTTAAATATCCGATCCTCATACTTTCATTTAGAGCAAAATATATAGGTTTTTGCCAATTTTCTTGGCTGTAATAAATATAATTCTATATTGGATATATATATTATATCTAGCAATGTTGGATTGGTTCTTATAATCATATAAAGGTATCCCATTCAACCCTGAGTATAGGACCCATATGATAAAAACAATAATAATATTTTATTTATTTATTAGTTGTCTTGTATTTTAGTGTAGTTAATATTTTACACTGTCTTATAATATTTGATAGCCGAATAAAAAAAATTATAACCGAGAAAAATAATAATAATGGTTAAATTGAGGTACAATTAGAAAGGGGACAAACTGGGTATTTTGTATCGTTTAAAACTATTATAGAATTAAGATAATTTTGGCAAAGAACAGAAATATGATTTTTAAAATGCGAATTAGAAGTACTTAAAATAACTCAAATTATTTTATGAATACGCCATGTGTTCATAAAGAGAAGATTTTAATCAATATATAAAAAATTAACGGGAGAAGTTTGACAAAGCACCTTCTCCTTCCACAGTATGCTGATAATTTATACACTTCAAGATCAATGGAAGTGCGGTGAAATCTTATCAGCTGATTCTGTTCACAAGAGTTCTTGATCATTTCAATGAGACTGGTTCTATCCACAAAGAAGGCAGTTTTGTCTATGGATCCTGCAGAAACTATCCAACAATATCGATAGCTGAACTGACGAGAAGTTGTTTTGCCTCCATCAAAATCACATTGGAAAAAAACGACGATGTGTAGACAAATGAAAATCCTCGAAATATCTGCGAAATAAATGATAGGAATAATGTTCTTCGGCATTACTAATGGAATAGTTCCAATATTTCATTCATTCCTTGATCATGATCGTTAATCCGTGTCATCGGTTAATGGTATTTCTTACCTCAGATTGCTCCAGGACATAATCCCAGTTCTTCACTTTGGTGGATGCAAAACGGCGCTGCAAATATTGTATATTAAATATTTATTGTATATTAAATATTCAAAGTGCTAATTAAATAATTTAATGTTATTGCCCATATTTAAATATACAACCGCTCTAGTTGAATAAAGTTTTTTTAAACAATTTAAAAAGCACTGTGTCAAAGGTTAGCAATATAGTTTTGGTTGAGCTCTTTGAAAAAATAATTTGAATAGCACTTTGGGTTTTTCGCAAACTTACCAATAAACATCAGATTTTTTATCAGTTTATTTATTTATGTAAATCTAAAAACAAGATATATACATAAGCCCTAGAGCTAATGGTTTAATAAAAACATAAGTAAATATTTTAGTAAATAAATAAACAACAGATTTTTCCGCTGGCAATCATTTTTTTTTCTTTTTTGGTTCGTTTCATAGACAGAGTAATGATTCATTAAGCACAATAAAAAAATTATATATTCTTTAGCAAGAGGAGTTGCTTTATTAAATTATAGGTGATGTTAGAATAGTCTATTCGCACGATTCGATAATGACATGGGTTGAGGCCCATTAGGAAAGACAAATGGTATTTAAAGGATACAATTATTATCTCACATCACTTGATGCTCCGCGTTAGAATATATAATTGTTATATTACATTGTTTCCCAGTCTATGGTACGCGCAGGTGCCAGCAACTTGCGGCTTTAGAGCCGCATGCGGCTCTTTAAGCTGCTTTAGTGGCCCCCTGGAGCTTTCCCATGAATTTTAGAAAAATGAAAAAAAGATTGCGGAGGAAAATATATAGGACCAGAATGTGCACAGTAGAAAGGTTATATAGAGAATTGTATTTTTTGCAACTCCAAAACACTTTTTAGTTTCTTTTGGTCCATTATGTCTCTTTCGACATTTTGGGTTGCTGACCCTGCCCTAGGATACGCAACGTGATTGTAGGGGGTACGCGGGTTGATTAAAAAAATTAAGATGAACTAAAGCTTTTTGGTTGATCATACATTTCACCTGTCTGTCAATTTGAATGAGGAAGAGTTTCTTTTACGACTAGCTTATCCCAGTGACATTTCCCCCGCTGAATGAATTTAATCTTGGATTACAGTGGCTCTCCGCACACATATACAATGTGTAAGAAATATCGAGGGAATGATTCAGAAATTGAAGCTATGGAATGACCGCGTGGACAAGAATAAGACACAATTGGCTGTCTTTGTTGTGCAATTTTCTCTTTGAAAATGACTTCACTCTGACAAACGGCATCAAGCGCCATAACACATCTCAGCGAGCTAGCTGCTGAGTTGCCCGAGGTTCTTCCCCGACAGTGACGAGTCGGACAATTGGATTCGACATCCCTTCACTACTGCACTGTCGGTATTTGAACAAGAAAACCTCATTGACATATCATCAACAGGATCTTTGAAAATTGATTTCAACCAAAAGCCTCTTACAGATAGCTCCCGTCACGCACTCTTAAACTCGATGCTAAACTGCTCCACAGTTTTGGCTATATTATTAACAGACTGTCGGCTTTGTTCGTGTTTGTAATGTGTTGTTTGTTATGTTATGTCCGTTAATCTTTAGATGTAGGTTGTTTAATATCTGCAAGCTAGTTCATAAAACTCTGATCCTTGAAATTTGAATGTTTTTGTTTCAGTTGTGTGGATTGGAGGGGGTACGCGGTGGGAGATAAAATGCTCCAAAAGGTACGTGATGTCAAAAGTTTGGGAAGCATGGCTCTATTGTCTTTGGTTTAAGATGAACCGTCGTTGATTTAAAATCCCCCCTCCAAAAAAAAATATATATATATTTATATGACGTTATTCGTATCTGACTTTTTAATACTAGAATCTTCTAAAAGTTGTAACAGTATTGCCGAAAGGTTTCCATGTAAACACTACAAAAAATACACAAAGATGTCCTATGCGTCAAAACGACCAATGATAAAAGTATACCCGAAATTAAGCTCACAGATGTATTATTTACGGATTATAAAAATGTTCTTTGCTTGATTAGTCACTGGGATTTTGATCAAGGACTAATTTGGAATGAACACCTCAAAGATATAGCTGCGAAGTGTTCCTGCATATGAATATGGCAAAGGCAGTATATGGCAAAAATGGAGGCTAACCTCTGATAAAATCCTGTGGCTTTATGAAGCTATGATCCGACCTATCATCACATATGGGTGCCTTATATGGGGGCACTCACTTACCCTAAAGAAAGATGAAATCAGGAAATTAAAAAGCAGAGAAAAGTACTTCTGGGTATGACTTAAACTCTTCGTTCAATGCCGACATTTGGATTATAGACAGTACTAGACATAACTCTTTTTGACCTTTTATAAAAGAACATGGAACAAAGTCAATATGGAGAACAAAATTTTCCCTCCGGGGCACCTGGGATGGAGTAGGCTATCTTCCAAGGCGATGAGGGCATCGTTTTCTAAGTGATAAAATACTGATCAGACGAAAATTTAATCAAGTAAGTGACTATATCACTGGTAGTCGTATATGTGTTGCCAAGTTGAACACCCAGATACAATTATAAATACCATGTATCTAACGATGAGCAGGGAAGCACAGGCGGGATACAAAGATGATCAACGGATGAAGCACACTCATCACATGTTTAAAAAAACCAAAATCCAAGACTATTTAACTGTCACGCCAAAACATGAGCTTTTTGTTCAAGCCTATACGGGTCACGGACCATTTTTGGCTCAGCTAAGTAAATGGAAAAATATAGACGGAATCTACACGGAAGGGCCATAAAGCGCAGACCATCTAATCAACAGATGTCCATCACTCTCTGATGAGAGATATCAATCAATGAAAGCAGAGGATGAAGATCTACGTATCCTCCAATTGATGGAATGGCCAAAAATAATTAATGATAACTTTTATATTGTTTAATACTTAAGATCAATTCCTTCTGCAGTAACACGTGTAACTTGTGCACCCTTTGTGTGGTCGTGTTTATTGGCTTTATATATGTGTGTATTGCTTTATAATTATGTAGTGTTGTAATATTTTGTTACGCATGTATGTGTAATGTTTAACTGCAATAAATTAATCACTTGGATATGTTATTTCTTAACTTGAAATAAATTGTAGCATAATAAGCATCGGAAAAAAATGCAATGTATATTATTCAATTTTCGATGGTCTTGGTTTAAAAGGTGGTGCATAAGAAATTACAAAAAAAATATGTTCTTGCGAAATGAGAGTGTGTGGGACAACTATATAGGCTCTGGAGGTAATTATATCAGATTTACTTGAAGATAACTGAGATACCGAATGGAAGGAGATTAATATTATAAGAAGATAATATGAGGAAGTTTAACCGAATTATAATAAACATCCTCCGAAGAAAGATGCCACATGTAAATCATGTGAAACAGTATCTTCGTGAGAGTGGGCTGAGGACCTAATTCGTTATGTTCTATCAAGGCAGCGGAATACTTGAATGTTTAAAGAGGATTTTAAAAAGTCATCGTCGCTTTTTACGGAGGTAATTATTTTTTGTATTTTATATAAGGTTATAATTTTTAACAGTAATTATGCTCTATAATATTCAATTATGTTTTTCTTAACTATGAAAAAAATTTTTTAGTTATTTTAAATATTATCCGTTATTGTATTTTATTTACGAATAAAAAAATGAATAATTTTATAACCAAAAACAAAAACAAAAAACAGTTGATCAGGACTAATGTTGTAGTATTTTCTCGTTTCCCTTCATTAAATTAACAAGTGAAACAATCACCCTGGAGGCTATAAAAAGAAAGGATTTCCATCAACAAATGAACTTAACTGACTTTCTTAAAACTGTAAATCTTAGCATTTCCGTCTTTGATATATCATTGAAGCTTCCTCTTAAAAAACTTTTTTACTCTAAAGAGAGAGATTAGTTCAACATTTATTTTTCACATCGATTGCAACCGGATTGTATTCGCAAAGCAGCCAAAAAAGCACTTGTAAATCCCTCCCTTAAAGGAAGGAAAAAGGTCCCTCAATCTGAATCTCATATTTTTAGCGTGCTGTATCGTCACAAAAATCAAGCAAAAACTGCCATTTTTCTATGCTATGTCAAGTAAGAATAAATATGTCAGTTTTGCCCTCAAAGAGAAATTTCATAAAGTAATGATTGAGAACTTTATCTTGAATCATTTGCGTAAATCCGTGCGCTTTTTGACGTCATTCTACGTATAAACTCATGTGCTGTTGTAGGTGGAGGGTATTTTTCGTATTTTTGTTCTTGGGTGGTAGTAATAATTATTTTATTTACTGTGGGTCCATTCGTTTTAGACCACATTTGTAAAATTCGAACTATAAGGCATTTGTGTCACGATTTGCACGTACACCCTTTAAATAAGATGCCTTTTTATTTTAAAAATTTTCTTTAATTTCTCCTGAATACAAATTTACCTATTGCCTTAAACAGTGTGAGCAATTTTTAAACAGATTTCTTTATAATTTGAAGATGCAGAGTATTGTAATCCTTTTGAGGAGCTCTTTTCATTGTGCAAAAAAGAGATAAGACTGACGGTTTTTATTTTTAAAAAAATCATTGTCTGTATGTTTTAAAACTGACATTATCTGTAAGATATATTTACATCATGCATAAGGATTAAGTTGCGCTATTACTTACTGAGAGTCAATGCAACATATTTCTAATTAAATGTTGTCCCTATATATGCAGTTGCTTTTTGAGAGGATTCAAGTTTGCTTTCGATCATTGAACTATTTATACATATATATATTGTTGGTTTAACTTGGTTATTTTAAGAGTAAGGAATGTAAAAAAATACTGAGATTTGGACAACGTAAATATAGCTAAATAGATATATTGATCAATTTTATAAATGTATGATTTTTTTGAAAATATTGTCATTAAAAATTCGACATAGGCCTTCATTGATAACAGTATTTCGTGCGGAAATAGGACTTAAGCGGAGCTCAAAAGATGACTTATAAATCAAAGTACAATTAAATTAAAAAATAAGTAGTGTGAAAATCTTACATCAAAAATTAACAATAATTTAAAATATACCAATATTTTTATTGTGTTTAATGATATATATATATAGCCGGAATTTCAATTTTTCAAGCCGGGCCGGGACTTAATATATATTTCCGTTCTTTCGACAATCTGAAGTGACGACATTTTTTAGAAAATAATTTGCAAATAAATATTTTTTTAGAAAAGAATTTCCAAAAAAAGTGGAGACTTTTTAATAAAAAACAAATTTCAAAAAAGGTGAAGACTCTTTTTTATAAAACAATTTCCAAGAAAGTGAAGACTTTTTTTTAGAACAGGATCTCCAATAAAAGTGAGGACGGTTTTTTTTAGATAATAATTTCCAAAAAACAGAAACCTAATGAAGTTTTTTAGAAAATAATATTTCGAAAATTCCTTTCTAAAAAAGTTTATGAATGACAAACGAAAAAAAATATTTAAATCCCGGCCCGGTGTTTAAAAAAACCGGACACACCGACCGGGACTCTCAAAAAGCCGGGACCCGGGCCGGGTACCCACTTGTTTCTTGATATATATATATATATTCAAAGGACTAAAACACCATGAAGTACATTTTTTAATCGTTTTTGAAGTATTATTTTATGTTATGCCTGTTTTAATATTATATAACACAGTATTTTTATTTTATTTTTGTGGTTGTCAAGAGAAAATATATTTTAATCAAAAACTTATATTGGTTGGTTTCTAAAACAATTTTCCTTTTTTTTGGATTATGTTATATTATTATAGTTTTTTAGATAATGGCCTTGCTGAAGAGAAAGTCTAGATGCAGTAGGTGCAATTCAATAATGTCTTTTGGTAGATAGTGCGGACTCCAACCTCTAGACATGTAATTGCTATGGGCATTCATTTGATGTAGGAGAAAGCCTGCATGCATTCATATGTATGTTCGTATAATGGTATGGGTAACTAGTTAAGAGGATGAAATGAGATTGTCTACACCGTATTGAGCTCCCTTAATTGATAATAAGGAAAAAAGGCCAAATTGTGGCTTAGATGCACTTCATCATTCGAAAAAACAACAACAGCTTATTACTTGATTTGGGATTTCCTCCTTCCTTTTTAGGGTATTATTTTTTCTTTTTTATCGTATTCAGATGCCACACTGGACAGTACTACATTATATGATTTTATGTTGGTACTGGCGTCCAGCCTTTCTCGTAGGAAAGTGAAATGTATTCAATTGTTAAATCAGCTTTCTTTCTTCTTCGTATTCTCAGAATGATGATCTAGCAATAATCAGGGATGCTGAAATCATTATGTTTCCATTTAGTGTGAGGAGTTTGCTTCAATGAATTATGATTGAAAATATATGTTCAAAGAATTTGTACATAACATTGACCCTTCTCAGTGCTCCTAAGGAGGGTATTACTATCTCTGACTTTGATGTTTACACATCAACTGCAAAGATATATAAAGATACAGAGAGAACATATTCCCTTCAATAGCAGAGAAACATCGTCGTTCAGCTGTAGCCATTGCCTAATATAAACAAAGTAGTAATTTGATATACGTCATCGATAGTTGATCATAGAGATAGAAAGATTTGTTTATATTGGGCAAATTGACGTATTCCTCTGAAGAATCCAATAAGCCCTCTATGTCTTTATATATATCTATGATCAACAGCATTGATTATATTTTTTTACTCTCTTTTTTCCATTCAAACAATCAAGGTTTATTGGAGAGAGACCTGATTAGTGTTCCTCAATCCAATTTGGGTTATGTGCTCATAAAATGTAATGGGTGCTTAGGCTTGCATTCACCAATTTTATACACAGTTCAAAACATCAAATTAAAAATAAAAGTAAGACGGAGGTAAAACAATTTTTCCCCTCCTGTTCAATCATATTTTAGAAAGCAAGATAATTAATTAAATGCTATGAATATCATTTTAGATCTGTAAGCTTTTCAAAAAATAGAAATGAGAAATGCCCAATTTTATTTCAACATAACTCATCCTAATTGAATTCCTTTGATCCCTTGAGAGATCTATGTTTAACTAGATAATAAATTAAACTTTTTTATGTTGGTTTACCAAAGATGTTTTGTAATATATCAAAAGTTATTGAGCATGAGCATTAAAAAAATAGAATTAATTGATGCAGATATTAAATCAATGATAACGTATAAAGGTGTGTGATAGCCGTGAGCGTTAAGGCGTGTTCAAGGTTTATTGGAGAGAGACCTGATTAGTGTTCCTCATCCATTTGGGTCATGTGCTCATAAAATGTAAATAGGTGCTTAGGCCTTGCATTCACCAATGTTGGGGGCTCAGGTTCGAATACTCCCGAGATGGGATGGTCATTTTTGGTTTACTTCATTGATAAGATCCTAGGTTCGATAGACTCATTTCAATGCTAAAATGCTTATTCATATCCAATTGGATTCAATTCTATCGAACCATATAGGCAAAAAAAAACATATTTTAAAAAGTTGGCCATAGGTGCTATCAACTATCAAAAGCCGTCACACCCTTCAGAGAAATTGAAAACCATGTTTTGAATCCATGAACATATGCTAATATTATTTAAATGTTAGGTAAAATTATTTATCCTCCAAAACACTAATCTTAAGTTATGTTGATGGCGATGAGTAACATTCAAAATTAAGTACAAAAACTTTCCCAATGATACAAACTTTACTCTTTATATGATTTTTTAGCCATTTAGAAACTTTTTAAATCTCTGACCAGTATTTTTTTATTCATTTTTCCTGTCAGGGTCTTTGGCATGACATTCTTCCCGGTAGTTGGTAAATAACCATTTAAAGCTGAAAATGAGCCCATGGACCCAACAAAACTCATTTACACACATATAATAATAAAAGGCTTTTTTTAAAGAAAAACATTTGAAATTACCCATAAATGCATTGTAGCATAATAAAGGAAAATATACAATTACTATATAAATAATATTTCATAAAATTCGTAATTGCAAGTATATGAAACGAAAAAAGTAGTATGGATTAATAAGCAATGAGTGTTTTTTGTGTGAAAAATATTGCCTTCCATCCTTTTAAAACAAGTAAATCCGAATTAATCCTAGTAAGTAACTATTTTTTTGTATAAACATTATTATATTATTTAGAACCAAGTAAGTTGAAATTTGAACAGGTAATACAATACTTACAAATGGATTAACCTATAGTTTTTTCACATATTTTGATCTATTAGGACACTCAATGCAATTTATTAATATTTTTACCAGAAATAAATAGTACAAATATAATTAATCAATGAAATTTATATGCATTTAGTTGATGAAAAGTAAAATCTACTTATTGAGTCATTTATGCAAATACTAAAAGTTTTTTTGCTACTGTGTCGTACTCTTACGCATAATAAAACTCCGGACTTGTTAACACTTAAATAACTATATTCTCACTGATTCATAAAGCCGCCAAAATATATATACAAACCCCCTCCTAGTGATGAGACGACCCAGAGTGATGAACCGGTCCAGTTCATGGTTCGAACTCTTGCTACAACTACCAAACAAAATTTTGCATACAGTACTATTTCACACCTTATTATTTAGTTTATTAGAGTTATACATAACTTTCATGTAAGATTAAATAATTGCAAATATATTTTAGGTTTGTACGTTAAGCCTATTAGCAAATATCTTAAGTTCTACAATTACCAGGATAAAAAACTAAATAATATGTTGTTGACCTTTTAAAATCAATCAACATTCCATCCTTTAAGATTTCATTCGTTTTACTTTCTTGTTTAATATTTCATATCTGCAGTAAAATCAATATAAATATTTCAAATGACTCGATTATTTTTATGCATTCATTATGGTCATTATATTGAATAAATAAGGACTCTAACAACCAAAATCACCTTATTGCATGTAAGTCCATAACGTTATTTTGTATTTGTACTTATACGCTCCCACGGTTCTTCAAAAATGGCCTTGACTACCTCGTTAGTCAGTTGACCAATCTAAAGAATTTTATTGCTTAGAGAAAATTAAAGAAAATTGAAGCCCCATAAGGAACATATTACATATATATGACTAATTAATTTTGTTAATACATTGAATATCCTGAGTCTTATACCCCACGATCTTGTGAAGTAGATAAGTATCGTGGTCAGATGAGAAGTCTTTAATATTCTAGCATTTAGAAAAAATTGAAAGCTGAAAGCCAACGTATAAAATATATTATATATGTCATAACTTACATTAGTAAATGCCTTAAGATTCTCTATTTATGGGCTCCACCATTTTTCACACAATGATCTTCTCAGTTCCCCCCCCCCCCCTTCATGTTTGTTTATTATTTAAATAAAATAAGACAAATACATAAAACCAGAGCAAATGTGTAATAATAAAAAAATTCAACACCTTTTTCAGTTAACTAAATATATAGTTGATCAAATTAGCGAACTTAAGGTTATATTAGCATAGAGACATCAAGTGGATAACACAAGCCTACAGACAAAATAAAATAATACTATAATATTCGAATTATATGGCCACACAATTATTACCTGTTGAGTGACCCAAAAATTGACTTTCAAAAGGATCTCTTACTTTTTACAATTGAATATACATAGATATTTAATTCCACAACACTTGCTCGGTTCGTATTCAAATCAAGGTCTGTATATTAAGGTCTGGGCAATACAAAAACAAACATGTAATCCTAGCAGTATAACTCCTCAATGACGTCACTGGAGAACGAATATATGTATATATATAATATATTTATATATATCAGTGGTGGCACCGCTCACTTTTTTGCTGTTCCGCTCACCGCTCATCCGCTCACTTTGGGCAACTGATCCGCTCCCGCTCATTCGCTCATTTTTTGAGTACTGCTGTTCCGCTCACTTCATTCCGCTCTTCCGCTCAGGTTGGCGGAATAGGTCCGCTCACTAATTTTTAGGTCCGATCACCAATTTTTTACTATAAAGTCCGCTCCAAGCTTATAAATAGCCTAAAATAGTGTTTCTTGTTAATATAATATAATATATTTAGTTATTAAAACTTATTATAACTAATTATTAATATTTATAAATAATTAATTATAAGAAACACCTATTTTAGGCTATTTATCTAAGTAATATCTTCAAATAAGTAATAACTACTAAATATTAATAAATAAAACAAGAATGGCTTAATAATTAGGTAATAAACCGTTTAATGAAATTATAAAATATTACCTATTGACAAACAATCTTTAAAAAAAGAAAAGAAACAGTCACAAAAATCACTACTTCTCCTCCTCCTCCTGGATTTTGAGGGACATGATGTGCTGCTGTATGATGTCCATGTTCCCCTTCATGAAAATCAAGTTCTCAAAGTTTTCGGCCGTGAGGCACGACCTCTTGGCCCTCAGCACGTCAGAGGCCATACTGAACAGCCGCTCCACCGCAGCAGAGCTGGGGAGCGGCGTGTTGTACTTGATGAAAAGCTCCATCCAGGCCTCCCTGTGGTTCTGGGGGAACATGTCCCTTGTCACCTCCATGGAGGCCTTGATGGGCCTCCTGTTCCAGGCCTGGATGTCATTCAGGATCTTCTCGCTAGCATCCTCCTGGCTGGCCTCCATCACATCCATGTCATGCTGCCTCAAGGCCTGAAACGTTCAATAAATATTATAATATTGTTATCAATAATTCATTTTAATTGTAATTAGTCTGAGTTACGAAATTAACATTTAACAATTGTAATTAGTCTAAGTTACGAAATTAACATTTAACGGTAATTTATTATTATAATTTAAAATTGAAATTAAGTAAACTGCTGTAAAAAATTTGGGTGAACATACCTGCAGGAACGGATCATCTTCCACAGATGCTTCCCTCTCCTCCAGCTGGCTCTCCTCCACTCCAGACTTGGCCGCTAGCTCCTCCACAGGCGCCACTGGATGGTGTCAGTCTGGGCCCTGGACTTGGTCATGTTCTTGACCGCCACCAGCTTGTAGTGGGGGTGCAGGGCCGTGGCCATCAAGAGATCATCATCCTCAAAGAGATGACCAAACCTGGCCTTGAAACCCTGCCTGCCATTGTGGTCCAGCAGAGCGTCCACTAAGGGTTTGGCGTGACTGAAAATAATAATATTTATAATTTAATTAAATTTTATAAAGATTCTTTAATTTACTTCATTAAACCCTGAACGGCTATAAATTAACATTTAACGGCAATTTTCAACCATAATTGTTTAAAAATATGAAATTAAAAAAAAAAATCTTCAGCATTCTGATTTTTTCATTTTTGTTTATACATTCAAATGATTAAATTACCTAAGGTCCCCATCTGACTGAAGCTTCTCAAGCTTGAGCTTCATGATGAACAGGCTGGGGAGGAACATGCCCATGTACGCCTTCTCCTCGGCCTGGAGATTGTCCAGGCATGCGGCCACTGGCTCCATGGCTGTGACGTACTCCTTCATTATGGTCACGTCCTCCTCCACAAACACAGAAACTTTCTGAAAAGAATAATGTAATTAGTTGTCGTTTATTTTCATTGAATAAAATTAAAAATATACATATTTTGTTTAAGTTAGTTTAAAATTAATTTTCTAACCGGGATGCGCTGTAGAAGCTCGTTAAACTCCATGAACTTCTGTGGGTCCTCCAGCTGTTCCAGCAGGCACTTGAGGGCATCAAACATGCTGTTCCAGCGGGTGGCCCCTGGGGTCTTCAGCTTCTTCTTGAGAATGCCCCTCATCTGGTATGCTGCCACAGTTTTCCTGAGAAAAACTTTAATTAAAAATTCTGAAATCTGAATGACTTACATTATAAATGTAATTTTACGTTTAATAAGGTATTTTTAACCTTTATTACGTTATTCCATATAACTAACTAATTATTAATAACATTATACTGTTTTGGCATGTCCAGACAGCCGTAGCCTTGGCCAGTGTCTTAACAAAGGCCGGCCTTTGGGGAGGTTGTCCAGTTGGCCACCTTTGCCGTGTCCCTGGTTGCCAATAAGTTGATGGTTTGGGCACTGAAGAAAAAAGAAGTAAGGAGTTAATAACTTAATGTTAATAATTTAATTAATAACTTGATAATTTAATAAATTAATCATCTCAAAAACTGATTCATTGGTAGTTAATTGAATTTGGTACTGTAAAATGCAGATAAACTTTTAATTAAAATAGATCAACTGATAATTATTTTTTAAAAATAATTACCCGCAACGCCCTGTACTTTGGGAGCTCAAGATCCTGGTTGAAGAACCACTCCATCATGTTGGGGTCCTGGTTCACATTGTCCAGGGCATCCGCACTGAGAACAGCTGCAGGTCCACCAAGTTCACCGTCCTCATCTGGGAGTGGCACCTCCTCAGCTCCTGGTCCAGTTCTACCATGGAGTCAGCAGCGTCAACCTGGGCATGAAGAACTTTTTTAGTTTTTTTCTTATTTTTTTATACTTTATATTTCAGTTTTAAAGACATTGTTAAAAGTAAAACATAAAGTTAACCAATATATTATTTTTTTAAAAATGTTTACCTGCACATCAAGAAGCTGTTTCTCTGAGCTTCCACACCGTAGTGTTCAAACGCAGCCACATAGTTAGCGCCGTATCC
>CP045899.1:11243980-11281282 GCA_013387185.1 Caligus rogercresseyi
AGAATCTAGCCACAATTTTAATAAGATATGGTCTTTCAGTTCGTCTGCTGCCAGCATATGGAAAATGCTCTACTAAGGGATTTAAAAGTTAGCTGCTCCACCGAATCCTTTCAACATCTAAAGTGGAGCAAACAAGTACGGAATATTCTTATAGAACCGACAAATTGTGAAGAAAGTAAATAATTTATTTGCATAAGTGTGATGGCCGCAAAGATCTTACAAAGTCCATGCCGGGTTGTCAAATCTGAAATGATGGAAGAGCAACATAACAGTAATTGTAGAACCTGAATGTAAATATCCTCAGTCATTTTGCCCCAATTTATGAAAAGCAGAAATATGCAAGTGAACTTTTTGCATCCAGTTCGGGAGTATGGAAATCTTCACTCCATAAGGTAGTGGGATGTGATGGAACTGCTGGAAAATACAGGACACAAAGAGGCATCATCAGGCTTCTTGAACCCGAATTAAACACTCCTTTCAATGGGTTATTTGCAGCTGCATTTATGAATTACCCTTAAAAAAATAATTTGAATTTATAATGGAAAATCAACAGGACCTAACACATTTCGAGGAAATTAGGAATGCTTATCTCAAATTTCACAAACATAACGGAACCTATAAAAAATCGAACTATCAAAGGATGTGTTCCAGACGTCGATGAATTTTAAAAAAAACTCAGCAGAGATCAAAAGTACTTCCTAGAAATTTGTTTAAGGTCAAAATGGACCAGATTCAATAACAACGGATTCCTAAAAAAACATCCAGGAACTATCCACAATGCTAGATGGATAACAACAGCATCCACTGTTCTGAGACTTTACATTCAAACCAGGAATCCACCAAAAGAACTTACAAGATTAGTGGTGATGATTCTTAATAAATGGAACCAACATTTGTAAACATTAAAAAGAAGCCTCATATCAAATATGCCTCTCATCATTATTTCTTTGCTTTGCATCAAGGGCGTCAGCATCTTGCAAAGAAGAACGAGATGTAGTTGAAAGTTCATTCAAAATTAATTCCTTCTCTGCACACCCAGAAGTAATTCTATTAGGAGCTTTATTTGATTCCGGACAAAAACACTTGAAGGACAGCAGCGATATATAATCATTAAAGACAGAGAAAAAAGAAAGATTGGATCCGTTAGGCAATACATTCGCCCAACCAAATACTTAAATTTTAATGCAAAAAGTTATTTAGAGCTAGTTGACTTATCAACTATTCCAAATAGCTTTTTGACTGAGCCTCCTTGAACTTTTAATATAAAACATGAAGAATTTCTTAAGTGTATTGAAGGAGAACTTTTGGATATACCTGACATCCGTGTCACTCACAAAATGTGGAAAGGTTTGTCGCATCAACAACTAAAGAAGCCAAAAAAAACACCTGACGATAGAACAAGACACCAAGATTAGTGATAATTCATCATTAAGATCGAAAATTTCAAAGGATTTCCAAAAGTCAGATTTGATTGCTTTCGAAAATGACAAATATTATAAATGTTATTCTTGCCACCTTTTTCTTTATTATTTTATAAATTAAAATATTTTACCTGTAAATTTGTAAAAAAAGTTTAAATAATAAAGTAATATGTATAGAAAAATGCCAATTTATGTTTAACGAGCAATTTTTGTAATACTCATATTTAAAAAAAAGAATAAACAAAAGGAAAATAACCGATTCTTATTACCTTACGCATATGTTACGAATTTCTTTACTACGGTCAACAACCATGTTGCAAACACCATTTTTTATTAAAACAAATCGATTTTTTTAATAACATAAAAAGTATTTTTATACCCATATTAGATTACGAATTTTTTCTCTTATGCATGAAAACTCATTTTTGGAGGAGTTTATAAGTAACGGAAAGTAGCCATACGAATTTTTGATGGATGAAAAAAATAATGCAGGCAATTTTGTTCTTATAAAACCACAACTCATGATAGGATCGGATTTGGATCGGAGCAAAACAAAATTCTAAGACACACTCTAATGTATATTTATGTATCTGCTTGATAATACTATAAGTTATAGTTGTTTATTTATTTTGCAAAGTTCAAGTTCTTCACACAAAGGAGCGCTTGGGCAAAGCGACAGTTGAACGATGTCTCTCCGCTATTGAAGGGAATAAGCTCTCTATATCTTTATGTCTCTATATGAATGCTACAAAAGTCATACTTTTAAATATACCGTACCAATTGTCAATCGATACGATATTCGGTAGTTTCTACCGAATATCGTTTAATCGGTTGATATTTGAAATCTACCGTCGGTAGTATCGAATGCCGATTTACATTCGGTAGTCGTAGCTCTGGTTGTTATACTATGAAGGAAACTTCTGTTTTGTGCAAAGCGTTTGTCGCAAATGTACAAAAATAAACTTCATGAAGCTTGCTCAATGATTGACGAAAATCATTATGAGTATTAGCATTATGAATGCATAATGGATGATAGTGAAAAGGATTAACACATCTCCAGTTCATTAACAGGTGCATTAAATTCAAGGTATTTTTTTAGTGTTATAAGGATTAAATAAGTAAAAGAAATTAACTAAAAAAGCAATTTTTGAGAAAGTGAATTTGCTTTCAATAATAGATTCGGTAGTTTTACCTTGATTTTTTAACTTGGTTGATTCGTTAGTACTAGATAGCCCTTTATTCATTATTTTATGTGGTTTAAAAATATTGGACTTAGAATTGATATTATTATTATATAAGCACAGGCTTTTTCGTCCCACGAAAAGTTTAATCGATTTCATAGTTTTAAAGACATATCAATTATTTCTTCCCAAAAATCTCAATAAAACAAAAGACCGAGTATATCAAACTTTTGAGTACTAAATTGATTATTGTACGATAAAAAACGATGTCAGATGAATCCAGGGGTGTAACTATCGGTAAGCAGAGGCGGCAGTTGCTTAAGGGCCACGACCTCTTAGGGGCCCCCTCACGGACATCTGGTGGGCCCCCAACGCAATTACGTACTAGGGCGTCTCTTTACACTTGAGATGGTGCAGTAAATCCTCTCAAACCCACCTGATACATGCGTTCCTGGCCGGACCGTATTTATACCAAAACTCATGCCAGATTTCAACATGACGGTGTGCCGTTTAAAAAGGACACCAATAGCAAATCAGTGGTACTTTTAAAACTATGTTAGTAACTATGTATAGTTCATTAGACGGTTGGTATAAAATACACTCATACAATATGTTTCAAACCGCAATAAAGGTATTAACAGAACGATGTATTTGAGTATTTTATTTTTTACGCTACGACTTGGAATTATGGGTTGTGGGTTATGATGAACTGACTGGACATATTACGAATTACGTACGTAACGTGCGTGCAGCGTGTTAAGACGTCACATCACGTTGCACTAAACCAGAGCGTAGATTAAACCATAAATTGTATTAGCGACTTTAGGGTTGCGTTACTACAATAAGAGCCATAAGAAAGAGGAGCGGGACGAAGCAGCATCACTGAAACGCGCAATGGTGAAGTTCTCCTTTATATGTCTGGTTGTCCTCCAAAGCTAAATCCTGGAGCGAACAAATGTGGTGTCTAAGCTTTTGCAGTCTCACGAAACTGACCTGTCCATAGTAGTCCAGCTACTGGACTGCGCCATCGCAGACCTGTCTGCTTACCGCGAGCACTTCGAAGAGTCCAAACAAGCAGCACAGGGCCTCTCGGAGAAGTAGGGGGTTAGCAAGGCCTTTGAGAACACTCGGGCGAGAAAGGTGAAAGCGCATTTTGACGAACTGAGTCAAGACGAACGCCTAGTAGATGCAGACTCTTACTTTCGAGTGCACGTCTTCAACGCCTGTCTGGACATCGTCATCTCTCAGCTGACCCAGCGATTCACTGGTCTACGATCAACAGCGGAACGTTTTAAAGCTATACAGCCTATGACACTCTGCACCGCCACAGACGACGAACTGTTTCGGCAAGCAAGCAAACTGGTCGACATCTACAGAGATGACATTACTGAAGATTTCCCCATTCAGTTGCTGTCATTCCGTGCTTGCTTGAAACAGCACATCTCACAAGATAAGACAGTGCGAGAGCTCGCAAAGATGCTGCTCATTGAGAACAGCTGCATCATAGCAAGTTTCGGAGAGGTTTGCACAGTTCTCATACTCTTTCTTACAATACCAGTGACAGTGGCCACCGCAGAGCGCTCCTTTTCAAAACTAAAGCTAATTAAAAGCTACCTAAGGAGCTCAATGGGACAGAGTCGTCTCTCTGGACTCGCCATCTTGTCGATTGAGAATGCTCGTGCCCGGCAGCTGGATGTACAGGACCTGATCGAAGAGTTTGCGCAGAGTAAGGCTAGGAAGCTGCATCTATGATGTGAGTAAAAACTTTATATATCTTAAAATAGTTATGGATAATAAAAAATGGCAACACAACAAAGTAGTAGCAAGTGGGGTCCTGGATTGGTCTATTGCGCGTCTATGTGCACGCTCCTGTTTGCTACACAACAATAGCCAAGCATCAGGTTGGTGTGGAAGCGACTTCAGTCAGTAGTCTACTGTGAAAAGTGATAACGTTTACAATATACGCTTTGAGCTTTGGCTCGTCTATTTTTTTCTGGGTTTTATGATTTCTGTCACCAAATCACAAATAGCCTATGTTTTCAGGGACATGCATGGTGCGCCATCAATGTTTTAGTGGATGTGGTGGTGCGCTGTCACCAATGGTTGCATTCAAGGTGCGTAGTCGCTATTTTCCCGTGTGTGATGTGTGATCATATACTACTGAGAATTGCATAATTGTATTTGTTTGGCCAATTTATGGAACTGCCGCCCTATCCTGGACCTTTACACCTGTTGTACTTCATATGGGGCCCACGCAGATAATGTTGCTTACGGGCCCATTGATGTGTCGTTACGCCACTGGAAGAATCGACTTATATTTCGATACCACAGCTCATATATCAAAATAGACCAATATATCTGATATTGATTTATATGTCAATATAGGATTTTTCACCTATTTGATCTTAATTAATATAAATAAGCATCATAGCAGGGTAACAAAGAAAGCAACGATTTGTAAATTATAAAAAATATTATAAATTTAAATTTATCATTCTTTTTAATACTTAGTTACATCTTAACTAATATAAAATTGTTAACCCAATACTTTTTACGGAGACACAACACTCTAAGGATTTACTATATAATAATATCTTATGCTTTAATAAATTAAGAATTATACCACATATGAAATTGCCTTAAGGGAAGAGTTCTATAGATAGTACCTGCCTTTAAAGGGAAGGAGTTCACTATGAACGTTTCATGGTCCTTCGAGCCGGATCGTCAATGACCATGAAACGTTCCTAGTGAACTCCTACCATTTAAAGGTAGGGATGGGCCTCAAGAATGGTGGACTGTATCGATATATATTTTAGAGGAAGACTTCAATCCTCCTTCTTTATTAGACCACATTTTAAAAGGCTCTGATCTTATTTATAATAAAAATAACAAAAATAAAAAGGAGACACGTCATCAAAATACATGCAACAACAAAACACAACAAGAACAAAAAAAAAAATAGAGGACTCAGAGAGTGCAAACCTCCGCCGATCCCCACCAAATGAATCACTTGGTCTTTTTGTCATTTGCCAATAGATGTCGCTGTGCTGTGCTCTCCTCTTTGAGAGCACAGCACAGCGACATCTATTGGCAGAGTTGCTAACTTGAAATATTTATTAGTATTTAGCTCATTTTGCATCTTAAAGAAGCACTCAGAGATGCCAAAATTTAATCACTTGTTTCTTTTGGCATGTCCAACAACTCCAGAAAGTTTCATCTGAATCCGTTCAGCACTTTTTGAGTTATCCTGCTGACAAACAAACCAACCAACCAACAACAAACCAACGCCAGTGAAAACAATACCTCCTTCGGCGGAGTTAATAAGGACATGTGGACAATTATTAATATTTACAACAATTTAAATGTATAAATACCAGTACTTCAATGAAGCCACACGAATAAATGCATTTCTCAAGCAATGGGCAGACAAATGGATTTCAAGAGAAGCAGTCATCAATCATGGTTCATAATTGAGTTTATAATATGTTCCATTCCATTTTTATTCCGCTTTTAAAGTATTGCAAGGACCATATATCATGCTTAATAATAATTACCTGGTGAATCATAAAGATGCCTGTTGAGGTAGGTCAACCATTAATCTTTTTTGTTTCTTTTAAGTAATGTCATGAATGCGAGTATATACATATGTTTGTATAGCTTCATTGCCTCGGGGTATTTAAAAAAATTAGAAAGCCAGAGTCCATGAGTCTGGAGCCTGTTTTTAATGTCCTTTGTTGATCCTTTCGATAAAGATTCCAACGACATATTGAGGTATCCTCCATAGCATAAGAAAAAAATATGCTTAAAAAATAAAGCATAATGTTGTTGTCGTTAAAACTGTACGAATTTGATGGGGCTGTTTGGGTACAAAGGCTCCAATACAATATTATTTGGCAATCATTTTTTATTTTCTATAAAATGAAACATTAAAAGAACAATTATTTATTTTGTTCATTAATAATAATGACTATTATTTATTTTGTTCATTATTGCTTTTTGTTTTTTCCTGTGTCTTCCTTTTCCCAATTATTTATGCTCGTTCCACAGCTTGTGGGCGGTCCAAATAAAAGTATTTGCGGGCTTGTCCAGCTGGACTTTAAAAAATTTATGAAGCTCTTTTTTTTAATCAACAAGTATCGAAATTTTGAAGCTTCTGGATACAATATCCTTACTCTTTTTGGGCTCAATTTTAGAGTGGTTAACATATATACACAGTCCTTAAAGATAATTATGGAATGACATAGTCGGAGAAAGATTAGCCTTTTTGCAGGGAAACTAATAGGCAATTTTTGGATTGAGTGACTTAGTTATTTGAAACTATTACAAATGTAACTTTTCAGCTAGGCAATATCAGGTGGTCTAAAATATATAATACAAGACAGTTAAAAATAGTGAGGTGAAATAAAAATATTTATAGAAGAGTTCATATATTCTAGAAACTTTACAGTAGATAAAATGCATATTTATGACAATTATTAGTTGCAGTCAAGATTTTATATATTTATACGTAAATCCACACCAAATCAATCTTCTATCGTAGTAGAAAGTTCAATTGTATTTGACCTATTTCAAAATAGAAGAATCAATATCCTGAGGCTTTTCAGATATTAAAAAAATGTGTATACGTTGCCAGTATCAAAGCTTCATATCTTGGTCTAATAAATATTTACGAAAAAAGAATCATTTTGATGGAAATCTCTGCCCTCATAATAAGTCAGTGTAAACTATCAATGGATATACTCAATGTCAAGGAGACGATCATTAAGGTCAAAGGTCATGAAAAAGAAAGTGTAAAACGCAAAAGTACATTCGCAAAAGAAGTAGTACTTATAGATATAATTACATATATATATTATAACATTATATATGTGATATATATTTTTTTTTTTTCTTGCCAAAGGCATAATTTATATTTCAAACAAAACACAAACAATAGACATATTAATTAATAAAAACAAAAAAAAACGAAAGAACATTTGGGGTAAAAACATCATTTCTTACGACATGTATCCTTTAAAACTTTAATGTGGAGTTTAACCATTGATAAAATCCCCGAAATATCGGTGCATGATGCACTTCTCCTTGCATATAATACATGCTGTTTTTGTAATTATAGAATTTATAAAACGTTCATCGAGTCCAACATAAAAGGCTATAAAGTCACTTCTCTTAGGTTGATAAAAACTTAAATTGTCGATTAAAAGATCTGAAACAGATTTATATAAAGGACCAAGATATGTGCAGTCATATAAAAAGTGGTCACTGGACTCACTCTCCGTACGGCAAAAAGAACATTTACTATGATCTTGCGTAAAAAATTTGTCTCGCACTTCGAGTGTACCAGAGAGAACACGGTATTTAAACCACTTTTCTGATGACGACAGCATATCACTTTTTATCACACATATAGCTTTAGCCACTGGAACATTTATACAACGTCTTCTTAAATAATTAATGAAAGTTCCATTGTAGGCTTCAAACAAATTTTCCGCAGTTGGGAGGAAGAGGTTTCAGCCAGACGCAATCTGATTGGTACTGCAGGTCTGTCTACAGACTCGTACAAGCCAAAAATAGACTGAAATTGCTTGAAAGCCATTTTATTTAGAAGCAAGGGGGAATCTGCCGTTTCTGCAGCAAAGTCAAGTCCGACTGTATTATTTCCTTTGAAATTTATGGAGCCTCTTGTAGGAAGCTCCCATCTAAGGCTCTTTTTCATACGATTTAATTGTGCTGGTGGTTCCTTTTATGATCTTCTCCAATCGTCCAGAAAACTCCGATAATCTTTGCAGCACCTCCCTCAGTCCGAAATATGCTCTCTCAGTATATTTTCCTCCAGAAATTTGTGAGAGATAATGACTCAGTGGTTCCTTCTCTGTCCACATATTTCGAACCCAGTACGTATTTAAAGATTTCCATAAATTTTCAAAATCTACAACAGATAGACCACCGTATCGTAGAGGATTGTGAAGTCTTTTCATCGATATGTTTTCTTTTTATCTAAATTGAGGAATGTCAATTGCATATACTTAATCATGCAGGACGTTTCTTCATCGTAAGGTGTAACTCTTAAAAGATGGATTACTTTTGAGACGATATAATTGTTCCAAACTTGTATTTTCTCCCATACATTAAGCCTGAGTCTAGAGAAGAAGCCACACACATTCGAAACTTTACCCTTTATGTCTTGAAGATTCATAGCCGTAGAATTGTTTCCAATCCAAGATCCTAAAATATTAATATTTCGAGAAATTTTAAAACTGGCCATCCTTTTTCAATTAAGCCACCATATCTACTTATTATTTCAGTTTTGTCGGCGTTTACACAAAGACCAGATGAGATGGAGAACACTTTAAGAATCTTTAGGGTTTGCTTAAATGATTTCAATGTTCGTAAAGGATTTCCAGTAAAGATCATCGTCATATCATCTGCATAACAAAGACATTTTGTATGAAAAGGTATAGCTGAAAAACCAACAATGTTTTTATCCAATTGAATCCTCTCGATTAAACAATCCAGACAAAGTATAAAAAGTATAGAAGAACACGGATCTCCTTGTCTAACACCTCTCTATTGTTAAAACTAGCGCTTGCGGTTCCATACTGAACAATTGTTCTGGATTTGGCAATTGTAGCACCGACCATTCTAATGATGAAATCGCCAAAACCTTTCTTATATAATGTTTTGAATGATAAATTATGTGATAAAGTATCAAAGGCTTTAGAGAAGTCACTGTCATAAGTGATACATCTTGCTTTGATTCTAAAAACGTCTGTAAGGTAAAAGGTATACTATCCATTAACTTATCTTTAATAAAACCATATTGGCCATGATGTAAATTGATTTCAAACTGATTTTTAATCTATTGGCTAAAACATATGTAAAATTTTAAAATTGAATTTTGCATAGTTAAGGGTCTTAATTTTTTAAAGTCTAGGATCTTTATTTGATTTAGGAATGAGAACTACTCTTCCGGTTGATGCAAATTCGGGAAAATATCCAACGGCAAGAACTCGTTCGTAAAAACGTAAACAGAATAGGAGCTAAAATCGTCGAGTATTTCTTGAAAAACTCGAAAGTAAAGCCCGATGGTCCAGGAGATTATTCATTTTTGTGTTCTTGTCAATGGCATACACTATTTCATTTTCAGTAAGATGTTGCTCCTTATGTCTTTGTTTTTGTCGTTGAGTTTTACAGAATCATCAGCTTTACATCTCCAATCTTCACAAAAGTGTTGACCATTTTCTATACACCTTGCACAACAATGTTCTTGTGTACAATCGAAGCAGCTATACAACTTGGAGTAGTATTGTTTGATTTCCTCGCAAATATATCCGCGTCTTGTGAAATTTCTCCATTTGGCTTAAAAGAGATAAATTCTTTTAGTATTTCGTCTCTTCATTTCTTGAATACAGCCCAATCTTGAGTATTTTAATCTTTATTTCGGTAAGCCTCAGCTTTTTCTATAATTCAGATCCGCTTCCCTAAATAACTGATCAACTCTGAACTTCTTTTCTTCTGTACTCATGTCTGCCGACGTAGTTTCTTCTAGTTTTGCGAGATCCAATCGTTTTTTAGTGGCTTGTATAGATCCTTGGTGCCGCAACATTTTTGATTTTAGTAAACATATTTCTACAATAGAAAATGTATTACTAAATTCGATCAATTATTAAAAGAACTTAAAATAATGTTCTTTATTTGCGCATCGGTGTCTGGGTCATTTAAAAGAGTTGGATTGAGGGTCCATAATGTTTTATTCTTATGGGTATATAATATTAATAGATATAATACAAAAATTGAGATGGGATTTATCATATTTTGTTCAAAATGGATATTCAAATGAATATTATTGTGAATCAAAGTCTATCTCGTTTGACGGCCTCGATAAGGAGCTGATATCCGAAACGGGTATTTTCTCATTTTTCTAAACGTGGAAAAATAACAAACATGCATTTATTTCTTATCAAGGGCATCAATCCTTCAAAAATATTAGCATTCACATACATTAAAAATTTTATCTTTAGAAGCATTGACATTCATCATTACAAATTAGATGAGAGATTTCCCGTTATCAAAACTACATGTCCACTCTTACCATTGGAAATTGTACAATAATTACAAATCATCATTTGAAACCTGCGCAGTCCGCCCATTCAATCATTAAAGGTGCAAATGGCTGGTGATACACTGAAGTTGAAGCAAAAGATTAAAAACTGAAATTGAAAGTTCACCTTTTAAGGACTACATGCAATAAGATTTAATAAAGACATTATATATATAAGTATAATATATATATATATATCTAATATATATATATATTACTATATATATACCATATATATAATATTGATTTTAAAGTCTTAAATATATGTTTATCTATTAAAAAAGACTAGCAGCATGAATTTAAAGCCAATCTTTTTTAAAGATTACATAGCAATCGAATTCAATCACAGATGGTTCCGTCTATAATGGATGGTTTCATGATTACTACATGGTGTTCATCCTCAACAAAAAAAACTTCAAAATCATCGCCATCTCTGATTCAATAACGCCGTCAATGCAAATTCAATGATAAATATGTCAATTTTATATGATTCGCCAATAAGCTATCCATTAGTTGAATCTAAAATCATTCGCATCCAAATATTTTTAACAAGATCAGGATGATAACGTATGTAGGAGTGTTATCATTAGAAGCAAATAAATAAATGTGAGAGAATAAAAAAAAATATGATATCATCAGCGGGTGCTATTATGAGACCACTATGTATTATTGGAATTTTTTCTATCTATGACGTCATTTATAAAGACGTATACTCATGTTAACATCCACTTGTTTTAGAATCTATACGACCACTGAATAAAACACGATAGGCTTTAAATCATACCCAACTAATTATGGTAGTAATTTTTGCATAGCGCAAAATGCTGTCTCACGATGGGTATTCAAAGCATATTACAAAGTCCTATTGTATATAAGCCCAACCTTATGACGTAAGTTGCAAAATGATCTTAATATGATCAATGTCATTTAGTTTTAAAATAAAAAACTACTTTCTTCTTTTTTCATACAATATGAAACTTCCTTTGTGCTCTTTGGTTCGATGTAATTGCAGTATCCGTGCAGATATTTAATCCATTTTAAGCATAGACATTTCAATGAGGTGAATAAAAATGATAGTCCCCTACTCAGGAGTCAACATTGAGAGTGGAGCACGCTTCTAGGGACTAAACTAAAGTCCTCACTAAATGATTGTTGAACCGGAATCAAAAAAAGTCATTTTGATAGCATTAAAGTTATTTATTTCTTCTAAAATATTTAAATGCATTGAAATATATATAGTTTAGTAATCAATATATATATTGTTTTTTCTCTGTATAAGAAAATGTTTTTACAAGAAAATAACGCAATGGTTATCAAAATAAAACCTCCTTGCTTTCGAAACTTCAAGGCAACTATGTAAAGCATCATCAGTAAATAAAAAGCCTTCTTAAAGAGCCGGATAAATTAACATTTCTAATAAGAAATAATATAATTAATGATGTCTAAGCATAAATATCTACAAGCAGTGCGAACCTATATATAAAAAGAGAGAAAATTTGATTGAAGAGAACGGAAAGGATGAATGCCTAGACTTATGAGCGGAGATGAAGAGGGGAAAACATGGATCTTTTGTGGGATTTACTTCAACCTGTACTTTGTTTGCATTTCAGATGTAACATTAAAGTAGCCCGGAAGTGGCATGTGTGCTTCCATTTCTTGTTGTTCCTCCAAGTTCTCCCATCTGAAAGTAGAACAACAAACGTACACGGGTAAGTTTTGAAAGTAGGAAGGAGAAAGGCATTTTTTGAGGTATATAAAAGGGAGGTTTGACATATTTTTATGAGATTTAAAAATAGGAATGTTTTCATGGTTAATAAATTCGGAGATTATTTGAAACAGACAATATTTTATACATTAAAAATTTCATAATTGTTGATATTTGTACTTTATTACATAGGAATTGGTGATTTTATAAATGTTATGTTAAACATATATATATATATATATTTATACTATATGTATATATATTTATATATATCTATACTTAAAAAAAAGAAAGAATTCCGTTCGTTCGTTCGTTTGTGCGTTCGTTTGTGCGTTTCGTTAGTGCGTTCGTTCGTTTCCCTATATCTCCCGAACGGGTCATTAGATCTTGACGAAATTTTCAGTGAATAGTTTTGGGAGCTCAGGGAGTGTTTTAGTGGGGTTGTCAACTCCCGGAAAATTCGTCATCGACATGCTTATTTTATTCGCCAAAACGTTTTTGTGATTTTTAAAATTTGCAACTTATATTTTGCCCCAAATTTTCTGTGGATAAGACTGAGGTACTAAGACGTGTTTTTGTTTTATTGAGTGTTTCCCGGAAAATTCGTTTGACACCTTGAAAAAAGGCTTGAAAATTTTGGTTGTCCATAGTTTGTAAGTGAGATGTTTTAGAGACAGAACGCAAACTAAAGTTATCTGCATCTCTACTCAAAGAACCTAGATCCGGAAAAAAATTCCGGATCCAGAAACTCCCGGACCCGGATTATGTCATTTCCTTAACTTTTGATTCTTTCCCATTTCAAAAAAACGCTACTCTAAAAGTACATCAAGAATAGAGTTACAATCGGGTCCAAAAGAAATTTCCCGGAAAACCGGACCGGCCTGTCGGGGAATAAAGAAGAAAACCTCTGGGACGACTTTTTAATGCGAAAAAAAGTTCAAAACAAAACATACGAAACGAAGGCCTTGCAAAATAAGCCTAGGTTGGTTAAGTCAATGTCCGGCCTCCGGGACATATTTGGGCCGGGATCCGGATTTTTTCAATTTGCAAGTTTTCGCAATATACTTTTGCACAATCATATTCAGCTTCACAAAGGGAGCAACTTTGATGTTATCAGTATCCGGATCCGAGGTCATTAAGAGCCTCAAATCCGGGTTGAATATTAGGTCGAATTTCATGGACGAAGCGGAATATTTTTGAAATCCTAAATTCTGGAGGGCCTTCTTTGGTTGTCTGCTGAGTTGATTGCATCAAGTTATAAAATAGTATCTATAGAGTTTTGCATTTCTAATACGTTCGTGTCGGATATAAAATGAATTTTAGTTAATAATTTTTTGAGTTTTGGCATAAAAAACTGGCAAAATGGAAAAGGGTTGTTTTCTCCGCTCCTGGGGAACTCACAGATTTCAACTTGAGTTCATAAGAAGGAGCTTAAAAAGCCTGGCAATACATTATAAAAAAGTCCTTCTCAATTGTTTTATATTTTTTCAGAAAACCCAAAAAATGATTTTTTCAAAAAACTTAAGGGGGTTCCCCATGATTTTTGGCATTTTTTATTTTTTTATTTTGTTAATATAGTTGTTCCCAATGGGGAAGTATAATGTAAATGTGAAGAAATTTTTAAAATGGATGAAAAACAAAAAGTTTTATTTGTAAGCATTATTTCATAAGTACATATGCTACATATATATAGCATAGGAGTTGGTTATAATGTTAGTTCTTTTTTGCTCCCTAGGGGGTGCTTATGCTAAGTATTAACTTATGAATCTAATGTAACCTCTAGGGAGATTTTTACTGCATAAGTGGTTTTAAATTATAAAATGCAAAATGAAGCCCTGACCCAATGACACCTGTAGAAGGAACTGATTTGAATATGAAAAGAAAAGCGATGACATCAGTGAAATTAATCGTGTGATTCTTCATTTTACGATGTTTAAATTCCCAGCCTTAAGGAATACAAAACGGAAAAATGGTAAGGAAGACCCAATGACCACTGTTGAAGGAACTTATTTTAATATGAAAAGTCACATGCGATGACATCACTAAAATTATTCATCTTCTTTTTACGATGTTTAAATAACCAGCCTTAAGGAATATAAAACGGAAAAATGGCAATGAAACCCAATGATAACTTTTAAGAAACTGATTTTAAAATGAAAAGTCACACGCGATGACATCACTAAAATTATTAGTGTGATTTTGTTTTCATCCAGACTATTGTCAAGTTGGAAAATCCGGCAGCGCCGGGTAATATTCGCTAGTATATATATATATATCAGAGCTGTGAGTACCGAATGTAAATCGGTATTTAGAATGGAAGCGTTGTACATGGTGTGAAGAAGTTGAACTTTGCTAAATAAATAAACAGCTCCGGATATGAAAGCGCATTGAATATCGGACAACGTATAATAAAAGACAGTTAATGAAATAATGTTTGACTATGTATTCCTTTTCCTTCAAAATCCGAGTGCAATTATGGATTTATATTTGCCAGTGGCTCTCCGGGGGAATATCCTTCAAATCAATTCACAGACGATTATTTTAAAAACCTAAACACCATAAGAAAAAAATCAAAGCCAAGGAAACAATCTACAATAGATATGTTTTCAACAGGGTTGCTGATGACTAAAGAAGAAAAACAAAAAGTTATAATAATTCATCAGTTATAAGTTCATTTTATCTATATTTATATTTATTTCAGTTGCTTGAATATAGGAAGGAGCTCACATACTGTAGTAACACAGCTACCCATTGTGTGGTCGGTTCTTTACTTTAGTTTGTATTTATATATACTTATGTGTACATCTATGTAATACTACAGTAATAAACTCTTAACTATGATATGATTATATATATATGGTTAAAGTCCGTTGTTTTTTATCAGTTCTTTAAATATTCGGATTAAAAAACAATTCAATACTTCTCTATATTTACTATAGTCTATATATAGTCTATATATACATCTATTTATATCAGAAAAGACCGGGAAACCTTTTTGTCGCCAAAACCGGGCCGGGACATAATATATATTATGTCTAAATATTCCTTCGACATTCTGAAGTGAAGAATTTTCAAAAAAAAAGATCATGACGTTTTTACAAAATAATCTCCAAGAAAAATGATGACGTTTATTTTAGAAAATAAACTCTAAAAAAAAGGACGACGTTTCTTTTAAAAATAATCTCCAAAAAAAGTGACAATTTTTTGTAGAAAAGAATCTCCAAAAAAAGTGATGACGTTCGTATTTCAAAATTTCCTTTCTAAAAAAAACGTCCTACATTTTATGGTAATTCTTTTCATAATAAATTTTTGAACGACAAACGACAGAAAATATTGATGTCCCGGCCCGGTGTCTAAATAAACCGGGACAGGCCGGGCCGCTCAAAAAACAGCGGGACCCGGTCGTTTCCTGATAAATATATATATATTTATTTATTATGAACAGTCTATTTATTCGATGTCAAGAAATAGAGCATCCTTTAATAAAAAAATTATATCATTGTAGCCGATCTCTCGTTGTTGATTGTACAAATGAATAACACGAATATGAGAAAGCCTCTGTTAGTTTGAAGGATGTGTTTTTGTTTCTCCCGTCATGAACATGTAAGCCTAAAAACATACATTTGCCCAACATTTTTTTGCGGAAAGGGAAGCAACTATAAATGCAAACATAAACAAAAACTTATATATATGAATCATCATTATACATTTGAAATGGAGGCAACAGGAAATCTGCTGGGAGTTTTAAGCAAGTTATATGTGTTATTGTGCATACTGAGTATATAATTTACACCACAAAGGCTTATTAATTAAGGCATCATCAAAATTAATGAGATCATTGCATGTAATGTTGAAATTAATTATGAAATGTGAAACTTATGCAATGGGTTTTATTCGCAGTGTGGTTATTTTATATATTTATTTAAATTCTTTTTGTGTGAAACTCAAATAAGAGTAATGTAATTATTGAAGACTTAATGTTACTATTCATTTATATCAAACAATATATTTGATTGCGTGACTTAGATAGAAATCAATCTCAGGCTAAAAGATACTGTATTAAACCGCAAAAATAATATATTCAAACAAATCGGTAATTGTATGATTATTAATAATTCTAAATATTATAAATCGTACAATTTTTCATTCTTGACCCAAAAAATATAAATATATTTTAGCCTTTAAATACTGTAATTGCAATATAAGGAGGTTATATTAAAATACAAATAAATCAACGTATATTTATATTGTAAACTTTTATTTGTCAAATAGATATAGCTCTATTAGTGTAATAGTTATTTGTATAAAGTATGCGATCGCAATATAACAGATAAGTAATTATATATATATCAGGAAACGACCGGGTCCGGGCTGTTTTTTGAGCGTCCCGGCCAGTGTCACGGCTTTTTATACACCGGGCCGGGACATCAATATTTTTCAATATTTCATTTGTTCTAAAAAAAATTAAAAATCATCACTTCAGAAACTTTTGGAGAGTCTTTTCTTATTAAAAAAAACGTCATCACTTTTTTGAAGATTTTTTTCTTTAAAAAATATTGTCACTTTTTTTGGAATTCTTCACTTGAGAATGGCGAAGGGAACGAAAATATATTATGTTCCGGCCCAGTTTTGCCCGGCCCGACTTAAAAAATTTAAGTCTGGCGAAGAAGGGTGTCCGGTCGTTTCTAATAATATATATATATATCATATATAAATATATAAATATATCTAATATATATATACTTATATATATATATGTATAAATTATATACTATGATATGTATCTATATGATATATATATATATATAATATATTATATATATGAGATATATTATATTATATATAATATATATATATATATATGTATAACTATATATATATATATATATTATTGCAATCTGAAACTTATTATTCTGAGCGTAGAAATCTATTTCAGTTCACGGTATACATTTAGAGTATATACTAATATATTTTTAATAAGTAAAAAAGGATATATAGTTGTGATATTTGTTAAAATGACCATAAATATTATATCAAATGGCTTTCTAATGTATAGTGTATTATATATATATGTGTACTTTTGACATCATTTCCAATCACTAATTTGAAAGGCTTGACCATGCTTCTGAGAACCAGTTATCCATTGAACATTGGTCAATCGGATGCAACTATAAAAACACTAATCCATCTCTTGCTCTAAACTCTTTAATTTTATTTTAATTATTATTTCACATAATAAAATTAATATTATATTGTTAAATTGACTGATACTTGAGATGCCCTCGCAAAGGGAAGATATTCAATTTGACCAATTCTCATTATTGAGAGAACTTTCAATGGATGTGTAGTTAATGACTTGATGGGCTGTGAATCATTTTCATAATGTGCCAGCATTCTCTACTTTAGACATTCCTTAACAAAATAAAAGGAGAATCTTCGTTTGTTTACCACGATATAGATTGATAATTTAGGGTCCATTAGTTTTTAATGTCGTCATCGACGGAGGGGGAAGTCCAGTGGTAAATTGAAGAAACAAAGGTTTAATTAAAACGACTATTGGTTTAAGTATAGAGTGATCACAAACAGATTGACATTAGGTTGCACTTATAGATAGTGATTGATATGAAAATATGTTTCTTTTTAAAGTCATCCTTTGAGACTGATAGTTATTTTTTTATGGAATGCCCTGGTGTAATAGACATTTGAAGACAAGTTAGAAAAATGATTATGTCGGCCGGATCATCAAACAAAAGATTTTCATTTTACATACTTTGAACCGGAATCAATATTAATATAAAGAAGATTATTTTATAAATTCAGGTGTGTAAGAACCAATTTATTCATAGGTTTTAATGTTAAAAGGAATGGATTTTTAAGGAGTGGTCAGTGTATTGGTTAATATGAAAGTTATTGTTAAATAAAATTGTGTACAAAAAAAGTATCAAATACTTAAAGTTACATATCAAATTTAAGAATTGAATTTTGATGCTATTCAAAATGCATAAATACACATTTTCAAATAAGAACAATAATTCACGAAAGAGCATTAAAGTTTCATTTCCTCAATATCCAAAAACACTGCAGATAGAGAAGAAGAGATTTAAAACACAACGGAAATATATTATTAAAAAAGTATTGGAAAGTAATATAAGGATTATATGTACTTTTAAAGCTTCCCAGTTCCTACAGAGTAAAAGGATGCCTTTGAATTAATAATATCAGCATTTTTCTAAGAGTTTTTTTAATACGTACTTTTTCCCATAGAATATTTCTGTCTTTGGAGATCTTTCAATTGACTTATGATATTAATACACAGCATTAAACACCAGACTCCTGATGATATTTATATAAAAATAATTTTATTTCAAGAGACTTATTAATAATTCTTACATGTACAAATATATATATATATATATATATATATGTCGCAGCAGAGATAGAGATGCAATAGAATCATTGACTCTACTGGTAGAGATTACAATCCTTAACTCTTCTAGGAGAGATGACGACTTATATATGAAGATAATATTTTACGATGTTGTACAAACTATTTATTTTATTGTGATTTTGATTCTATATATTGGTGGACAACATTTCATTATCATGTTCAAGGAAGCAAATGCGAGTCAATGTTTTACTAACATTGTATCTATATCACCAACCTATGTTATAATAATTGATACTCATATGAGAATAAAATCAGACATGATAAAAATAGTTTGATTAACATCGTCATACCATCTCCATATTCAAGTCGTCATTCCTCCTATAAGAGATAACACTCCTGATCTCTTCTAGCAATGTCGTTGATTCGTCTGATATAGATCACGATCGTAGTCACTCCTAGGAGAAGATACGATCATGAATCTACCAGGAGAATCAACGACTCTTCTGTATCTCCATCTCTACTGCGACATATACAAGACATTATAAGATCAAAACGAAGGTAAAAAAGTTGACGGATAAAACAAAAAAAATATTACAAGTTTCATAATAAATAATCGAAGTTAATATCATGAGAAAGGAAAGACTTATATGTGCAATGCATGCTTAACTTCAAAATGAAACCAAGACTAACAATTTGGAAGAAATGGCAAAAGGGTAAAACGATAAAACAAATTGAATATGACTGATACTTGGAGTTCTGAAATAAATAAAAATATGTAAATGTTAAAAATGTGTTTCTTCCCTACTATTCATATTCTTGTAACTGGTAGTTTCGAGTTGCCAATCGATTCATTTGTCATCCTTTAATGGATATCCATATGTAACAAGATGTCTGATCTTGTTGTTGTTTTTATACCCATGTTAGAATAAAATAAAAATCAAGTTGAGTAGATAATTGAATTACAGGCATGGCGTACAAATGGTAATTTTGTGTATGTCGAATGAAAATAAAGCGAAAGCTCCAAATAAAGTATAGACGTATATATGAGCAGACAAGATGTAAAAAACAAACAAATTACTTAATCAAAGTATATTCTGCGAATAGAGTAACTTCTAGGATTTAAAGCATACAAAGTAAATAAAATCTCTTGTTTACAAGATTGAAAATGTTGTTTTCATTTGTAAATATTTGAGAGAGAGAGAGAGAAAATAAGGGATTCCAAGACACACACACAGTAACACCCATTAACTTATTTAACATTCGAGCGGTCTTACTGGGATTGATGGACTCTTGAGTTATATTTGAAAACTGATTGATCCATTTATGCATTATGGTTTGAGTTCATCACTACAACATACATATATAGTGAACGGTGTCCGTAAGAAACGAAATAGGAAAAACGTCCTAGGAAATAATTTGGTAAAGATAGAATAAGAAATGAATGGCATACGGAAAAAACGATTAAATATGGGATTTTATATATGTTGGCTCTGTTCAAAATGAAATTAATTTTATAATCACAAACTTTAGTATTCTTTATAAATTTAAGTGCTCTGAAAGTGCCCCCTCCCATCGAACATGTTAAAATGTGCTGAAAACATTATTAAAAATGCCTCCCCAATGATAGAAGACATAATGTTGATTGTTTTATATTATAATCTTATTACATGTATATCTTATAACAGTTACGATTGTCTGGGGTGAATTAATAAAGAAATAAAGCTTGTTGTACGTTGGTCCAAAAAAAACTATGGCCCCAGAATCGAGCCTTACCTGACGCCGTATTGGAATTCTATGGGCCCCTGACACCGCTTTGTTCCATTTGACACGCAAGGTGCCCCCAGACATATAGCTTCTCACAAGCTTGTCATCCATCTGTCTCAGTTTGCCGATAAGAGTTTGAGGATCCACTGTGTCGAAAGCAGCACTATAGTCGAAGGCCGAAGGCCGTGTCTATATCTCTATTGACCCAAGCCATGCTGCTCTGAGGGTATAGATTGGGGTCTTTCAACGTATGGGGCCAATTGATTATAAAAGACACGTTCAGCGAGCTTTGACACAGCACAAAGGAGAAGGAAAACTAGTCTGGAGATTGAGACATTCAAGCGAGATTTGCCAGCCTTCAGCACAAGGATTACAATAGCCTCCTTCCATTGCTGAGGTCAAATACCCGTTTGATGATATGGTTGATGATATGCACGAGAGGGACGACATCACGGATCACAGGCCGTTTTGATTCAGTGATCGAGATACCACTAAAATCGACGACGTATTTCGGCTCGACAAGGTCACGCTTTACAATGGAAGTGCTAACACAACTGAATTTGAATGTGAGAGGTTCGAGTATTTTGCCTCTGCGACGTCTGTTGTGCTGTCGTTTGCCTCAGAATTTTAGCACTTTCTTTATGTAAAAGACGTTGCAGGCATCAGCGGCTTCTTCGTCGTTTTGACTCTATGAAAAAGGGGTAAACATTTACTTTCCTTATCCTAGCCGGTGACCTCGGCATCAATCTGCTAAGCAACTGGTTGTCTACCTTTATTGATCCTGTCAGGATTGAATAGGAGAAAGTCTTGCCGGACCATTTTTAGTGCCTTGATCAGAGATAGGTTGTATGTTATTGTTGTCGTTTCTCGTTGGTGAAATTGGCCTTTATAAAAAGAAAAACTAGTATCCAATCCTTTTACATGAATATGTAAACTTGTGTCAAATGTGATGTAAACATCGGCCTAACTAGTAACTGGATGTTCAATAGACTAAATGAGGGGAGGGAAGAGCAATGGCCTAGTTGGCAACTGATAAGATCCATTTTAAATTATTATTAATATTTCAAAACGAAAAGGGAAAAGGAGGGAGCTCTTCCTATTAAGATCTCCCTCCTTTTTTTTCCTTTACGAAGGTAGTTAAGCTTTGACATAAAAGGAGGGGGTTCCTATTCCAGGTTATAGTAGTATTCCCTGTATTATAAGAAAAAGAAAGAAATTATTATTATCCCTCGAGACGTCAAAGTCTAAATATCACGACTTAATGAATAAAAAAAGTAAGAAACGACAAAAGTAACGCCCAATGACGTCATTTGCCGGCTTGTATTAAACATAAAATAGGATGAAGAGTAGGATTTCCTTTGCTCACTTCCCAAGACAACTAAATTGTTTACCAACTGAGGCAGCCATCTCAGTCATTATTGAAGAACTCGTTAAGTGAATCGAGTTTTATCCAGTTATTATAAAAAGTAAGTGTTTAGTTTTTTTATATAGAAAAATTTACAAAAGCAAATTGAAACTTCAAAATAGCAAGGTTTTAACTCATAATAATATTCGACGTATTCTAAAGTTTTAGAAAGAAAGGGAGACAAGTAAATAAAATGTAAATAAAACACTTTTATGAAGGGATTTTTGCTTTTTCTATCAAGGATATTTTCAACTAATTTGATCAAAACGGCCTTTGGGGTCTTTTATGCCTCACAATTAGTATACATGTCCACTGAGCCGGCATGGTCCCTTTGTTTTATTTTCTTACATTCAATGTAATCCGTGTATGCATCTGTATTTTTCGATCCTTCACTTAATATTAAGTATCATATCTAAGCGCTATTTAACTTACCTAACTATTTCAATGAATATATATTCATCACTATCCGATATCCATAAGTACATCCTCACTGCTTTTTGGACGCATCTCCATGTTTGGTACAATGAGATATATAGATATAGAGAGCTTATTCCCTCCAATATCAGAGAAACATCGTTCAGCTGTATTTGGGACACAATGACGTATTTCTCTGAAGAACCCATAGAGATATAGAGAGCTTATTCCCCCCAATAGCAGAGAAACATATGTATTCATCGTTCAGCTATATTTGGGACACAATGACGTATTTCTCTGAGGAAGCGATAGAGATATAGAGAGCGTATTTCCCCCAATAGCAGAGAAACATATGTATTCATCGTTCAGCTGTATGCAGGACACAATGACGTATTTCTCTGAAGAATCCAATAAGCTCTCTATGTCTTTATATCTCTATGGTTTGGAATAGTATATGAAACCCACTTAGCCCATCCTATTATTTATTTTCGCTCTTTCTATATCCCTCTCCCTCTCTATCAAGGCTACATTATACATTTGATGGATCGGAGGTTATCTGTTAAGCATGAAAACTATGGTATATATATATATATATATATATATATATATATATATATATATATATATATATATATATATATATATATATATATATATATATATATATATATATATATATATGATTATATTAATCAATAAATGCCCTAAAGTATCTATGCAAGATTAATATGCCCTTTTTTATTATGAATATTATTAGCATTTTGTGAGTCATAACAACTTTTAGAGCAAGACACTAGGGCTTAAGTGCTTACAATACATCAAAAGTATTTAATATAATAAAAAAAGAATTCCGTTCGTTCGTTCGTTTCCCTGTATCTCCCGAACGGGTCATTAGATCTTGACGAAATTTTCAGTGAATAGTTTTGAGAGCTCAGGAGTGTTTTAGTGGGGTTGTCAACTCCCGGAAAATTCGTCATCGACATGCTTATTTTATTCGCCAAAACGTTTTTGCCGATTTTTTAAAATTTACAAGTTAGATTTTGCCCAAATTTTCTGTGGATAAGACTGAGGTACTAAGACGTGTTTTGTTTTATTGAGTGTTTCCCGAAAAATTTGTTTTCTACATGATTGCGTTGACATGATAACGCTGTTTATCGAAGCCATACTATATCTTCCAAAACTACCATAGTTTATTTTCGTTAATCCTTTTACACAGTTAATGACTATGTAAAAATACTTCATTAAATGAAAGATATAATATATTTTATTACGCTGTAAGTATTATTTGTCACAAAAAGAGATTTTCCTTCCAAAAAGTTATTGTTCATATTAATAAGGTATTTGTAATTCAGTGTGTTCCATCAGAAATGTAATTTATAAATTGCAATTAGAAGTATTTAAAATAATTCAAATCGTATTATTAATACGCCATTTTGTTCATAAAGAGAGGATTTTTATCAATATATAAAAATCTGCATAAATAAAAAATTCTAAATAAAAAGTTTCGAGGCCGAGTCATCAGCAGAAGGACGGAAAATCCCTCGCCAGCTCACACTACAGGTCTCAACCCTTTGGATTTCCACTTCTGGGCTGCAGCACAAACTCGAGTTTATAAGGAAAAATTAGATTCCATTGAGTATCTCATACAATGTGTCCAAACCTTCGCTGAAGGAGACGATCAAAAACGTTTGTCTTGAAGCGTGCGTCGTCCTGTCTTCAGGCTGGAGGGGTCATTTCCAGCAACTTTTGTAAGGCTTCAGATGTGCTTCTTATGATATAGGACAATAAATTTTGTATAATCATAAGAATCCATTCTGTTCCTTTAAAATGATGTATCTATGAGGGAATTCAACGAATTTTAAGTACTTCTAATTCGCAATTTAAAAATTACATTTCTGATGGAACGCACTGTATATTGGTAGTCTTAGGTTGATATATTTGAACATGAACTTTTAACACTCTTTAATTTTTTTCTGTTGATGAATATGTAAATGTATAAAATAATTAATATTCAACAATAATAATAAAATTTCTACATAAATGACACAAACATCATTTTCGGAATTATGAATATCAAATCGCCAGAGAGTGAGTATGGTTCCATATGTTGAAAGCATGCTCATAAAGTATTTTTATATCATCTTTTGTTTATATTACCATAAAAGACTTATTTTATAGCCACACAAGGGACAATTTATTTTTATGGTTAATTCTGAACTCTTGAGGTTTAGATGGATAACAATAAATTATTATAATGATGGGAAGTATTGAAATTTACTTCAGACATAAAAAAATCAAATAGAAATAATGTCAAAAGTATACATAAAAGAATTATATAACGAATCTTGTTTTGTCTGATTTTAAAAATAAACTCACAAATCAATAAGGAATTTGTAGAAACATTAAATAAAAAGTGATAGACCGCTGTTATTTGTATTTATTATTTTTTGTTTATGCATATTTACAACAAAAAGCAATATTCTTAAGAAAATCTAATAATCCGACAAAAATATCAATCCAATCAAAAATTCAAGAAAAGTTTAACTTGTCAATGAATAGAAAAGACAGAAGTCATAACAACGCTTTAGGTTTTAATTTGAAATTAGTTTAATCGTAAATAAATCGACGGTTTAGTAAATACAAACTCTTCATATTATCTTCATACTTCTACAAAAAGTGTGTCCATTGAGAGCTATAAGTTCAATTTTTGTGAATAAGTTTCTCAAATCCGGGATTGAATATTAGGTCCTATTTCATGGACGAAGCGGAATATTTTTGAAATCCTAAATTTAGGGGGGCCTTTTGTGGGTTGTCTATGCGATTGATCGCATCAAGTTATAAAATAGTATCTATAGAGTGTTGCATTGCTAATAAATTCGTATTTTATAAAAAGGAATTTGGATTAGAATTTTTTGAGTTTTGGCATAAAAACTGGAAAATGAAAAAGTGTTTTTTTCTCCGCTCCTGGTGGACCCACAGATTTCAACTTGAGTTCATAAGAAATTTAAGTTTAATTTTTGTAGTGTTGTGGCCTGAACTAAATAAATAGGGATCAATGGCAAAAATGTATGTCACAATACCTTTCATTTACTGGATGTATTTTTTCTGGCAATAAATAGTCTCCCTTATATATGTATATATATATATATATATATATATATATATATATATATATATATATATATATATATGGGTCATTCCAAAAAATATTTGACTTCAATGAAATCAAGGGTTTATGGATCCCCACGAAATTCACAGCAGAAGGGGATTTTGCCCCATACATTATATATTTAAAGTTTCAGAACAAAATTTGAATTTGGGGCAAAGTTACTAGACTTTGAATTTTAAAACTTTTTACGGCCAAAGTTATGGCCTGAATATTTTTTTCATTTTTTTTGAGTCCTATGAAATTATTCCGAAATCCTACTTATTTACATTGTAGGATTGTGAAAGATCAAGCTCCTCGATATTTATTTTTGCATTCGAAGCCTCCATTTTCGAGAAACAGAACTTTTTATTTTTTGTCTTTGAGCTTCATATTTATAGCCAATCGGTTATTGTGAGGAAGGATTTTTTATGGGAAAAAATAAGTGTCGTATCATATAGTTACAAGAGTTTTCTAGCAAATATCAAAAATTCAGAGAGGTGTTTTTCGTTTATGCGGAGAAATTAAGGATTTGTTTTTACAAGTCTATAAAAAATTTAAAATGCTTTTTCATCAAGAAAAAGTAGTTCATGGTGACGTCATTAGAAAAAATAACATATTTTTTTCAGCCTTAAAAACAAGACTCTCAACACAACCTCATCATAACAAAAAATCTTACACCGGATTGAATATAAAGCGAGTGAGGTATTATTATTTTTAATTTAATTATGAGTGAAGCTGGGCTTCCTTTTAGGGTGGGTCGTCCTTGATTCATGTGAGCTAACAGGTTCAATATCATCCAGCATCCCGAGAATGTTTCCGACTTCCTAGATCATAAAGGAGTCAAATGGACCCTACATATTTCGAGGAATACGGAGGTGAATCTCAGTTTTTGGAAGGTAATTTCACTCTTATGTTGTCGAAATAGGGATTATTCTATAAAATGGTTTTTTTCTTCTTCATTTTCATTAGTTATCATCATCATCATGGGTTCCCTAATTTTCACCGTGAGATCATAACTCTTGCCTCCAAATACCTGTGTTCTGACTTGAGAAATGGAGCCGTGAATCGCCTAAAATAATAATTATGATGCAATGCAACTTAATCTAGTATTATTATCCCTTGAGCATTCAAAGTCTAAATACCAAGTTCTAAGGAATATTAAAAGAAAGAAATGATAGTCCTGTGACGTCATTGTAAGGGACTATTTTTATGAATTTATATATATATATATACCAGACTTGTTGATTTGTTGTTCATTTGTAATCGTTCGTCGTTCGCGAACGATGAACGACAAAAATCTTGACGAACGACAACCAAAAATTCCTAAAACAACGTCGTCAATTTTTCAGAATGACGAATGATAAACGAAAGATGAACGACGAACGATTTAATTTAAATTAACAATGAACGATGAACGATAACTTTTGGTGAACGATAAACGAACGACAATTTTTTGTGAACGTCAACAAGTCTAATATATATAAATATATATCTGAGGGTGCTCGATAGCCGTGCGTGTTAAGGCGTGTTCAATTCTCAATGTCGGGGGCGCAGAATCCCGAGAGGGGATGGTCATTTTTGGTCTACCTCATTGATAAGATCCTAGGTTCGATAGACTAATTATAATGCTATAATGCTTATTTATATCCAGTCGGATGCAATTCTGCCCAACCATATAGGCAAAAAAATATATATATATATATCTACCAGGTGTGTAAGTATGAAACCGGAATTTTTGTACAGAAAAAACACGTTTATTGTAATGATATGATACAAAGTAACTTATTCAAAGTATTGTCCATCGCTATCTATTTTTATCAATTTTCCCATCTTTCTGGCAATTTGTGGATTCCTCGCCAAAAGAACTGTTGCTCTTTTGAGGCAACCCAGTCATCGAGTCATTTTCGTACATCCTCGTAAGAAGTAAAGCGCTGCTCAGCAAGTGCGTGTCCCATCGATGCAAACAAGTAGTAATCGGATGGGGCAAGGTCCAGTGTGTAAGCCGCGTGCTGAAGAATCTCCCAACGGAACGACTCTATCGTTTCCTGGACCTGTTTTGCTTTGTGTGCTGGTGCATTGTCATGCAGCAAAATCACCTTGTGTTGTCTTTGTTGGTATTCTGGTCGTTTTTCACGCAAAACTCGATCCAAATCGGTCATTTGTTGTCGGTAGCGTTGAGTATTGACAGTTTCTCCAGGTTTCAGCAGCTCGTAGTAGATTACACCCTTCTGATCCCACCAGACACACAGCATTGTCTTTCGTCCGTAGCGGTTTGGTCTTGGCGTCGATGTTGATGGTTCACCCGGAGTAACCCAAGACTTATTGCGCTTAGGATTCTCGAAGTATATCCACTTTTCATCGCCAGTCACAATTCGATGGAGAAATGACTTTTCGGCTGCGGTTTCTTCAGATAAACACAGAAAAGTAGAGCTGTCCGCAAATCGTAATTTGTTGGCACAAAACTCGACATGTTTATCTCTAATAAACTAATGCTACTGAATGAAACTCGTGTTATTGTGAGTTGGAAATCTTTGTCGAATATCAAAACAATAACAAGACACCGCTGACGTGATGTGTTGGTAACTGCATCGACATCTAGCGCCACCTATGGGTAAATTTCGGTTTCATACTTACACACCTGGTATACTAATAAAAAAAGAATTCCGTTCGTTCGTTTCCCTGTATCTCCCGAACGGTTCATTATATCTTGACGAAATTTTCAGTGAATAGTTTTGAGAGCTTAGGGAGTGTTTTAGTGGGGTTGTAAATTCGTGGAAAATTCGTCATCAACATACTTATCCATTCGCCAAAACGTTTTTGGCAATTTTTTAAGATTGCCAAGTTAGATTTGACCAAATTCACTGTGGATGAGTATGAGGTAGTAAGACATGTTTTTGTTTTTGAGTGTTTCCCGCAAAATTTGTTTTCTACATGATTACTTAAAAATATTTTCTTTCTGTCCCTGTATGTCCACCCAAATTTAAGTTTTGTGGAAAATAACAACACTTTTTATATTGCAACATCGTACTAATCAAATTTCAATAATGCCTAGAGATGGAGAGGGATGTCAATACCCAGCCTTAAGGAATAAAAAACGGAAAAAATGGCAATGACGATGCAATCACGACTTTTTAAGGAACTACTTCTCATAAGAAAATAACATAGGCACTCTATGAAACGACTTTAAAATAACTTATTTTACGATGTTTAAATTCCCAGCCTTAAGCCTTTCGCTCCCTGGCCACTAAATTTAGTATACAAAATTTAACTGCTGTGAAAAATGTTCTACTTGATCAGTCTAGACGAAATATTTTCTAGGTATAGCCCAATGTTTCATCTTTTGCAATATTAGTGAGCTTTTATGATGTCATCAGTTTTTTTTGCCTCTTATACATGCTGAAAGTAAAATAAGTAGTGACACTTCAGCAGCAGGTCAATGACCTTAGTTAGGATCCTAATTGTTGGGCAAACTTTATCATTTTCGAGTTTAAATTTTTTTTTCCAAATCTCTATCATCTCAACAGGCTAAGAGATTAAAAGCATATTTATCTGATATCATCAATATATCACAAAAAGGTTTTGTCCCGGGGCGAAGAATGGAGGACGTTGTAAGAGGTATTAAAGACTCAATTTCACAAGCGAAACAAACAGGCAGGAATGTCGGTGTTTTGGGATTAGACTTCAAAAAAGCATTTGACAGTATATCGCACGATTGGATATTTAAGAGTCTAAAAAATCATGGTGTTGGGGTTAACTTTATAAGAATGGTAACAACGAGTCTCTCAATGAATTTGACCTACTATGGATATGAAACAAATTTGTTTAAAATTGAAAGAGGTTGCCGCCATGGAAATCCCATGTCACCAGCTTTATTTATTATTTGTCTAAATTATTTAATTGAAAAAATAAATTCTTGCCCTTCTATTAAAGGAGTAAATATCGGGAATGCTGAAACTAAAGTTGAAGCGTTTGCTGATGACATGAATATAATTTTCTCTGGAAGTGAAGATGATATTCGTAGTTCATTTAAAAAGACATTAGATATATTAGATGATTTTAGAAAACTTTCAGGACTAGGGATAAATTTTAATAAAACAACTTTTATGACAGATTTGAAACTTAATTTTAATATCAATGAAATTAAGAAGACAAATATAATGAAAGTCCTTGGTACGTTTTTAACATTAAATGAAAACGATAGCATATAAAATTTAAAACTTTTAGAGCATATTTTTAAAAAAATACTGCAAAGTACACAAATATGTTGAAGAAAGATGTCTCAACAAGAATTTTTATATGGAATTGTCTCATTTTACCTCGAGCAACACATGTTTTAAAACTTGTTCCTGTCTCCGAAGTGCTTAGTAAAAAAGTAGATGAGATCTGTGAAAAGTTTTTTTCCTAATGAACGCCCAAAAATGATATCATGGAAAAGGATCAAAATACCTAAACGTTTGGGAGGGTTAGGTTATTTAGATTTATTAGCTTTTTGGAAAGTGTTTATTTTTAAATGGTTTGTGAGGATAATGGAGAGAGGATCAGTGTGGTCATCAATAATGGAGGATGTATATTTTAAGAGAGAGGGACTCACATTAGATAATGAGGAAGGCAAAGGGCCATATAGGCTAATTAGTCTGTCTAAAGAAATAAGTCCTTTTTGGAGTAATAATAGCCAAATAAATGAGGAGTTTTCGGGGAAACTTCTGGCAAAAATGAAGTGGCAGGAACCAGTTTTAGGTAATAATAGGTTGGAGTTTAAAAAAAAACATCGATAAAAAAGAAATTGCAGTGTTTGGGGGATGTTTTTAACGATAAAATGGATTTTACCCAAAATGAAACTTTAGAAAGAAAAACTGTAATAAGTAAAATTAATTTTAAGAAAAGAAAAATTGGTCCACATATTAGTTTTTTATAATTTTATTAAGCTTAGTAATAACGCAGAGTTTCGTAACACTTTAATTGATGAGAAGACCCGAAACTATTATTTATACCAAATTGAAAGAAGGAAAAATGAACATGACATAGATGCACCAGTAATAAATATCATAAAGGGCCTACAATCTCCTAAGTTAAGTTTTCCTCTCTTTTGGTTGAAATATAGAGTTATTTCAAACACTTTATCTTTAGGATAATATATATGGAAGAACTAAAGAGGAATGATTTTTTTTTTTTTGTAAGGAAGCACGGGAAACGATCAGACATTTTTTGCTAGAGTGTCCGCATATTGTGAGGATGTTGGATGATTTAAAATATTTTTTCGATATTCATTTTAATTTACAAATGAGATCTAAAGAGTTTGTCTTTTTTTATCGGCCCCTATCAAGACGAAGTTAATTTCATTACAACAAAAATTCAGTTTTTTGTATATAAATTTAGAACAAATAAAGTCTTCCCCCCTAATGATTTTTTAAGAATAATTGAAGCTATTCATAAAGATATGTCTATTGGATAAAATGTTTTAGTTGTTATGTTTTTGTTAATAAAGTTGTACATTGTACAAAAAAAAAAATATATATATATTTTCAACCTTTCAGGATACTTTAGGGAACAAATTCCTTGTATACTTTTTTTAGTTCTTTGGACTGAAAGGGGGGGGGGGAAATCTGGAAGAGAAACTTGTTTAGATATAATCTTTGAATACTTTCATTGTGTTTTTTTTACTGTTAGTGTTTGGATAAGATCTTTGGAAAGTTCATTTTTGTTTTCTGGACCCTGAAACAATTCTTTAGGACAACTTGCATGGATTTTAGAATTTTTGGATCTTCAAAGAAGATGCGGAGCCAACAGCCGATGGCCATCAAAAACATTTATGGTCAAGATGTCAAGGGAGATTTTGATAAGAAAGGGCTGACATCTGAGGAGATTAAGAATATTTTGGAGTATTCTGACCTTGATGATTCAACATCTGACGATGAAGAACAATGTCCGTCATGGCTTGGGGCAGAGGAAGAGGTCGCCTGTGAAAGTGAAGAAATTGGAGAGGATGATGAAGCGGAAGCTACCTTTGAAGGAGATGAAACAGGAGGTGAGCAAAAAGGGGGGAAATCGGTGGTAATATAGCTGCTTCTGGGAAGCCCAAGAAAAGGCCAACCATCTGGTGCCAAAGAAAGTACATCCCCTCAGACGATCTAGAGTTCAAATATAAAAATCAGCCAAATTTCAAGGATGCATTGGATTTGAGTCCATTACAATACTTCTTGAGATATTTCCCTGAGGAAGTGTTTCAACAATTTGCCCTAAAAACAAACCTCTACAGCGCACGAAACAATGGTGGAGTAGACAAGTTTGCACCAATGCCAATGAGATAAAAGGCTGATCTGCATCCATCTTTTACTTGGGGTCGTAAAATTCCCTCGAGTCGAAATGCTGTGGCAACGTTCGACACACCTTGCTCTCATGGATGACATCAATATATCAAAGAATAGATTTTTTTTGCTCCGTAATAACCTTCACATTACAAGTGAAAAGGACAAGCAGGATGACGACAGTTTTTGGCGTGTTAGGCCACTTTTGGACTCGTTCAGCAAAAGATGTGAGCAACTGGTCTTGGAGGAGGAGCTTTCAATTGATGAGTCAATGGTACCTTTCAAAGACCAATTTAGGGAAAAGGTGTATCTTCCAAACAAGCCCAACAAGTGGGGGTTCAAGATTTATTGCCTCTGTGGAAGCTCAGGGCTTGTGTATCGTTTTTTGGTTCATCAAGGAATAAACACTGTGCGTGACCAAAATATCAAGAACATGTACAAAGAACTGGGCTCAACTCAATCAATCGTCAAGTCCCTTAGTGAGCGAATACCAGAGCATCATGGTTTCAAGCTTTACATGGATAATTTCTTCACTGACCTAAAAATGTTTCGATCCCTTAGTGTAAAAGGCATCTATGCAGCCGGAACAATTCGAGAAAATAGTACCGAAAATTGCAAAATGCCTAGCAAGAAGTAAATGAACAAAATGGTGCGAGGCTCTTGCGTCGAATTTGTTTCAGATACTTTGGTAATTGTCAGGTGGCAGGATAATAAACCCGTTACCTTTGCCAGCAATTTTGTAGGCATTGGTAAGACTGACTTGGCCAGAAGATGGAGCAAGAAGGACAAAACTTTTGTTGAAGTATCTAGACCTGAAGTAGTCGCTCGATACAACAAGGCAATGGGTGGGGTGGACAAGCATGACCAACTGGTCCAACTGTATCGTACATTTATCAGGAGTAGAAAGTGGCCTTTGAGAATGATCTTTCATTTAATTAACATGGGGGTCTCGAACGCCTGGTTAGAGTGTCGCCGTGATGCATCATTGTGCAAGCTACCAGCAAAGCAAATCAAAAGCATGGACCTACTCACATTTACTCAAATGATAGCGGAAGTCCTCTCAACTTCAGTCCCGGGAAGAGGACGCCCATCTTCCACTTCCTGTCCTTCACCATCATTTTAGGTAGAGAACAAGAGGAGAAAGATCGATTGTTGTCCTGTGAAAGACTCCCGCTATGACCAATTTGGTCACTGGCCTGCCAAAGATCCGAAACAGCAAACCTGCAAACTGGAAACATGCGGAGAAAGATCCAAGATCTTGTGCCAGAAGTGTAAAGTTCACCTGTGCTTAAACTCAAAAAGAAACTGCTTTATTTTATTTCATAAAGCCGTAAAATAAAATATTTTTGTTAAAACGAACATAAAAATTAATACCTCACAGTCCGGAATACTAAATTTAGTATAAAGCTGTAACCTCAAGGTCACGAGGCCAATCACCAATGTTTTTTGTAAAAATGTCCTTAAATAAAAGCAATAATCGAAAATGTCACTGAGAATTTTTTTATTCCCGGTATTTCTAATAGCGGTATTGAAAGGGTTAAGGGTAAAAAAACGGAAAAAATGGCAATCAAGACCCAGGACACTTTTTAAGGAATTGATTTGAATATGAAAAATCACATGTGATGACATCACTAAAATTATTCATCTTCTTTTTACGATATTTAAATACCCAGCCTTAAGGAATACAAAACGGAAAAAATGGCAATGAAAGAGCTATGACAACTTTTTAAGGAACTGGTTTGAATATGAAAAGTCACATGCGATGATTTCACTGAAATTATTCGTGTGATTCCTTCTTTGTGTGATATGTAAATACCCAACCGTAAGAATACAAAACGAAAAAATGGCAAGGAAGACCCAATGACAACTGTTGAAGGAACTGATTTTTAATATGAAAAGAAAAGCGATGACATCACTGAAATTATTCGTGTGATTTCTTCATTTTAAAAGCAACAATGGGAATCAATGAAGTCACATAACTTATTACTACTAATAATAATAACAAACATGTTGCAATATGGACGTTGTAAATATAAAGTTCACACAATTTCTGCGTACTATCTTGCCCTGGGAGTACCGGATAGACACTACAATATTTTTTTCATTTTTTTTTTTCGGTTATATGTTTTTATTTCCTTCTACAATAAGAGCGTAAATATATACACTAAAAACAAAGTAGACATACAATGAAATAAAACTCACTGGACAGTTGCACAAATACAAATACATAAATAAGCATTATAGTTTAAAATTACTATCCAGTGATAAAATAACCTATTAAAATTTTTACTAGTTAACGGATAAAAATTGTCTATGTCTTCTTATGGTCGACTTGATAGCAGTCATATATTGGACTGAACTTGATGGCACAAATCGGACCAGGTCTCCTGCCCATTTCTATCCAGTTGAAGATGACGATGAGGGGATTTTCAATTCAAAGGCAGCGTACCTTGCAGCAGCACCAATGGATATTTCTTTTAGGTCTTCGACGACGACGAAAGAGTTAGCTGTCCGTTTAGATGCAATTAAGGCCTTTATATTCAGAAGGGTAAATTCAATCGCTTTTTGTATTGGGGTGTTGTTGTTTTTTCTTTTGTATACACCAAATAAAAAGTAGGCTGATATTAATTTGGAGGAAATATGTTCTTCATTGCACACGTTTAATTGGATTAATTGCTTTATAAATTTTAGTTTTGGGCACTCAGCAAATGCATGAATTGTTGTATTATAATGAGTCACATTATTACAAGGATAACTAAATTTTAGTAGCTTAGATGAAATTTGAATTTGTGCTGTAAACTTAGAGCCATCAAATATACTACAAGTTGATTTTAAAATTTTCTGTCTCCAAGAGGGTGGAAGATTGAGCAGCTTTAAATACTCGTCCGACACAGATTCAGCTTCCAGTGGCAGTCTATTATTAAAGTTAAATTTTGAGATCCATGACCTCACAGGACATTGTGAATTAATCGCTCTTTGTAGAGGATGGCGAAACCTTCCAACGTTAAAGATAGAACCACATATCAAATCATGGACTGTAAATGTTTTTGTATTTAGGGCGTATTTTCTAGCAGTGATGGATCACCGAATTTATTCACGAATGGTTGGATATATTTACATTGGTATACTATATCAGGAACAGAATCTGAATAAAATGTCGGCTCAGCTGACCACACAATTCTTTGAATTGAAGCCAGAAACGGAGAAAGTCCAACCAAGTCTGTATTGGATAGTATAGTTCCCATATGAATCCAATTATACATATCAGATGACGAAAAATATCATCTCTAATCTCTGTTGGGATAGACACCAATTTCCTCAACAACTTTCAGATAACATTTAGGAATTATATTTTTAAGGAGACAAAGACCTCCACCCAAAAACTTATTTTCTCTTTTTAACGCAGGAAGATATATCTTATGAAACAAGGAGTGCAGCCACCTATCCTCTTCTGCCAAAGCACGCTCTGCTAGAGATGGAATAGAGGTGGCTCTATACAAAACAAGTGGAAGAACTCGCATATTATAGAGATCTATCCTTTTTTGGAGGGAGAGGCCACGCCATTGTCGTACATGAGAATATATAATTCCATTAATTTGACACCAATTATTATTTGAAGGTCCCTCTCTCAATCATTCAATTCCAAGAACATTGACGCAATCAGCAATTCGACATTCTCTAATCAGAAGTGAAGAAGCAGGTATCCAGGATCCTAAAGGGAGAATTGCAGTTTTTTATAATTAATCTGCAGCCTTGATTTGCCTTCAATTTTTTTGAAAAAGAACAGCACCACACCGATCCGTGATATTAATTGTGTCTCAGAGTTGGCCTCAATCATCAATGAAACATCGTCTGCATATCAATCTAAGAGATGTTTTTCTCCATTAAAAGATATTCCGAAGCAACGATATTTTCGCAAAAAGGACTTTGTAAGTGTATCAATGGCGGATATAAAAGAAGAGGAGCTAAAGGACATCCTTACCTACAACTTTTTTTCAGTTAAATTGGGGAACTGTCTTCACCCTCCAAAGAAATAATGGAGGAGCCATTCATTAATAACGATCTTATAGGATTAAGATAGCATTTCGGGAGAAGCTTGCTAATGGATTTTAAAATATAAAAACACTACAATATTTTTAAGGAAGGTTCTGTTCTTTTGGTACATGTATTGTGAGTTGTATAAATATGGATCAAACTTTTGTTGACTTTTAAAATTATCAATTTAGACATTACAACTCGATGATTGCTCGTTCATGGGCATTTTTTGAACAAGTCAGAGTTAAAGTCTCTTGACTCACTTTCCTGATCTAGCTGTTTCCTGCTATATTAATTCAACAGAGGTTGATATGGATGATCTTGCATGCCAATTTTGGCACTGTGATGATGGTTAGTAGGCTCAAACTCTTAATCATTATTTTCTGCTTTGTCCAGAGTAGACTGTATTTCCTCTACACTTGGCATCGCTATCTCATTTGGTTTTCCATTGGTTATAATTCCAAAGGTAACTTTTTTCTACCTTTAATCGACCAAATAAATAATTTTTCTTGTTCGTCGTTTCCATGTACCTACTCTTGACACGTGTTCCCTCTTGTGATCGCCATCAACTTCTTTCCCACACTTTGAACTTTTACTCTGCTTTTGTATTGCCTCTTTCTTCACTTAATCATGACCAAAGCCTAAATTCATTTGATATAACTTGGTGAAGGGAAAAATAAATTAATTATAACTTTCAAATACAAGAACTTCCTGGCAAATACAGTGAGCATAGATTTACCTCAATGGAAAAAGTGATGTTATGTAGTTCAATAAACAACGTTACTGAAACTCCAATAGGTGTGCTCACTCAACAATTATCTCCGAGAAAACTTTATTTCTATCATATAAACTATAACTTGTTGATCTATGTTTTCCACGTTTGTTTTACAACGTAGTCACTTAGTACACTCATACACCTCTTACGTGCGATGTACATATTTTGAACCAAACTATTAACTTAATGTGTTAGAAAATGAATTTCATATTTTCTCATAACTTAAAGTAACATTTTCTCGACCCTCTATTAAGCGTTATTTTTCTTTAAAAAGGAAGACGTACATTTTAAACGAGAATTGAAGTCACCTTAATAAGGAAAGCTCCGGGCCTTATCATGTTTAAAGAAAATCTATCGACTGATTAGTCCTACTTCGGGGGATTTTTCTGAAAAAAAAAAAAAAGCTATCGGTACTGTATCAACTATTGGTCGACATCTGTCCCCTATTGTGATAAAATTTACTTTCATAGTTGCCACCAGGACGGACCATGCGGCGGGCATTCCAGAGCCTCAATGTGACAAAAATACTTTTCCTGTTAGTTTTCTAACCCTTGGAGAACCAGAAACTTCTAAAGTAAAAAAATGAAATTTGAAGAGGTCCAATGTAAGTTTAAAAGTGTTTCAGTAGACGGAACAATAGTATTATAAATATAACGCAAC
>CP045899.1:11281382-11313157 GCA_013387185.1 Caligus rogercresseyi
AAATAAGAGGCTGCCTAAGATTTTATCCGCCAACCTGTACGACATGCCATCGAACAATGTCTCTGTCCAAGTACCGGGGAGGAGCAAGAGCGGTGGAAGTGTGGCACCCACCAGGACAAAACTGTTTAACGAAGGAGGGGTTCCTATGAAAAGTGAGTTCCAGCGCGATCAAGATGGAGGCCCGGGCGTGGTGGTCCAAATAGATGAATCCCTCATGGCCAAACGTAAATATAATAGAGGCCACTTGTTGGCGGATATTGCCAAGTCACAAAGGAAGGATTCCTCTTAATGTTAATGATAGGAGAGCCGCTACTCTCATGCCTTTAATCATGGATAACATTGAGGCGGGTTCCATTATATACAGCGATGGTTAGGCTGCATATAATGAATCCGTCAATGCCCGTTCATCCTCGCTATGAGCATGAGGTGGTCAACCACTCCAGGAACTCGGGCAAGAATGTGAACGACGCCTTTGACAATTTATTTAAAGGTATCGCAGAGTTTTATATTTATGATTAAATTTATTATGTTTATGTATATATTAACTCAATAAAAGAACATATTAAAATTGTTGACTTCTATATTTATTTGAATTGCATGTAGAATTTATATTTCTATATATGAGGGCAATCGAGTTGCGACAGGGTCGTCGTAATAAATAACCCAGCTTGCGATGACCAACTTTTATATTGAGCGTAGAAGAACATAAGTTTATGCATAATCATGTTCTACGTTCTACATAAACTTTGGTCGTCGAGGGCTGGCTATTTTTGGTTTTCTAGCTATTAGAACAATTATCGTTGAGTGAAATGACGTTTTATTACACTATATAATAGTAGTTGTATACAAGGTCTATATAATAATGTCTGGGCAATACAAAACAAACATGTAATCCTAGCAGAGAAATACTCAATGACGTCACTGGAGAACGAATATTTATATATATATAATTTATATTTTTGATTTTTATACACACACACATATATATATTATATTTTATTTATAAAGATTGATTGATAATATTTAAATATTTTACGTTCTCCGATGACCTCTTTTGAGTAGTCACACTGCTACATGCTTGTTGGCGTATTGCCCAGACATTATTATACAGACCTTACTTGTAACTACCTTGATTCGGACATTGTTTTTCTTTATTGGTCTACCGACATGGTCGGTGATTGGCACTGATTTCTTTTCCCTCTCTCTCAATCCCCTTTTTCTCCTTCCCTCTTTTCTCTCTCTTTTACTTGAGTATAGCTTCCTTTATCACTATAGACTTTTAAAGTGAATAAAGGAGTCCCTGGAAAAGGAGCCAATTCTTAAATAGTGCCAAAAAACTTTATAGCATTTTCTGTAATTTAACATTATAATTCATTTTAAACTACGTATATAATATGATTAACAATAACTGAATGATAAACATAAAATTTTAGGATATTAATGAGTCCCTTGGTCCATGGTTAGCATTGTTCCATTTCTAAGCTCTTGATGGATGCTCCTTCAGGATACATGGATGTGTCTACATGAAAGATAAAACAATGTTCTTATGGAATAGTATAATTGACTTATCAAATGTAGTAAGCATAATAATTTAACATTGGCTTTAATCTGATTAATAAATTATTATTTAAGTATATTGCTGTAGAACTTATTGGCCCGTAAAATAAATGATTAAGTGAAATAAATCGTTTAATTTGGATGAATAAATAAAAAATGCTTAAATTTTATTAAGAAATATGCATGCACTAAAATCTTCGGCAAAATTGAGTAAAGGAATATCTTGAGAAGACTACATTTGAATATATATATATACACAATGGTATGTGGTCTAATATGTATTCAAATAGTCATGTGCCTATTTTGATCAAGCTAAAGTATCATTAAGTATATTGAGGAAAAATTACCAATAACTTTCGCTCGAAATACGATGACATATGTGTCTTTGATTTCTTTCGTTACAAGATCCTTAATATTTAATAGAATGTTCTTCTCCAAGTTTTCTTCTTGATCGCTTTCCAAATAAAGCACACACCTAACATTTCCATCATCTTTTTGAATAATACAAGCGGATCTAAATATAAACGTTTAAAAAAAATCAAAATACAAGTTTTAAATGGTTAAAAATATTCATGAGATGTATGGAAAATTATTCTGAAACAATACTCAACTGAGAAGATTTACTAGAGAGTTTTGTGTCCTTGGCATTGATTTCGATTTGGGTTAAGGATAGGTCGACAAGGACTTCGTAAAGCCGTCCAGCCTATAAATAGTTAAACCTGATCAAGGGCCATTAAATAAAAAAATCATATAATTTACCCTAAGATTGCCTAGTTTGACTTCGATAACTTTTAAAGGGTCTTCATTTTGTGAGTCTTGAAAATCAACGACAATTCCAGACTTGTCTTTAATGCAAGGATCCTCCTCAAAATGTAGTAGAGTTTTAGACCAGGAAACACGTTTGTCTTGTCCCTTCAAATCCTCAATAGTTGTGATGTCTGTTTCGGATTGCCCTCCACTAGATCCCAATAAGTCAGAGACATTAACCTTATCCTCGATTTGTTTGACTTCCAGAGTCAGAGATTCGTTCTTGGGTTCGTTTTCTAGTTTTCTTTGTTTTGAGACATTGGTCACTACTTGTAGAGAGTGGTCTTCTCCAGAAGTTTTAGATATTAAATTGAAACTTCCGTTGCGTGATGGGGGTTCAATTGCTTCTTTAGGAAAATTTATTTTTTGTTTCAATACTCTTGAGTCATTAATTACGTCAAGCAAAGCAACGGAGCCAATGGGTTGGCACGATGGGCCAACACTATCCCCACTATTCATAATACCCTGGGAAAACAATTTGGACTTACGATCATCTTCGATACTTGAAATCTTTGATAAAATTTCATCAATTGTCTTATCTGAGCACCGCTCCTCCAATGATGATTTTAATGTACCCAACATCTTGTCAACTAAAGTTTGAGCATACATATACAAGTCATCCACATTTGAATCCTTATCACACGATTGGGTGTCTTTCGTGAGAGTCAATATTCTGTCTTTATTAGATGAATTGTCACTCTGGTCCGTAACCCAAACGCGAGGCTTATCATTGAGGGATGAGGATACATTATCCGATGACGTTTTCATGGAATCCAGTCCGGATTTATATAAGATCTGGACATGTTTCTCGTTCGGCATCTCGCATCTTATGGCACAGGACGGTGCTGTAGGCATTTGTTTAGGCGCCGAAGGCATCCCTGCCAGTATGTCTGAATCGTGCTTGTTATTTGGGCAGATAGAAGAACTCAAACCATCATTCGTGGAGAATTTTTTCTCAGTAGAATTAACTGAGTTTGCGGATGATGTTGAGGTCAACCAGTATTCTAGGGGATGGGAATCAAATAAAATTGATTTTTGGCTGGATAGTGTGGTTCCGCTTGTAGACTCTGAAATAAGGTTTTAACGTTTTTAATCAAGTTTAATTATTTAATTAAATGTATTACCTATAGATTTCTTGTCTTCAATGACATACGACAAACATTTGTTGAATTTTTCCGATTCCTCAAGAATGTCCTCCTTGCATGGTTTTACGGTGATTGCTACCTTTTGTATGTCATGTACTTTATGTGCATCCTCTCTTGAGGTTGAATGTTGTAATGATTTTGATCTTGTGGTTTTGCTCAAATTTTCACGCTCAATGCAAGATTCCTCATTGACTACCTTGGCGTCCTCGTCTAGAGAAGAGCTCAATTTTTTGCTCAATGATTCACTAAAGGCAGTAAAAGACGTATCCATATGTACATTTCCATGTGATATATCAAATTCGCTAAAAGAAGGGAAGGAATCATCAATCTTTGAGTCAAGTTTGGAATTGTCATGCTTCGTTTTTCCTTTACTCTTGGTTTGCATAAATTGATTGGCAGGGAGAGAGAGTCTCCTTGTTGAAGCATTTAAAGAACTTCTTTTTGAACAGGGTTGGGAGGCACAACACTGCGAAAATGTTACATTATCATCCATCGATTCGTCTTCCGTGGACACATCTATCGAATTAAAGCACAAACATATACCTCCAATGTCACCTTCACATACATTGATAGTTTCATCCTGGGAAACATCAGAATCCTTTGTTAGATTGTGGTATACCTTTTCCTTACAATTTCGATATTTTCTACCACTTGATAGATTTTTTGGATCCAAGGAATCTTTTCGGTTTCTTTGCTTCGTGCCCTTTTTTCGACTATGTTTATGCTTCCGCGCACTGACTTTATCCAAACATGTCTCATAAGATTTGCTCTGTTTTATTATTTGTGTCTTCAAATTACTTGGCTGGACTGAATGTAATCTTTGGGGGAAATTATGATCATCGCTTTTCGTCATTGAAGAGGAAAAACTGTTCGATCTACGGAGCTCCGGGGCTGATATGTTCAATTTATTTTTTGGTAAACGTTGGTTGCTTTTTTCTCTTCCATATCTTTCGGATTGATGATGCTTTGCTCTCAGCTTTTTGCTTGATTCCGGTCTATGTGAAGCTTCACCTCGAAGTGATGAGTCAAGCAAAGCCTGAATTTCGAAATCGTCTTCATCAGAACAGGATGAATTTAATGAATCGATCTCTACCGTATCATCTTCTTTCCTATACATTTTCTTATGCAATCGATTGCTTAAATCACCTGTACTTTTTGATACGGAAGGACAAAGTAAAAAAGATGAAAGCTTATGATTTCTACGTTCTTTGACTTTTCTTGCTTTTTCCTTGTTCCGTACGCCACGACTCTTCATGGCACTTTTTGGCTTATGATAGCGATTTCCTTGCCTTTCTTTGCCATTTATTTTTGCACGCTGAGCATGATGGTAATCACCATTACATTTGGACAGATTATTTGACCAATATTTATTCAACTCACGAGTGCTTGACTCATGAGCTTTGGTGGACGGAAATTTTCTTCTTGCAACAGTAGACCTTTTAGATACTTTGACCAATCGAGGTTTTATTTTTACAAGACCATTCATGCCATTTTGTGACTTATTTAAAAAGGGAGTTTTTAAGCTGGGGAACGTAGAGCGTCTTCTTTGATGGCGTTCAAATTTTCAATGTGAGTCGATGTTGAATTTCTATTTGGTAATTCTGCGTAGCTATCCAACGTATCTTCACTAAGAGTTTGTTCATCTAATTCATTGGCAAATTTCATTGGTATACTAGATGAAACTGGAAGCACATCGTTCCCTGACAGAAGACTAAATTCATCTATGAGTATATCATCGTTTTCTCGTGATTTGAAAATATCTTTTTTATATTTCATGCCTTCTTGGAGAGTCTTGGGTTCACTTACAGAGACAGAAGTAATAGATCCTTCACCGGGGTTGGGTACAAGCGATGCTTTTAGAACTATGGTCACCTCCTTCTCATCCTCACAAGTACGGTTTGCACTATTGGTGGTTGAATTAAGCTCATTAGAGGATTTCGTAAGATAAGTGTTCTTTAAATTAGAGGGTCCGAAGACTTGGGCCTCTTTGCAGATTAAGTCTTTCAGGCAAATGTCTGTTCGGTATTGCATGTTATCACTGGAAGTCACCATGGTGAGGACATTGCTTTTTCCATCATTGGTCTCCTCATTAGGACCACTTGTATGGGACAATTGAAAACTCTGAGTGGATGAGGAGGACAGAGTTTCATCGTCTATAATGGAAGGGGAGAATACTTATTTACAATAAATAATTATACAAAATTATATTACAAACCCATGGCTCTTTGATGATGAATCGATTTTGAATTTTGAAAATGTGAGTTGGATACCCAGTCATCCAATAATTATCTCAAAAACTCGAACCTTCCATTAATTCGTTTCTGAATTACATAAACTTCATCACTCTTAATTTTTTTCAATTTTCGAAAAATGTAAATATACATGACTTTTACAAATTATTTTTCGAATTTAATATATACCTTAAAAATAAAATAGAAACAAAATATCATTGCTAATGTATTAACATTTCCAATAAAAAACCCGATATATTAAAAATATACACAATATAATTACTCAAATATAGAACAATATATAATTCATTTTTTTATTATCGTGTTAGATATTTTCGTATTACAATATAACATAGGTATATATATATTAGCTTCTAGTATATTGATTTTGATTACTCCGTAAGAAAACTAGATAATTAAGCGATCCCTTAAAAACATACAAACATTTTTTTAAACTTTTTAACAAGTTCATCACGGTTTTTGTTTAACGGAAGCTTACAATCACGCAAGGGTATCAAAGCCAAGTGAAAGAAGTTAATGCAGCGCCCCAAATGCAGCAGCTCTCTCTCTCTCTCGCTCTAATAATAAGAAATAATAAAAAGGAGAAAATTTCATTATTTTATTTTTGTCAAACATAATTACTCATTTGTTTATCCTATTTTCAAATCATTCATTGCTTATATATGAGAGCATAAAATGAGCATAATCACAAGCTTCTATAATGTCGTATTAAAAGTGAACACATCAGATAAAACAAAGTAAACTTCAACTGAAACCTTATAGAAAGGAATACAGCTAGTAAGAAATATATATTATCTATTTCATTGTATTCTATAAAAGTGCTCAGCTATGCGATAAAAATCTCTTTAATCATAATAGGAATTATTATTACTTTATTTATGATCGTAGCTAAGTTGGTGAGTGATCTAATTTTAAGAAAAGCAGTACAACCTACAACTCTAAAAAGGGGGTTCTAAGCAATGTCCACTAAGGCAAGGGGAAGGTGATGATTTATCATGCAACAACTGATTAGAATTCTACACATATTATTAGCGGGTTTGATTTTATCGTCATTCAAAAGATATCAGGTATCTTGAGGGAGTCGCTTTTGGGTATGGAAGTCTTGGGTTCCTCCCAGAAGCCTCCAACATATTTCCAGTCGTCTTCCTTGGTGAACTCGTTCTTTATGGGAGTGAACCACTTGGGTGTCCACCAATCGGACTCCTTTTCCCCCTTGTAGGGCTTCCTGTATTCCCGCTGCTTGTTCTCCAGGCGTTCCTTCTCGGAGGCCGCCAGATCCAGGAGACCATTTTCCAAAGCTCGAATATCCGGCCGTTGTCGGCAGTCTGTATGAAGATATGATTCATGGGGTCGATTTTCATTGAGACGGATGGCAAACTCTGTAAAGTTATAGAACTGATCCGAGTCCTCTGGGCGGGGATCTGCCTGCCAGAGGAGGGAAGAGCCTGGGATTTCGCACATGGACAAGGGAGCGTGCTTGGAAGCTTGGAGGCTCCCGGGTCTATTCTCTCAGCTTTAACATTAAATTGCTCCTCGAAGCTCGAAATGCTTACGGAACAAAGGAACTTGGTCCACTTTCCGTAAATGAACTTTAGTTTATTTTTTTTCTTTGCATCATCCAAAATGAATCCCTCTACGATGTGAAGGTTCTCGTCCGTTCCCGAGAGCCATCCGCCGGGCTTGAAGCTGAGGACGCAGGTGTGCCCCGTCTTTTGATTGACAATTTCCATCGTCCCTGTGTGTTCTATCCAGAGGGAGCCCACGATGACGTTGTGAACGACGCAGTTGACGTTCGACCAGGTGTAGGTCTCTCCCAGTGTGGGCAGCTCCACGGAAAGCGTTCCCTTGGGCGAGAACTCTACGGACTTTCCCCAGAATTTGACTTTGGGATGTATGGCGCCATGGAAAATGAAATTCCCTTCGGGGTGTTCGGCATGGAAGGCCGAGACGGGCGGATGATGTCCGACCTGCTCGCAGAGTATTCGTACGTCCCCGTTTCGGAGTTGGTAGGTCTCTCCCAAGAGAGGGTTAAAGGGCTTTCCGAGGCGCTCGTGGTTGGATGCAAGGGAGCTCACAGCGAAAGTCGTGACAAATTCCATGCGAGTGAGGGCTTCAGGCTCTTTGTTGGCATGCGCCAGCAAGTAGGAGTAGTTGACGTACTCCGAGATTCGCTGTAGGAAGCTGAGAGGCTCGTTCCAGGCCACGGGCATCGTGATCTTGGTCAACTCCTTTCCGATGCATTGCTTCAAAAAGTACCAAAATTTGGAATTGTTCTTCTCAGGCTGTGGAACGGGAAGGCGCTTCCGAGGAGAAAAGCCTCCCGGATCCTGGCTCTCACTCTCCATACTAGATATATAGATAGATAGATCAAAGTCAACCAAAAGCACCCCAGACCAATCTGAAAATCAATCAGAAAGAGAAGATCAAAGAACATCATGACAAATACATTATCTTTTGAAGATAAATGAAAAGGGATGAAACCAACCACCTCTAAAGCAGTCAGTCTGTGTACTCCAGATGGAGTCAGAGCATTCCTATGGATTCAAGGTCTTCCTTTCGGGCAGGCAGTCTCGGCACTTACCAAAGACACCACTCAAAAGATATATTACAAAGAAGAAACAAACTTACTGCATAAGATCAACAAGAGGCTTCAATCCTTATTCTCTGAAGGAACTCCATAGATTTAGTATCACTCACGTAATTTCTAAAGTACCCTTAAATAATTGTCCATTAAAATACTAGGAGAAGAAGAGACTAAGCCTAATAAAATTCAAGGTATTGTTGTATACCTAAGGAGTCTATAAAAGCCAGATACTCTAAATACCGGATATCCCTTTATCTCAGGCAGTTGACAGTTTTAATGATAAAATACGGCTTGTGCATGGTTTCGATAATTTATTCTTTAAAAAAAATACAGAAAAAATTATTCCTTCATTTGTCTCTCCAGAACTATACATGAGTGTATATAGAAACTATGTACCATACTTTTAGGATCATGTCCGATAATGCGTGCCTTGTTGATGTATATGTTTATTTTTATATTTGTGTAGTGATGGGATGAATTAGATAGAAGTTCGAATCTGATCCCTAATTTGTCTCATGACTTCATGAGGTAGCATGTTAAATAGTTCAAATACTTACGACTACTAGAATAAGTAGCTCAAGGTCAATCATAACATCGTATAGTTGTCATAATTATCTTCAAATAAGCCTTTTAAATCAAGGATTCTCAAGGGGTAAAAATACAATATGTGACGTCATTAGCCTATGATTTTTTACTTCTAAAGAACTTTATTTAGGCTATGAAGTATTTATTAATGTAGTCGTAGTATTAAAAAAATAAATCAATATTTAAAATTTTGATTCTAATATGAATCACTGTCTTTTTTAACTATGCAAGGAAGAATGGATGACGTTGAAATGGAACAGCCACTGAGCAAAACCATTTTATGCTATGGTTTCCAGCTGCGATAAATTGAGTGATAAAAGATCATTGAGGATAACAAAGGGAAACCTTTTTTCAAAAGTGAAAGAAAAAGAATAATAAAAACTTCACTACCTTCTATTAAGAGCGATAAAAGTCTTAAAGCCAATAAGTTATAGGGCCCTGCAGTTATTGAAGTACAGACATCAATTCATAGATAACAAATTAATCAATAAAGGCCACCGAGTTATAAAAATATTAATTTATAGGTTTGTGATAAAAAAAAACTAAAAACCTATTCATGGGCCTATAAATTATGAGGCTCTGCGGCTATTGAGGTACAAACATCAATCCTAGATAAGAAAATAAGCCATAAAATCCACCGAATTATAAAAATACTAATATAGAGGTTCTTGCCAAAAAACTAAACTTTATATATATATCAGGCTTGTGAACGGAATGCTGAACGGAACGCAACTTTTTTTTAAACGCTGAACGCAAAAAAAGAGTTTTGCGTTCAGCGTTCAATTTTACCTAACATTTCTTGGACTTTTTTCGTAGAAAACTTCATCACTTTTTTTTGGAAATTCTTTTCTAAAAAGAAAAAGTCATCACTACGCATAACTTTTTCGGAAATTCTTTTAAAAAAAAACGTCATCACTACGCATCACTTTTTTCTTTTATTCATCTATGGAAATTCTTTAAAAAAAACGTCATCACTACGCATCACTTTTTTTGGAAATTCTTTCTAAAAAAAAACGTCATCACTTTTTTTGGAAATTCTTTTCTAAAAAGACCCTCTTAGACCCTTGGTTGGATCCAGATTCTTTAAAAATAAAAACTCTACATAGTACATCCATTGTTCTAACTTACACAATGTTATTTTTTATTTTATTTGAACGCTGAACGCTAACGGAACGCTGAACGCAAAGACATTGAACGGAACGCTATTTTTTTTTAACGCTGAACGCAAAAAAAGATGAAAGCTCATAAGCCTGATATATATATATATATAATAAATAATATATATATATATATATATATATATATATATATATATATATATATATATATATATATATATATATATATATATATATATATATATATATATATATATATATATCTATATATCTATATATATATATATATATAGGTTGTTCCATAAATAATGAGGTAGGTTAGCTATCTCGAAAAGTTCACACGCTATCTCAAAATTTGAACGGGAGCGTTCTTATCGCATATTTTTGCATGGGAACAGACTGTATGGCGCCACTCAGGTTAGTATACAAGGTGAGTAATTGCGTCATTTCTATCATTCATTCTACTCGCCGCTGAAAAAAGAGACACCCGACTTTCGCTCTTACTTCTTGATCCGGATCAAGCTCGCCGGACAGTCAACGAGATCCACGGGGACCTGCTCTCTACCTTTCCTGACTCCTGTCCTGGCCTCGACTCCACCCTCCAGGTATGGTATACTGAGTTCGATAAGGGTGTTTTTGCCCTGGAGAAGAAGACCCGTCCTGGACGTCCCCGGGAGACGAGGCCAGAGGAGAATGTGGATCGTGTGAAGCGCCTGGTCGAGGATAACCCCGGATGACCACTTGACAAGTTGCTGCAGAGGTGTCCCTACCATCTACAACTGTTTTCAGGCTTCTGACGGAGGATCTAGGGCTCCAAAACCTCCTCACCGTGCTCGTCCCTCACCAGCTCTCTGAAGCCAACAAGACGCAGCGAGTGAAGTGCTGTCAGGGCCTCCTGAAGCTGTTCCAGGACCACGGGGAGGACTTTCTGGGGTCTCATCTGTTAGTCCAGGACGATTCCTGGTTCTACTGGGATTCGGCGGAGCGGAGGCAAGTCTGGGCGGAGCCCACGGGGGCCCGGTTTTCGACCCCCCGTGTGAAACAGCCAGCTGGGAGGGAAAACGATGATTGTGATGGGATTCACCTGCAAGCCGAGGCAGGTATCGATCATTGCACTACCTGCCGGGACCACAGCCGACCGGAACACCATGATAGAGGAAGTATAACATTATATCGAATGAAAATCTTTTTTAATCCTTTTATAAGCAATAATTGATTCCATTGCCTCAGACTCATCAGTTAAGAAGCGGTCAACCTCCTGCTTAGCTGAGTCAGTCTTCTGTCGCATGACACGCACCCATTGATCGATGAAGTTGTTATCCTGTTCGGTAAATTTGGGTAGGTTAGCGGCAGTGAGGATAGGTCTGAATGCTGATTTATCTTCATCCCTGAGATCTTGTACTCTCTTGACCGCATCGTTGGTCGAATTCCAGCGCACAATGGAGGGATTAACAAGGGTTTTACTAAATTTTGATTTACTGTTTCCACGAATAAGCCATATTGTTCCATAACTTGTTCATTATGGCAAATACTTTATAATACGATAGCGCGTATTCCCCACTCCTTGGCTGAAGTGCTTTTTTACTGTCCACAGCAGCAACCAAGTTTAAGGTATGGGCATAGGCGTAGGAGACGGGGGGGCAACTGCCCCCCCAAAATTCGGCTGAATGCTTAAATTCGGGCAAATTGGTTGAGGTATTCGGGCATTTAAGTTGAAGATTTTTTTTGAAATTATGTAAGCAAACGGATTGTGAATTATAAACAAGAGCTCTTCACCTTTTTGTGAACTCAATTCAATTTAAAATTCCAGCTTTTTCCCCTTTTGAAAAAAATAACACTCAACTTTTAGCTTATGAGAAATATGAAATTCAATTTTATCACACATTTAAGTTAATAATTTTGGTGCCACTGAAAAATGCACCTCGCACGTAGAAGATAAGAAGAGTGTACTTTGATACTACTTTGTACTCATTAAAAGAGATGTAAAATAACAACGGATCTACAAGTTATAGTACTACGATAGTAATAAAGTTCTTCTCAGAAATAATTGTTAAGTGAACATACCTTATGGAGTTTCGGCAACTTTATTCATCGAACTACTAAACAACACTTTTCTCTATTGAGGTAAGTTTCTGCTCGCTGTATTGACCAGAATGTACTTATATTTGAAAATTATAATTAAATTAATGTTCACTTCACTAAGTTAAATACAATAAATTTTAGTTTTTGGTCATGAATAAGTCAAGAAAGAGGCTATACAGAAGCTGAGTAAGATGTTCAAACTGCTAAAGAAGTTGATGGCGACTACAAGAGGAAACACGTGTCAAGAGTGCATGAAAATGATGAACATGTAAAGTTTATTCCTTTGGTTGATCAAAAGCAGAAAAAACTTTCCTTCGGAATTATGAACAGGGGAAAAAATGAGATAATGATGCCAACGGAGGCCACTTCCTATACAGAAGAATCAAGCAGAATAAAGGACATACCAACTGAAAATAATGAACATACTGAAGAGGTATTGGTGAAGATTCTTAATTTGCTAGCTGTAGAGGCAGTGGTAGAGGATATACAGCCTACAATGGACAAAACAGAGGCTACCATCACACTGACATGCGAGATCATCCACATCAACCTCTGTTGGATGAATACAACAGGAAACAGCTAGATCAGGGAAGTGGGGCAAGAGACTTTAATCCTGACCTGTTCAAGAAGTACCAATGGACGAGCTTTGATATTCCCACGAAATCTATAGGCTGTTTCCCGTGTCAGAAGTTTTTATTTGATTCCACTTTCACATACAGCAATCGGTAGAAACTGGAACGACTAGTGAAGCATGCCAAGAGCGGTAATCATCGACTTGCAATGTCTTAATGGATAATTTCAAAAGTCAATAAAAATCATCAGTCATCAGTCTTGGACCAACTTGATACAACCCACAAAGACTTGGTCCAAAAGAACAGAAATTACCTTAAAATTATTGTAGAGTCCATCTTGTACACCGCACTGCAAAACATCCATCAGAGAGGCCATGAAGAAGACAGATCAATGATTGGACAGCAGTCATACATAAACCGTTGAAACCTTATGGAGCTTTTGAATTTGCGATGCAGAGACATTCCTTGGCTTGTCACTAGACTAAACTCTAATTTTGGGGCCCATCGTCAGTGGCTTTCACCAAAAATCCAAAATGAAATACTGATGATTGCATCTAATTTAGTACTAAAGGAAATAGCTAATAATGTTAGGGAAGCAGACGAGTTCAGTCTTATTGTGTATGAAACATCAGACGTTGGCAACCGGAACAAGTGGCAGTGTGTTTGCGCTATGTAAACAATGAGCAGCCTACAGAAGCATTCGTGGGGTTTTATTAAGCTAAGTCCACAACCGGTGATACACTGTTCAAAATTGTGCTTGAAGTTATCAACTGGCTAGAGTTACGCGTTGTAGATCAATGCTATGGCGGGGCATCCAACAAGTCTGGGAAGGAAAAGGGAGTTGCCAAAAGAATTCAAGAGGTCTCAGCAAACGAAATAGTGAAATACCTCTGATCAAACTCCATCTCTGAAACTTTGCCGCACTTCACTGAGATTTCAAAGACCTTAGCTAAAATACCAGTAACATAATGTTCAGCAGAGAGATTTTTTTCTTGTTTGAGAAGACTCAAGACCTACCTCAGGTTCACCATGAGCCAGGAAAGGCTCCATGCTCTAGGACTTCTTAGCATCGAAAGGCGTTTTGTAAATAGAGTGGACATCAATACAATAATAGATTAATTTGGCAGACAAAAATGAAGAAACAACATGTTTTTCTAGTGTCTTCTGAAATAAAATAATGTAATGAATAATGTGTAATTACAATAAAAAAGATAAAACTAAATATTTTTCTGCATTCGATTATTTTTTCATAGATTTAACAGTTCTTGTTAAAATTCGGGCAAATTGAATGCTGCCCCCCCAAACCAAACTCCTCCCCTACGCCTATGGGTATGGGAGGCCCATCTGCAAAAGGAGTCCGATTAATTGTATGTCTTTATTCAGATTTATATAAAGATTAGTGATAACTGACTTACAACATTCATCGCACCTAAAATGCATGGGGAAGGTTTGGGCCTCATCTTCCGTGTCGAGGATATCTCCCATGTTGACGTACACATTGTCTTCCTCGCTCTCATGATCGGATTGAAAGCTGAAAGGTCGTCTTCGTCAACCGAAATATCATTGATGGACTTAATTTTTTTATAATTAAAGGAGGCAGTAGATGACCATAATTGATTATTTTTTATAACAGATATACATGTATCAAATAAATACCTGTGTCTGTTTGCCATAGACATTGAAGGCTTTGACAAAATTCACGGCGTTGCCTGTCACCATCCTTAGTGTCTTCCATTGGATTTCCCAGTCTTGAAGAATAAACTTGAGGACTTCCGTCACCTTGTCATACGTATGACTCTCCTCCATCCTCCGACAAGCATGGTAAAATCGCAACGTCCCAGCTTCGGTGAAATAGTATAGGCTGCACACCCTGAAATATCTGCGACCATTGGGCCATATATCTGCTGTGGCAGATACATAATCTGCCGCCACCAATTCGGTACAGATCTGAGCCCTCATTGCTTTAAACTCCTTCGTCAATTTTTCCATTATTTTGGAGCGAGACGGAACTCTCTTACCAAGTTGAAGAGTCGTTACGAGGTTGATAAAACTAGGGTCATCCACAACTTTGAAGGCTTTTCCAGTCTTTTAGATTTGCGTCAAGGTATCCTCTCGAAATTTTACTTTGTCTCTGACGCATTTATAATCCATTATATGCGTCATTTTGTACACGAGATGTTTTTTTTAAATGTAGATATAACTCTCCACTTATTAAATTGATATGATTTAGTATACCAAATATTAAAGCTGGTTTACCAAGCTTTTATTTGATATGTTTGGTGTTCTAAAAATCGCTATACTTTAAGAGAAATTAGCAAATACATTTTTGCACGTACTCTCCCAAAAAATTGATCTTTTGATATGATTTGTTCAAACTTTGTATGTCGTCTTCTTTTATCACCAAGAAACAGAAATCCAAAATGTTGCTAACATTTCAAACATTTGAAAAATAAGAACATCCCTATATATATATATATATATGCCTAACAGCCTCGAAATCTCTGTTGGTGCCTTCCCAGCATCAAAAGCGCGTGGACTTTCATACGGTTGCCTCGTTCAGAAGCCATTTTCTCGTGAACTGATTGAGTGGTCAACTTGAAATTTTCACCAGGCACGCTTTTTGCTGTTGCTTTTTGCTAATACCTTGGACCATTTAAAATCTGTCTTCAAAGACTCTTAATTTAGAGATTAAAGAGTGTACAATTTCTGCGTTCCACCCGGTATATATATATATATATATATATATATATATATATATATATATATATAGATATATATATATAGATATATATATTAGTTATAACATAGGCGTAGGGAGATGGTTTGGGGGGGGCAGCTTTCAACTTGCCCGAATTTTAACAAGAACTGTTAAATCGGTGAAAAAATAGCCGAATGAAGAAAGCTATGTAGATTAACATATTCTTTAAAGTAATTTCATACTATTCAATAGAATTATTTATTTTGTTATACTTCAAAATCAGGTTACTTTCATATTTCATTTTTTGTCTTCAATGAAATGCCCGAATACCTCAACCATTTGCCCGAATTTGAGAACTCACCCGACTTTTGGGGGGGCAGTTGCCCCCCTGCCCCCCTGTCTCCTACGCCTATGGTTATAAACATATAGAGAGAGACATATATTTAAATATATATATATATAATGCAAATGTCATCAACAAACAGTAATTAATGTCCCGCCTTTTTTTTAAATAGAATAATCCACAATTTTGATTTTTTTTCTTGGTATTGACCAGGATAAGTATATTTCTAATTTATCTTTACATCAAGTTTCTAACAAATTTTTATAGGAGCATTTGGCAGCAATAAATGACTCTTACATATTCAACAAAATCTTACAGATAGAAAAAATCGACATGTAAATTAGATCGAAGTATTCATAATAGAAAATATATATCCAATAAAACAATTCTTTTTACTTTTTTGGAAGCACATAGATCAATACTTATAAAGTTAATATAAAAACAGATATCGTATTTCTTCCGAAGAATAAGCCGTTGGATTTTTTATCATAGGTTTGAATCATGTATTAAAATATAGATAACCTATTGATTATATTCAATGCTGGGAGGAGGCAGACCTTTAAATTTGGTTTCCGTAAGAAACAGTCTAGGATAGACCACCATTGGAAAAATCGTGAAGATAGAAAAAAGAAAATAATGGTATAAGGAAAAATGATCCTAATACAGGAATAGGCAAGCATTTGAGTGGAAATATTTTCCAAACTATTTTAAATAAACACCTTAATTTTTAACATCACTTAATTAAAATGAGAAAAATGTTTAGAAAATATTCAGGTATATTTTTCCACTAAATACTTGCCCACCATGTATTTTGATCGCTTTTTCCTTATATCATTGCCCATTTATCCAAGAACGTCTTTTCCATGATCGTTTTTTTCCTATTATTCATATATTTAGTTTATTTCATATTGATGAGAATAAAGGCTTATGGTTCGTAGAAAACGCAATTATTAGGAAGAATGGCTCAGAATGAATGCAGATGATAGTACGACGAAGGCAAGAAGATAAAAGACGGAATGGATTGTGAGACTCCATTACAGAGATCCCCCTGACAGAAGCACATAAAGACCTTTTTATATTTTTAGCCTTCACAGTAACATAGGCACAACGCTCCTTTCCGTCGCTTGGAGGTCGTCGAAGGCAATCCCTCTTTGTGGCCGTCCATACTCTGCTCCTTAAAGGACTTGTCCACGCCCTCGATGGTCTTTGAGCACCAGCCCGAGGCGCAGGGCGGGTTTTCCACACCCGAGGACCGGTAATCCGAAACTAACTTGAGGCATTCTTAGCTGCCAGATAAAAGGATCCCGGCAGTCCCCCTGGTCACCTCGAGAGCGACAGGAAAAACATCGACGAAGATTCCCACTTGATCCTTGAATGACAACAAGGATCAAGGAGAAATAAAGTACTTTGAGCGTACTTCATTCTACGTGCTCTGGAATGTTTGATGCCGTCGATAGGAAATAGTGAATAAAGCCTTTTTGATGATGTCTCCTGGATCCCGGAGATATTTCTTCACATTATCACCACACTATATTCAGGATTTTAATTAATATCCTCACTTGCTTAATGGCTTAATAATGATTATTCTACGATGATGGGTTAAATGAAATTGCTCCTAGGATTATAGTCACAACTCTATTCTTACATAGGGCGTTTGCCATTTCCTTCACACAGTACAACTTCATAGCTACCACGTACCTATCATTCCAACTACGATGGTTGGTGTAAAAGGGAGAGTAAAGATGTATTTTCTTCTTGTGATTGTAAACCTTGAAATATAGTAAGTAAATTCTCCTGGTCGTCCTTCAAAAGAAGGAGAAAAAGAAGAATACCCCCCACCCTCCTTAATTTAGATTTTGAGGATGGTCCAAGAGATGTTCTCTCATATTCTAAGTACGAAAAGGATATGTGATTTCATATGTGAACGCAAATCCATAGTAAATGTTATAATCTGTAATGGCTCATTCTGAGATAAATCTTTGTTTTGACAAATGTATTAAATATTTTTAAGTAAACAACTTTTAATGCTTTAAATATGACATTTCTGTTAGGTATATGAATATATTTAAATTTTGTAATTCTTTAACCATAACAAAGACTGGAGAGAATAAACCTTATCATTTTACAAACCCAAGTTTGGCGAAAAACGGTTGTATTGAAATTTTTATTGAACACACAAAAGAATTCAATATAACATATATAACACAAAATTTATACTATTTAAAATTGAGTAATTAGCCGTTTTAAAAGCCTTGTGATTTTGTACATTTAAAGCTTAATTATTACTATGGTCTTTAAAGAAGTATTAAATGTATTTTAAAACATAGTTTATTATCTTTTGAAATAATGAATGAATAAGTTTAAACTTAATGGGTTTTTTTTCGCCCAATAACATAAAAAATAAAGGGAATCATTTTATTTATTCGATAACCGCACACTTTAATGAATTTTCATTATTTCATGGGGAATCCCACTAGTCATAATTCTTTTTCTGAAAAACCAACAGAAGTATTTGACATCATACTAAACATTATTACTTCAGCCCTAAAAAGGAACCTATTTTTTCATAGTCATCCTAAATATACTTACACAACATTTGTCTACGGTTTCTCTCCACAGCCATGTTCATAGAATATATCTATATTGTTACATCCTGATTTAATCCAAGTTCATTGAGACACGTAACAAAAATATATTGCGTCTGATTATCCACTTGTACCAAAAAAAGGCTTTACTTTTTAATTGGATGAAGAATGATTTGTCTCTAATTATTATTAAATCCCTTATCTACAGTCTTAAAAAACATAAACTAAAATTATATGAAATAAAACTGAGATGGAAATATCAAAAAATATACTTTTTTGCAATAACAGTACCCTTTTATACATATTTATTTTGGGGTAAATAATTAAAGTAGTTGAAATAAAGCCTTTCATGCTTTAATTATCTAGAGAGTCTTTGTTAAATATATCAGCTTAATCATATAATATATATCAGAGCTGGGATACGGTAGAAAAATCTATCGCCGGTTCGGTATTCGTGTATACCTTCTACCGTTCTGTATCGATCGATATAATGGTACGGTAGATAAGAAAGAGAGAGAAGTTTATTTATATATTTGCTCTGTGACTTCTTCATATACATTAAATATCAGACAATTTATAACCGGACATTAAGTAAATACTTGTTATAATTTATTAGAGATTATTTGAATTTAATACTTACTATCTTATATAATTATATATGTTACTTGGATTTTGTAGGAAATGGAAGGCTATAATATATATATTTCATTTATTGTTTCTCTTTATATGTTGTCCCGATATTAAATGCACTTCCAGGTACTCTATTATTCGATGCATAGTATGTGCATATATTGAATGCATATTTATGTGTTCTCTCTATAATACTATAAGTTGTCAATTGGAGCTACGTAGTTGTTTATTTATTTGCAAAGTCAAGTTCTTCACACAAGGGTGCGCTTCCACTTTTACCTTAGTACTTTGTACTTAGTACAAATACCTTACCGGTTGACAATCGGTACGGTATTTGGTAGTTTCTACCGAATATCGTATAATCAGTATCGGTATTTGAAATCTACCGTCGGTAGTACCGATATCGATTTACATTCGGTAGTCGTAGCTCTGATATATATATATATATAATATATATATATTTATATATCTATATTATATCTAAATAATATATATATATATATATATATATATATATATATAAATAATATATATATATATGATATAATATATATATATCTGCAGTGGCCATGCTCGCTTTTGATGTTTCTGTTTTGAATGTTTCTGTTCTCATCGTGAATGTGAGTGGCCGTATTCCTACTCTGCAATGAATGGATTTCGCCGTTTTAATAGGTAGATGTCGTTTACAGCATATACAGTATAGCCACAAAAAGGAAGAATCAAGTGAAAAAGCGTGCGCTCAGTATCCCGATAATTGATGCTCATCGAAATAAATACATGGTGAGATAATGTTTTGTGTTGAGATATGATCTCCCTCATATCGAGATGTTAAAGAACAAGTTACAGCGCCTTGCAAGTGGACAGCCATCATCCTTTAACCCACATAAGAAGTGTCGACTCCGACCAGTCATCTTCTCCACCCGCCCTCAAACCCTCTCCATCCATAATCCTAGGTTCCATAGACTAATAATGCTTATTTATATCAGACGGAAGTAATTCTAGCGAATCATATAGGCAAAAAAACCTCTACATCCATGAAAAAGTCGGGGACTCCCGCCTCCATACTATAAGGCGGCTAACACAATCATACAGGAAAATCTGCTTCTCCCCACGCACATCTCCTTTACGCATGTTACAAGATCCAAAGGCTCCCGGAAGCCCAAGAGTCTTGTGAGTTCTTCACATTCTTAACCCAACATAGAACACTACGGACAGTCAATTCCTCAACGTCTAGAAAATGAGGAGTTTTGGGGATAATGAAAAGAAAAGCTTCTTCTTCATCCCATAAAAAGTACGTCATGAGCTCCCTTTTGCATCCAAACAGAACCTTCTTGGTGAGACAGTCCAAGTGATCCTTCCTTAGGGATGATGCTGCGGAGTTCGACGAGAAAGCTCCAGATCTGCACAGCGATGGTGATAAATCCCCTATATCATGGAAAAAGAATAAAGTAGGCTAAAGGTACCCGTCCTCCAGTACGGAACATTGAGATGCTCATTTACTTGTAAAAATACGATATTAGCAATAAAAGTTTATTCAGTAATTAAAATACAAATATGTATGGTAATTATTTATATATTTGCATGTATTTATAAAAGTCTCATAAAATATATAAAAGGAATGTATTAATAGTTGTTATTTTCTTATACAAAAATAAAGTTTTATTTTACTGTAAATATTTTTAGTTCACAATCGGATGGCAAAAGTTATCTTTAGTGATGGCATTGATATAAAATATTGTAGAAATAGGAAATATGTACCATATCAATGGATTTTATTAAATGTATTTTATGAAGAAAGCAAATATCTCGTGGGGTGAAATCAACATGTTCATCTAACATTGTTTATAAGGATTTTTATATTTCTTATGCTTTCAATAATTTTCACATTCCTAATAGAGAAAAATGAGGGGGGGGGGGGATTTGAAGTATTTCATAGTGGTAGCATAACACACACACACACACACACACACACACATATAATATATATATATATATATATATATATATATATATATTATATATATATAGATATATATAGATATATATATATTATTAACTAAACTGTAACTTTGCAATAATTGCATGTTAACCAATGTTTGATAATTTTTATAATCGGCGAATTTCCTACCTTTAATAATTTTCTAAACAATTAGAAATATAATCACCTAATATTAATAAAGCGTAAATAAAATATCTTTTTGAAATACATTTACTAATATCAGGAGACAAAACTTTTATTTGAGATATTATTTAATTATACAACAAACGTGATCGGGATAGCTCTAATATATTTATAGTTATATATTTATTAAGTTATATTTATTAAATATAAAAACAATCAACAATTTTATTCACGTAGTTACTTAATACTTATCTAAAATTATTCATGATAAACTTAAATAGACTAAAAGCCGCCTGATTGCATTTTTAATATTTTAAATGTAAAGTTACATTTGATAAATTTATTAAACACATAATTAATTTGTTTAATGTAGTTTTACACATAAATATAAAAAGCTTTCATTAATAGCATCAAGTATGTCCTTGTTCATTAATTATGTGGCAGAAAAAAATATATTGATAGCGACAGAAAGATTACATCCCTTTTAATAACGTTAGAATCATTGTTCTAAAAACATAAAAAAATAATACAGCTTGGATGAAAACACCGAAAATAGAGTTCATTAGTCCAAATCATAATATAAACATTCATGAGTCTCGAATATCCAAGTCCTCACAGAATGGAGCACAAGCCTTCGAAATAAAATCAGAGTCCTTAAAATTGGACGAGTCCAAGAGTCCGGATCCAAGTCCGTAGCCATTAGCACGAATGACATGGCATATATGTCTTATTCGTCATAGGAAGCGCCTTCTTTGATATCACAGAGACCTGAGTTCATGTCGTTAGAAGAAATGAGGTGAAGAGAAATGCTGGATTCTCCACGACTTCAGCATCCTAATTGTAACCCGGAGCACTACAGTTTTTTCTGCAATTTCGAAATGTTTTATATGCACTCAAAACTTATCATGATCAGGGACTTTATTTATTTTGAGACGTCAAGATATTGGAAAAAAAACTATTTCGCTATGTAGGTTGTTTTGATCAGCATCAATTATCAGATGTTGAGCTCATGCTTTATTCTTCCTTTTTTGCTTTATATTAAAACGGCGAAATCCATTTACTGCAGAGTAGGAATACGGTCACTCACATTCACGGCGAGAACAGAAATATCAAAAGCGGGCACGGCCACTGCGCCTAGCACGTATATATATATATATATATATATAATAATAATAAAAAAATCTGTATATAACGACCTTCAAGGTAGCCCAAAAATTGATAGTTTAGATGTGTTACTTTTTTCTTCTGCAGGTAAAATTTGGGTTGCCGTTTGGAGGAGGGAACGCTTAAACAGGTTTAAGATTTGTAAATATCTTGACTTATGGCACTTAATGGTGATCTTTATCTCATTAAGTAATGAGTTTAAAGGGCTAGTAGAGCAATGATCTAGACCTGGATAAAGAAATAAGAAACCCCTTTTATGATGTAGTTTGTATAATCTCCAAAAAGCCGTCAAGTGTGCTATATAAAACATAGCCACTACTATAAATATCCACTAAACTCTAATGTCTTCAAAAGCTCACTGACCTCATTTCATACTGATGTTACACTTGAATGGAGTACTATAGCACATATCCCTACTACCCTTAGTTATAATTTAACAAAAGAAACATTGCTGCCTTTAACCCAAGCCATATTTATTAAAAACATGCATGACAAATATTAAAGGGATATGTTATACAAGGTTTCCGTCTTTAGATAACGTATTAAAAGTTATTATACATAGAAGTATTGTGTCTAAATGTAGCGGAAGCCATGAAAAGTTCATCTATATGGTTTATTATAAAGAAACGGAAAAAATGAGCACGTGCAAACATAAATTCAGGATGCCAATTGATATTCATTTGTGGATATGATCCATTTATGGGATAATTAAGAGTTTTTATAAAGTATTGTCTACAAGGTGGTCAGAATAAAATTAGTTTCAAATTGGAATGGAATTTCTCATAGAGGTTGCAATGTTCAATTACTTGAGTGCAAGTAAGACTCGAGTTTATTGAAGAGTTGAAACATTGTTTTTTTCTTCAAGAAATGCGATCTTTGAGAGGAGGATATTCTCATAAGGAAGTTAAAGAAGAGGTCATTCCAATGGCAACATTTAGCTAAGAGGCAATATGTAAAACTTTACAAAATTAGAGATCCTTTAGTATCACTCAGTCATGTTCTAGAAAAAAGTCCGGGCGAGGCAGTTTTATGTATGCTGCAGCTGGGTAATGGTTCTATCTCTTAACCATTAGAGCCGAAAGCTATATAAATGATCCCACAACTTTGAAACTTCTCACACAAGTCCAATATGATGCAAAGACTTCGAATGTCAAAAATTATTTCATTATATAATTACTATTGAGAAATTAGCATGTAGAAAAATCTACACTTCGGCACTAGAGACCAAAAAAAATAAAAAAAGAAAAAGCGATATATGTTAATCATTATTTTCTATATGTATTTAAAATCTGAATGGGATAAATGAGTATTCGTATTTTGAGTATAATATATATAAAATGTAATAGTTTTAAGATGTTTGATGATTTTGTTCCATAACATTTGAATAAAAAAACTAAATCGTACTTCATATAAAAAAATGATGCTCTTCCTCTGTAATGCTTACAACTTTTGCAAGATGGAGCTTTCTATCCAATGGTTTTTATCATCAAATCGATAAGCTTCTGATGACTTCGAAGATTTTCTCCAAATTGAGTGATTTGTACTAGAAATGTTCTCTTTCTTTGTTTTAGGTATTTTCTGATACAGGACATTTTTCGGTTCTATTTTCTCTACAAGTTCTGGAAGAAAGATATCCACGTTTCTGCAGTTCTTTCATAGAATTATGCTGGTGAAGCAGTTATCGAGATAATTTCTGTGTCCTTTTTGTGAAGTCGTTGGTATTAAAATTAATACAGTATTCTTCTATACCTAGTTTTGGCACCACAATTATTCATTTAATTTTTTCGAAATAAATATAAAAAAGAGTGTATATATCCCCCTATGGAACATAAGGCCCCCATTTGAAACCCAAAGCGGATAGACTTGCCCAAGATAGATCGTTTGACATAATACCTACCAAAATATGGGATCATGCTCTCATCAATATTCAGGGTTTACTTAGCTTTCCATGCTCTATGAATTTTTCTCACAGATGTTCTAAAAGCGGTTAAATTTTTGAAGCTCGATCTTCGATTTGACAGGCATATTCATGAAATGTAGATCATGCAATATATCAAGAAAACTATCTCTTCTGATATTTAGGAAAACAGCTTTGGAATATGGTCTTCTGAAGCCCAATACTTTTTTCGAGGGTAAGTACAAAAAGATGTGAGAGAAAAGTCCCCAATTTCAATTCATCCACAGCTAGATCCAGGGGGACATTTTTAGTGCTATATAAATTGCTTTAATCAATTATTGTATTAAAATCCTTCTGCTTCGTCGTCTCATTATCGCTGCCTCCATCGAAAAGACAGTCAACTTCAGGTAGTCCCTATACACATTCCAACTTTCATTGATATCTTCTAGAATACTCAAAATTTATTTCTTGGTGATTCTAGAAAATGATTGATTTTCAAAATTTTGGTAAAAATAAATAAAATCCTTTAATTGGTAAACACAAATGAAAAAATATTTTAGTTCGAAGTAATTTATATGAATGTAGCTACCATTTATCCAAACAGATTTTTTGTACTGTAGTGCCGAAGCGTAGATTTTTCGACTTATCATTTTGAAACAAAAATTATACAGTCATATTTTCGAATTTAAGGTTTAAGTATGTTATATATTTGAAAGATATGTATTTCAAAAATAATTTAAAGAAATAAAATTAAAATTACTTATGATATGAAACCACTATCAAACACAATTAGTACTTACCCGTCCGAAATTAATGAGGTACTTGCAACCATCGCAAATCAATTGCTTATTTTCAACTGAAACAAAGAACCTATGTCGATCAACTTTTTTGTTGTTTCTAAATACTCAAACAAAAGACATAAACACGCATTAAACGTATAATTTATGTATTTCGATGTGCGTAGAGCTGTTTTACTACCGTGTAGAAAAATCTACGTTTCGGCACTAATAGGTTAATATCCAAGCATATTTTTTGGCGCCTCCTTCATTAAATGTACGTCATATGCAACACCTTTCAAATTTGATTATTATTTTCCCTTTAAGAAGACTCATTATTTCACATATGTATCAAACTTTATTATTGGATATAAAAAATCAAACCAAACCTAAATTGATTCGAAATCAAACAAATTTATACAAACTTTATGCCTTATATAGAAACATATTTTACACAGTTCATAAAAAATGTACAAGTAGAAAAAGTAATGTACATATTAAAAATTATGTTATATCAAAAAATACATAATTAAAAGTTTAAGTTTAAAATTGAAACAGTAAGAAAAAATACATATAATCCATGCAAATTTTTATATAAAATCCTTCAATTTACGTAAAAGTTTTTGGATAACTTTTCCCTATGGGAGGGGAAACGAGGGGAATTATGGAATTTCCTGTGCCGCCCAGTCCACTTTCTATTATTGAATGAGGGGATCTTTCTTGAATAATTTCCTACACAGGATCTAGTCCGTAGGATGGAGACCTAATCCGTTATGCACTATTTCGGGCAGTACACTATTTAAATGTTTTAAAAAGGAATATAAGGTGTTATGGTCGTGTAAAAAAAAGAAATAAATGATTTTTTGCATTTTATGTAAGACTATAATTGTTAGACAATAATTTTGCTCTTTAATGATGATGTTTTAAAGCGCAATTATCAATAACAATATTTATTTATGTTATCTGTATTGTGTATTACTTTACATGCTTTTTAGATTACCAAATAGAAAATACAATTTTCTGAGAAGTAGAAAGATTAAAATGAAGATAAAGGTATTTTTAAATTGAATCCATGAAATCATGGGCCGTTTTGAGCAACACCAAGAAAAATGAGTTTTAACATATAAAGAAGGTATAACCAATACAATCATAAAGGGAGCTCGATAACGTGCGTGCTAAGGCGTGTTCAACTCTCAATGTTGGGGGGCGCAGGTTCGAATCCTGAGAGGGGATGGTCATTTTTGATCTACCTCATTTGATAAGATCCTAGGTTCGATAGACTAATTTTAACGCTATAATGCTTATTTATATCCTGTCGGGTGCAATTCTATCAAAACCATATAGGCAAAAAAAAAATTAAATAACATATATACAATATTCTCCATTACTAAATAAATTAGAAATTTTTGCATAAACAAATAAATTTTACAAATTGAAATAAACTTTAATTTTTAATTCTCCGTTTACAAAATACGTTAAAAAAATAATTTATACTGTTCTATCATGATAAAAAAACAAATTGTTTCGCCAAAATACATTTTATTTTTTTCGATTTTCAATTCTTTCATGTCATTTAGTTGAAGGGTTAAAAAAAGAGATAGTTAAATTTGAAGAGGCCTATAATCTGCTCGTATCGTCAATTGCTGGCTAATACAATAGTTCAGCTAAACAAACTAGACATCATTTCCCTTATAAAAAAGAAACTCATTTATTAATATGTTGTCCATTTGCTGTTATATATAAACTGAGTTCTCCTTTTATCAATTAATATACGTTTTATTGCAAAAGTATTCCACAGGAGTATCAAACAAACTGTTCACACTCCGGATTAAGTCGGCTTGAGGCTCAATTTGACATGTAGGATACTATATAATTTTATCGCCCTAAAATGCATGATTATGTTATTTCTTTCAATCCGAAAAAGGTTTAACACCCCTAGATATGGCTAAAACGCTCCAACTCATTCGATTACAACAGTTTGTTGACGTTCACGAAAAATTGTCGTTCGTTTGTCGTTCACCAAAGTTATCGTTCGTCGTCGTTTTAAGATTGAAACGTTTACAAGCGATTACAAATGAACGAAAAATCAAAAAGTCTGATAAACAAGCCTCAAATTCCTGTTACCCAATAATAATCAATTGGATGTCTGTCTATCAATCTTACTTTTTTGTTTGTTCATGTGGTTAAGCTCATTCAAAACTGCAATGGAGTTTTATGGCTCTTTGTGGACTCTCCAAGACTTCATTAGGAGGTTATGTCCCAGTTAAAAAAGAAGGAATGGCAAATCTATAAGGAATTTTAGGAGAAATATTACAGGATTAGTTGACTTTACTAAATAACAACAGCCTTGAGTTTTTGTCAAATTTTTCAAACCATTATCATGACAAAATACAAAAATGTTGGAATTAAATTAATTAATCTCTCTCCTCTGTCAACGGCAAAAATATCTCAAAATACCAAAGCGATACCACTAAAAAAATGTCTCTTTAAAAGCATTTATTTCCTTGACGTCTTTTATTTATAATTAGTTTAATTATTGTTTTATAATCATTATTATTTTACTGAAGGAGATCTATCAATGATTTGTATTAAAGGTATTTCTCCAGGAACCAAATGCAGTATTCTGCATTTTAATTATCTTATTTGTTCATGATATTTTACCGGGTCAAGTTACAAAAGTAAACTAATATGCCTATGGCACAATATTTACGGCTTACAAACAACCACTCTATTGGCATTGAATACTTTGTTGATCGGCGTTCCACACCGTTTCTGTTCATTTTAACTCCAAACTTATCCTTGCTCATCAGTCATTTTTATCATTAGAATAATGGAATGGGCACATTTTTGTGTTTTGTTTATTATTCAAAGTATTATTTAATACAAAAAAAGATAAAGCAAATAAGAGTTTATCTTCAAAATACTATATAGTATGTTAAAACGTTTTCCCACAAGCATATTATTATTTATATATTATCAAACACTTCAATCTAATGCTGATGTAATGCTTGCTATGCGATAGATATGGCAATATTAATCTGACTTAGTAAGGAAATAAAATAAACCTTGAAGCTTCATTGAAATTCCATGGTGGAGGAAAATTTTAAAATTATATCTTTTTGAGTTTCTATATAAATGGGGGTAACATTATTGTAGTTCTTACAAGCTTACAATTACACATAGCTTTTCCGCTTGATAACCACCCGAAATATTTTTACATATATAGGTCAGTGTTACCAAAATCTTTTTCTTAATCTATGCGTTAAATATATATATATATATATATATAGATTACATACATACATAATATATATATTATATATATATATATATATAATATTATATATCCTGTATATCATATAAATAATATATGATATATAGGTTTTGGCTGACAAACATTCTTTAATAGTTCAGACTTTTAAAATTCCAGTCCCTCGCCTATTAATATGATTTTGACTTTCAACGTCAATGCTACTATTTTCGATATTGAATTATTAGACTATTACTTTGTGTTTTTCCACAAACATACAATAAAAAATTGCAAAAAAATTGGTTAAAAAAATTAATTGATTGGAGGAAAGTCTCATTTCTTGATAATATTGACATTTTTTAATCGTGGAATCATTTAGAAAAACGGTGGATAGTATAATTTACCGAAAACGTTACCTAAATATATGAAACGTATGTTGATGGCATGTTTTTTTATCCCAGCTTATAAATGATTATTGTTCTACTCACGCTAATATTTTTCGATATTGAAGTTTGCTTTCATTGAGATGTACCATAAATAATGAAGATGTCGTAAGTCTAAAAAAAAAATGTAACATTTATAATCTTTGGATCATCTTGTTCACCCTTTTATAATATTTTTTTTTATTTGCATAGGCTCATACAGTGAACCAAAAAAAATATGGCAGGAAGATTGCCCGCAATCACTATGAAAACACATTAGGGTTCCAACCCCGCCCATACTGGATGACATGGAGAATGGTATTTTTGGAGGAATCACAACAATTGCGTATATGGATTTCCAACCCACTGACTTTACGGGACCCCCAAATTATTCTGCCAAATTACAGCAATTGCATAGTTGAGATTTCCAAACCACCGCTCATGGGGCCTCAGGGTTCCCGGACTTCAACAATAGATAGTGAGATATACAATCCACACCCAAAGTCATTGAGTTCCACACCAATTACAAGTTCATGATCACACCAAGGGCTTGAAACTATGGGTTTTGAAAACCCATTTTATATGCTATAGTATAATCGGCCGGAACCCTGAGGAACATGGGGGAGGTGAATTGGAAAACCCCAAGTGCATGTTGTAATCGGAAGGAATCCTTGGTCACGGGCTGTGGGTTGAATCTCCATATCAAACCGACCATGGGCCCTCAGGTTCCATCAATTACAGCCAGTGGTTTCTGCGCTAACTTTTTTCAACTTGCGATAACGATAAAACGAATTTTTTTTTCTCAACCTGCGATAAACGATAAAACGGTAAAATTTTTTCAAAAACCCAACCGGCAGAAGCGATACACGATAAAACCGATTGCGATAAAAAAAGTACTTGCGATAACAAATGCGCGATAATTGATAGTATTATTTAGTTGAAATATAAAAAGTATAAAAACTATTTTCTAGACTGGAAAATAATTTAACAAGACAAAAAAACTGGAAAAAAACAGTTATGTCATAAACCATCAGTCTCTCTCAGACTCGGACTTTTCCTCCCTCCTCATCCCTCCTAGGGAGGACAGCATCAGGAGCTGGCATATTTACCTGGTGAAGGACCAGCTTCTCAAAAAACCTGGTCGCTGGTCATGCTTAGGGTATAGCAAAATCGAAGTTTTTTTTCGGCCTCTGCCGAAATTGAAACGCCTTCTTTCGGCAATCGAAAAAAAAACGAAAAAAATCGAAAAAGATGATATCTTATTATACCTTTAACAATAAAAAAACTGATAGCGAGCAATATGATGTTGTTTAAATCATAATGATGAGATGTTAGACATCAGTTTTACAAATTATAATAATAGATGCTAAGGAAATCCAAAGGTTTAGTTTTATTGACAATTTGTTTTTCAGGCAAACAATTTTGAGAGCCAAAACTAAAATGTTATACTACAATTACAGATGTATGGCACATAGAAACAATTTTGAAAGAAAAACTACTGGGTATATTTAATTTAAAGATATTTATGGCACATAGAAAAAATATTATCAACAACGAAAATATTTTAACTGACAGAATGCCACGAAAAACGAAAAAGTGTGCGTTAGAGAGAGTGAGATCACTTTTTATTATGCAAGAAGAAATGTCGCAGCATGCAAAGGGTGTCTAGGCTTCTGTCATCTAAACAGCTGCGAAGTTTTGTCGGGAATAATCCTGCGGCGGAAAATGCTCTTTCTGCTTCCACACTAGTGGGAGGAATTGTTTTGAGAGCGTGAAAGACTTTGGAGAGGGTTGGCGGTAGAGTTCCCGTCGCATCGAAGTGCTGAACTCTCTTTTAATCTGTCCATTAATTCCGTTGACAGAGGAGATATAATGGTGCTAGGGTTTTCCTTGGCGTTGAGAAAATGTTTCAACTCCTCCGCTCTCGACTTTTTGCTCGGAGGTTCATCAGTCTGAGACGGAGGTTCTGGGTTTCTACTTTAAACCTCGGCGTTTACCTCCCAAAATAGTTTGATGTAAAGCTCTTGGGCGGTTTTGTTTGATGCGCTTTACGGGGAGGATAAATGAGCGATGACTCTTCAAGTCGACCAGACAAGTATCGAAGAAGACCAGAGATTTGAGGCAGTCGTCGTTGCTTCCAAACGCTGAGAAATGGCTTGATGCATCGAAGCTCCAAACTGGGGTTCGTGTCTTTGCTTAATTGGAGGAGGACAACTCCATAATTCGGGCAACCTCCGCAAGGTCCATGTCTCTCATCCCATTCCCGTTGACCTGCAGCCACCGTCTCTAAACAATCACAGACTCCTTTCAGCAGCTTAATCTCAGCTTCGGATAAGAGAAGATGAGTGAGCGAAAAATTCCGTGGAGGGCCAGAGTGGACGCTTCGTGCGCGTAGAACAGAGTCAATCATTGTGGACGATGATATTCCAAACGAATCTTTAGGAACAGATCCACTTCTCCGATCCATGCGGGGGAATTGACCAGGCATCACCTCTGCCACCTGCTCCCTCCCCAGGTGTCCATTTCCTTCTTGATCTCTTGACTCTCAATGGGGGGCATACTCCTCCATGACAGTGGGGTCTCCAAGAAAAAAAAAAATGGTAGGTAGAACAGGAGGATCCCCATGTAGGCGTTGAATTAAGCCTGCAGCCTGTCCAGGGCGATGGCGACAGCTTCATCCACCTTGCAGTACTCCTGCAGAATCTCCTTGGTCGTCCTCAGTAAATGGCAGGGGCTGCTGCCCTCTTCCAGATGCCTCGCTCTAATGGCATGGTCTATGGCCTCTATGGTTCTGGGTCCTTGAGCTCTGTCTCAGGAGGCAACACACTGTGGGCGTCATAGAAGGTATTCCACCTAGAAGGAAAAAAAATGTGTTTGAAATTATTATTTAATTTTGAATTGTTTTGAAATTGAACGAGTTTTTCTATTAAAAATGTATTAGAAAAAAATAAAAAATCTGACTCAAAATTAGATTATGCTCACATATGGGGCAAGGTGCTTCAGCTTTCTGCCACCACATCCTTGATCTTGTTGGCCACCACAGAGGACATATTGTACAGGTTCCAGAGGCCCTGGGCGTTTTGAAGTGTGCCTTTGGTAAACGGCTGCCTGCCTGTTCCATAGTTCCATCCCACCACTTGGAGACGTCTGTTGTCGCCAGCAAGTTGAGTGTGTGAGCAGCACATC
>CP045899.1:11313257-11326343 GCA_013387185.1 Caligus rogercresseyi
ACAAAGGTGGTAAATTGTCTATTCTGATATTGATTGAATTATCAAAAATAATTCGAACATTCATACTTCATTGTATATATATCAGCATTACAATCTTATAATAATAGATATTTAAAAAATCATTAACGCAGCAATGGAATCAATGAAGTTACACAACTTATACTACTAATAATAATAACAAACATGTTTCATTATGGACGTTGTAAATATAAAGTTCACACAACCTCTGCGTACTTTTTCCCTGGGGAGTACCGATATCTTGATATCTGTTCTAAGACGGGTCATTTGACAAGGCAGACAATGGGTGAGTCTTAAAAAAAACAAAAAACGCGAGGCAAAGGAGTTTATGTATTGTGTGTGTTATGCCAAAGTCCAACAATGACTAAATAGATTATTTGAATAGCTTGCGTTATATAAGAAAGAAAATAAAACTATATTCCATTTATTACATAGATGTTTTGCTGTTACAATAAATAAAAACAAGACTCGTTGTCTCAGGGCTAATTCATTGAATGCAAAAGATACTAGGTCAAAGTGTACGGCACAAGGGTGCAAAAAAGCTTTTTTTAAAGGCACACTTGAATTTATAGACATTTAGGCCAAAGTGCATCCTATGAGCGCAAAAAAGCATAGTTTTGAGTAAATAATTCTTAATTAATATAGTCAACCTAACAAAAAAAATAGACATAAAAGTTTATATAAGTATGATAGGGTCTTAAACTAAAATTAAAATGTTTTTGAAGGCCTTTGAATTAAGTAAATAATAGTTAACATGGGGAAAAAAAATATCTTGAAGATAACTATGATCAAGGATAAGGTTGTTATTGCAAGCTCACAAAATAATCATGATTTTTTTTTTTGGTAACACAATTTTCTTTCCTATTATACATTATACTTAGTGCAAGGATCCATTTATCGACAGATAGGATAAAACCAAATAAGCATTCTTTTTCCCTGAGTATTAGCGAAAGCTATACTCAATTAATAATAATATGTTATGTTGGAAGAATTTACAAATATCATGAGAAAATACAAACTAATATTTTAAGGATATTTTTTCTATCTATTTCTTCTTCAACAGCCGCAAATGAAGACTTTATTCATATTAAATTCTGGGGTTTTGGATAATACAAACAAAATGATTGGAACCAAGAATAAATATTACAACTCTATAAGACCTTGTGACGACACTTTAAAAAAAAATATTCACATAAATGGGACGATATTTGTTTTGATAAAGATTCGATTCATTTATTATGATCAGGCTTGTGAGCGTTCAGCTTTTTTGCGTTCAGCGTTCCGTTAGCGTTCAGAGTTCAAATATTTAAAAAATAACATTGTGTAATTTTGAAAAATGCCACAGCCCAAATGAATATCCCGTAGTCAGACTTAATCTCAACTTATTTCAACAATAGTTGCCACTAAACGACTGGGACACCTTTTTCGCCGGGACCCGGCCGGGCCAGGACTTAAATTTTTGAAGCCTTAATATTTCATTCCTTTGACACTCGGAAGTGGCGACGTTTTTGTTAGAAAATGATTTCCCGAATAAGTGACGACGTTTTTTTAGAAAATAATTTCCCGGAAAAAAGTGATGACGTTTTTTTAGAAAAGAAATTCCAAAAGAAAAAGAAGTGATGACGTTTTTTAGAAAATAAATTCAAAAAAAAAGGCGATGAAGTTTTTTACAGAAAAATATTTTTTAGAAACCGGTCGTTTCCTGATAGTTGCATACCCTAAATACTTTATTTTGTTTATTTTTTAATAAGAATGAATGAAAAAAAGGTCATTCAATTGTGTGTAAATTTTGGTCACTTGGGGTAAAATTTAAAAAAAAGTGCTTCACTATTCTATAAAGAGCTTTGGAAGAGTAGTTTATTAGTTCTTCTCATAATATTGTATCCCCTTGTTTATATCCCAGAAAAAAATACTTAATCAAAACTACATTGAAATGTTGGGAAAAATTGAACGCTGAACGCAAAATTATTTTTTTGCGTTCAACGTTCAGCGTTCAAAAAAAAAGTTGCGTTCTGTTCATTGAACGTGCGTTCAGCTGAACGCCGTTCAATTTAGCGTTCCGTTTACAAGCCTGATATGATTGATGTAAACGCATAAAAGTATTGCAAGTTGAGTAAAGATGGACATTTAGTCTAAATTGCTGAGTTCATAAGACACTTATCATGTAATATTAAAATGGTATCATTGGTTCTTTAGGAGATAAAATGATTGACCAAGCATTATTATTAATAATAAACAATACAACTAACCTGTTTTATAATGACTTTTTAAATGTAATATATTATTTAAGTCCAGATAATACATATTAGGGATGTAAAAAGAAACTATTGAACTGGTCTAATTAAAGTTAAGGATTAAAACCGCTTAAAAATAAGAGAGATATTAAGTGATTATTGTCGTAACAAGGTTTATGGGAATCTTATAATTTAATACAGAAATGATCTAATCGATTATTTTAGGTATGGGATTAATAAACATAGCTAATTTAATACGTCTCTCTCTAAGAAGGATTTGTTAGAAGCGCTTTGAACCCATTCGAATAGAGAGCGTGAGAATGGTTGCAGTGTTGTTGAGAGATACTTGCTCAGGTTATAAAACTGAATTTTCAAAGTCTTCCCACTTAACATAATAATCTTACTCTTATATTAATGTAATACTCTTTTGTATTCGCATTTTTTTTTCTAGTTATCAAGATTCTGAAATTCAAAAATATCCACTTGGAGAATTGCATTCATTTTCCTGAAATTATTATTCTTAAAAAACATATTTTGATAACACAAAGTCCAATTGATTTTCGAGAATTGGATATTCTAAAAAAAACACGTTATTTGAGATATATGCCATTATTTTCATGAAATCAATTCTGATCAAGTGTTAAATGCTAATATTCCATCTGCTGATACCAATGGACACAAATCATACAAGCCGTGAAATAAAAATAAAAATAGAAGTACTCCAATGTAGCTCTGTACTACTAGTTATCTATCGCAGATGTAAATTGTTTCTCTTCCTCCTAACGGTATTTTAATTATTTGAAACACTCATATAACTTTAAAAAGAGCTCAAACATTTAAAAAAATAAGGATATAATATATCCCTTCTGCGAAAGTGATATATCCAGTAGGTTGCCAAATTATATTATAGATTGTTTATCATATTTGTTTTTGTACTTTAATTCAAATTGATTGTTTTAAATCATTTAATTTGTATTCTCTTATTAAAATGCTTTACCGTACATTCCATGTAGTGTAATTACTATGAAAGAACAAAGTGACTAAAAAATGATCATCAGTATAACTCTTTAATACCGGTGTAACCGATCCAAGAAAAAATCAATCCGTAGTCCCAGATATGAAACAACATTCTTGAATATTATAGGCAATGCATATTATTCAGGACTTTGTCGATATTGAGCCTTGTAGTGGGTAGGATTTCAACAAGTTACATTATTATTAGATACCCATTCAAGCGTTGAAAGTATTACTATCACGCTGAAGTCCCCGATTGTGAGTCTGGGAATCAATGTTAATGAAAAAGAAAATCAAAAAAAAAATTCGGTAAAAAATTAAGTTTGAAGAAATAAAGTCATCTCAAATACATTTTGATCGAAGGATATGCGATGCAGCATATTTGAAAAATACGTTTTATTACTTTTGGAGAAGTTAATTCTTATGTTCATGTAAGGTGCTAAAATTATAAACTATAATGTTTATGTTTGTTTTGTTTTTACTTACTGGCATCTGTTTTGTATACATATTTAACATGAATTGTTGAATAAAAAAACGTTTGGAAAAAATAAATTAATAAAATAAATAAAAAATGGGGACTTGAGATTTTTTATTTTTTGCAATATACATATCAATAAGTGATTAAAATGAGTGCGATTAAGAAAAAGCTTTAAAAATGCATTAAATCATAATAATATTTCATAATTCATCTATTCCGATTTGGGCGGCTTTTTAAGATGATGATAGTTGGGCAAGACTTTGGAGAGGAATTCAATTGGAGGGTTTGTGGAGCAGGGCGATCAACTTGGATCCGGCGTTTAACCTCTGAGCCATAGAGTACCGTGTTGTCCCGAAGGGTTTCTTCCGTTGTTATACTGACTCCAGCCCTACAATGCAGCCATTGCTAAGGACCGTCTTTCGACCCACAAAGGACTTGGGCTCTATCACGTTGGAGTCCCCGATCTTAAGAGCGTGGGTTCGGAATCGACCTTATTTAAGAAATGGATGATATAAGAAACAAAATCAATTATAATTCGGGAATAAAAAGAAGTTTGAAATAAATAATAATTTACCAAAATGAGCTCACCTCAATACATTATTGGATCCAATGATCATGACGGGTGTGTTGGCATCTTCATCGGATTTTCTTCATTTTATTAATGATTCGAGCTCCTTCCTCAATGATATTATTGTCTCCAATGATGATGGGCCGTCTAAGGCCCATATACAGGCCTTGGGATGAATATGGTCTTTGAGCCAATCGTAATGTCAACCTTTAGCTCGCTTTCACAACATACAATCACCTTGGGTGCGAGTTTTAGACATCCGGAACTCATTTCATGTAGGAGGGGTTGGTTTTATTGGAATGGAATGTTTATATGGAATAATGACGTAAAAAAATACGGAACCTTGTCAATTGTTAGAGTCACGCAACACTTCATCATTGATTAATATCTATGTTGGGTGTGTTTGTTGTAATTCTTTAAACGTTTTCTATTATTTTAGAAGATAAAGGTGTTGCAAATAAATTGGCATCAGGTACAAATTGATTAGTTTCTATAATAAACAGACATTGGATTTGAATCCCTGTATATATAAATATGAAGCCTAAAAATGTACAGAAGAATCAAGTTTGTATAAATTAACGCACCCAAATGTATGATATTCGATATATCGTAACAGGACAATCACCCCCTGGACTATCACCCCCCGTGCAATCACCCCCGGGCATTTAACCAATTTAGTATTTTCTGATTCTTAAAGTCCACTATGAGAGTGAACTATGTTTTCTAGCTATTAACAAAGGTGACGTCACTGGTGAACCACTTTCTTGATCTGCCTTTTCCACTACTTGCGAAGAAGAAATGGGTACTAAGTATTTTAAAAAATCACAGGAACACGTTTCCAGTGTGAGAAGTTAATATAATAATTGAGAATAAATTTTATGTCAACTTAATTTTGATGGAGTGTTTGATTTTCAAAAAGTCACTTTCGATAATGATCATAGTCTTCGATTGAACAAATTGTTCCTTGATGAAATCTAAGACAATAGATTAGGAAAGGCTTGTGAGCGTTAAATTTTTTGCTTCAGCGTTCAATTCAGCGTTTAAAAAAAAATAGCTTCGTTGCGTTTCAGCGTTCAAATATTGTTTTTAAATAAACATGTGTAATTTAGAAAAAAATATGGATGAACTAATTAGGGTTTTTATTTAAAAAAATTGGATCTAACCAGGGTCTAAGGGGCCTTATTTAGAATAAAAGTTCCGAAATAAGTGATACGTAGTGAAAACGGTTTTTTTTGTTGGTTTTTTATTTCTGAAAAAAGTAAGCGTAGTGATGACGTTTTTTTAGAAAGGAATTCGAAAAAAGTGATGACGTTTTTTCGAAAAAGTCCTAAGAAATGTTTGGAAAAATTGAACACGCTGGAACGCAAAACTATTTTTTTGCGTTCAAGTTTAAACAAAAATGAGTTCCGTTCACAACTGCCCATTTTTTTTAGAACCTCGGACTGCACTACGCTCACGGACTGCGCACTTAGAAGGTGTTTGTTTTTTAAGCGTACCATTAAAGGCCACGAAGAGAAGAAAAATACATTATATTAGAAGAAGACAAGGTATATAGAAATACAGGTAGGTCACTCTCGAACATAAACAAAATGTGACATCACTGGAAGGGTTGTTTACCAAGGATTTCAAAGGGATTAATTTCTTTAACTCTCGAAACTTCAATCAGTAATATTGATATTAGTGATATTATTTTTCTCAGAGAAAATAAAAATAATATAAAATCATTCTTTGATTTGTTAGTTTTAGTTATTTTATTACTTTGATTATGAATAGTTGTGGACGAGGCTGTTATCTTTTCTAATAATTTCAAGTATCGTACTCATCCATTGATAAGGAAACTTAATTTTGGACACATTTTCACGATTTCGCCATATATTTGACATCTTTGTCAACTCACATCGGATCCTCCGAATCGATTTCACTCTCAAAAATGCTAAGAATAAATTCTTCTGAAAGCGTAAATCTCTACAAGTTTACTCCATAGACTGAAGTGTTCGATTAAACACTCATTAGGAAGACATCCGTGTGCCTCTAGAGCAAAAATTTATATCTCAATGATGAGGAGGGAAGCATTTGTCGTACCCAATCAATGGAGGTAATGACTATAACATCAAAGGATAAAGTTCTCGTTCTACAGGACTTCGGATTTGTCATTTGAATGATCAGAACGTCCAATTGTCTGTATGGGCGTGGCTAAGGATCTTGCCGGAACTTTTTTTTGTTGATATAATTTGCCATTCGGATTACTCTCATCATCATAAAGTGGGATCTCGTAGAGCAAGCAGCCCATGAGCCTTCAGTGACTCCTTCTGCTTTTTCGATCGTTTGTTAATTCAATTGCTACAAAGCACACTTCAAAGCTCCCCTGACTGGGCCTTGACATGTACATCTCTATGAGTTACTGTGTCTTTTGCTGTACCACTACCCATATCAAGAATATATTATCTTCAATGGTTTCAATTGGGCTCCGAAATGCTAATACTCTCCTTGGCAATATGTTTCGATTAATTTAATTAAGTCAACCTAAGTGTTCATATTCTCATTAACAGTTCTGTATATATTTTTCATCAATATTTCGTTGTAAACTCTATCGGAAATCATTCTTAGAACATGACAAATCCAATTTTATTCATACAAATTTCAACCCATGAATGACCCCTCCCCCAATCTTCCAGTCGTTTAAAAAAATAATTTTTGTATATACTGATAATATAATTGTTTCATTTGTTGCTTATATAAAAATGTACATTTTTTTGTACGGAAAAAAGTTGTAGTAAATTCTATTAAAAATTAAGTATATATTATTCTAGAAGTAATCCCACATGAATATATTATAAATTTGAAACCAAATGAAATTATAATCTTCCTAAATACACAAATATAATTGGATGTATGAATAAAATTAATATCAATAAGAAACACAACTTGCATTAAACATCTATTGCCATTGAAGTGTCATACACAGTCTATTTGCAATAGTACTATCAGCGAAACATTAAATTACATGACTGAACTGATTCATTCGATGAATATAAATCAATTAAGTTTGAAGAATTAATTAAGTATAATTTTTGTAACAAAACCTCCATTAAAGAAGGCATAACTTCACTCATTTATTATGGTTGCATTTATGGCTTTAATTTACCCCTGCTGTTTTTTAAGAAAGTTGTTTTAATTAATTAGTTTTCCATGAATAAAATAGATTCCAATACTTTTCAAATAAGACTTGAAGACGAACTTAAACGAATAATTACACTTATAGTAAACAAACAGCATCATTTTTAATTATATATATTTCAGAGTATATTCACGAAAAAATTTCTATCCCACCAATTTCAAAAAGAAAAAATTAAGATGTGATTTTTCTTCTGTAAATCTTTGACGTCATGATGATACTCCTTCAGTCGTCGTCTATCCTAAATAATACATTTTTGTATATTATCCGTGAGCTGAACTTCGATAGCTCCTTTGTATCGATTTGCACCATCGTCGTCCTGGTGGTCAAACAACTTAGTTGCAATGTGTTATATTTTTGGAATAGCATCTTAGTACATCAACGGACGTGGGCATTCCTCCTCTTAGCCACTTTATTAGAATAAATCTGCACAAATTCACTCTTTTTGGAGATTTCGTCATCACATCGGAGGTATCTATAAGTAAAGAACAATGCAATTAAAAATTCATTCATTTTTTTAAAGTCAATAATAAAAAAATATTTGGCAGGGTCCTCTGCACTAACCTAGGCTGTTCTCAAAGTCTAACTAAAGTTTGACAAACCTCAAATCATATTATAGGATTTAATGTTGGAGTTATTACTCAAAAATACTAATACATAACAAATAATTGAATTATACAAAACTTACTTGATAGTGTATATGCCTGCATTGAGATGACTATGAATATAATGTGTGTATTTATAATAATATTATAGGGCACATACCTTCGGGGGTAAATAAAAGAGACAAGGAATCCCGACTTTAGGCACATAACTCTCCTAGTTGAGCGGAGTAATTGATACCAAAGTATATACTAAACCATGACTTCCACAAAAAAACTTGCTTCATGCTACAGAGGAAACGTCTGGAGTACAGGAATCCGATAGTTTTTAGAAGTGATTTTATAGGTTGAATTCCTAATTATAATTCGATGGGAGCTCCTCCTGATATTCCGCTATATAGAAGCAACTCTATCTTACAACCGAATTGCTTGACTTTGAAATTTGTGTTAAGGGCTCTGCCGTTGCGGGCCATTGTGTTTGTGGATTTCAATTACAATTTTGAGAGACAGACATTGATATTTTCGTTCCGCAAGTGTTCATAAAGAGTCCATCTTCATTAACTATCGATCAGCCTCCTCCTTGATTCGTTCGATGAAGCTCACTAATAACTTCGACCACTTTTGTATATTAATTAAACACAGATTCTTCTCTACATCTGTGTTGGGGAAGGTTGAGTAGGCTGAGGTTAGCCTTCAAGAGGAGAAATGTACAGTTTGGGAGCGTTTTGACTTAGGTTGAGAGAACTTCATGAGTGGCATGGTGTCCTCATACAGCTTTAGTGAACACAGAGACAGTTACTAAGTGGTGTAATTGTGGAACTTATGGGTTTCCTATCAATAACCCAAGGGTCCTTATGCGAATCAAACTTCTGAGGGCGAGATGCTCTAACTCAGTCTTAGTGAACGCAGAGCTAAGCACTAGGGATGTGTTTGTTGGACTGCACTAAATCATATCCGTTATCTCAAGGGCTCCATACTAATAAAAAATAAATACAAAATAATCATAAATACAAATATAATAATTAACCTAATTCTATCAAAACGTACCTTTTTCTGAATATCGGACTTGACAGAGATGACTATCTCATTGATTAAAGTAAAATGAGCATGTTCTCAAAGGTAAATGAAACAGAGAATCGCTTTTACAAAAAAAAAACGTATTAAGAGTCAGGTATTCAAAGCCATGGTCTCGGGAGTCTGTCGAGTCTCACTCCATCAAACGAGGGCGGGCTTAGTTGATGACTCCTTCATCGGAGAATACGCCGCTTTGCCTAAGAAGAATTCTTCCATGATGGGTGACATTCACGTCCTCATCAGACTTCAGTCCCATCCACATCAAGAAACCCGGAATCATTCCTTAGGACTCCACAAAAAAATAATTATTGACCACTGTTAATTGTTGTTTGATGAAGCAAAACAATGTGACGTCAGTATATAATTAACCGGATGATCCTAGGTATATACATTATTTATTTTCTATACGTTCGTAAAAGCCAAAGATATCAATGTTTCAATCTTTGCACAACCATTTGAGTAAAAATGAAATATAATTAGAAATAACATAGATTAAATATATAATTTATTTTTCTCAGTAAATAACGTAGTCAACACTATTTCAAATATCAGTGATCGAAGTTTCGAGAGTTAAAGAAATTAATCCCTTTGAAATCCTTGGTAAACAAGCCTTCCAGTGATGTCACATTTTGTTTATGTTTGAGAGTGATCTACCCGTATTCTATATACCTTGGTAGAAGAGAAAACGTGCTCACTCAACGACGACTCAGGAAGAAATCACGGATCCTTTTTAACAAAAAGTGATCTCTACATCGTTTGGACCCCATCCTAGCCTTGGTAATTGTTCTTGTAAAAATCTTTATGGTTTATTATAATATTTTTATTTATTCATTTAAGGTATTTGACTTCCAATATGGTAAATAAGTGCTGCGTCCCTCTCTGCAGAACAGGACACGATGGCCAGAAGGACCCCAACATCTCTCAACACTACTTTCCTGCAGATCCGGACCTGAGACAGGCCTGGAAGCTAGCCATTCGCAGGGAGCATTTCGAGCCTAGCAAAAACTCTGTTATCTGCAGCCTGCATTTTTTGCCCAGTGATTTCAAAGTAGAATCCTCAGACTCCAACCCACGCCGGAAGAGGAATAGGAAGGACAACAGCCTCGTCTCACGGCGACTGGTCAAGGAGGCCGTGCCTACAGTCTTCCCCAACCTCCCATCGTACTACACCAAGTCTAAGCCGAAGCCAAGAGGTGATAACAGCAGCCAGAATCGGAATGACAAGACATTTCAGAGGCATGAAAAGGAAGCAGCTGCCTTTCTTGATGGAGAGAAGTTCTCTTCAGTGGATGAAGTAATGGGACGGATTGATCTCTCCTGCTTTCCTGATGTCATTGTTACTAAAAAGAACAATGGGCTACTCATCTATCAACTGGCCTTCTCTGACAATGACCACCCTCCTCAGATGATCTTCACCATTGAGATCTTCCACGACCTCACCTTCCAAGTATGGATCGGCCAAGTAATATCCTCCCGGGGATCGCTTTTACACATCATCAGGGACGATAAGCTCTCCAGCACTGGGCAGCTGATCAACCTCATTGCCCATGCAAGGAACAAACCCGACAACCAAAGGACCGAGGTCGATACCTATGAACAATGCTACCAACTTCTCGAAGGAACTCTAGTTCAAGAAGGTTGCTCTGAAGAGACGAAGAAGAAGGTTGCATTCTTGATGGAGCAGCTGAAGCTACTGAAAAAGAAGGAAAATGCAAGGAGGTACTCGCCCACCTTGTTGGCAGTGGCATGTCTGTGGGAGAACACATCACCATCTCTCTACAGGATGATTCTCCATGATGGGTTCCTCACTCTGCCAAGCTCTTCTCATCTCAACCGTTTGAGCAGAGCATTTTCGGTGGAGAGTGGAGTCAGTGAGGGAACCAAGGCTTACCTAAAGGCTAGGGCTGGAAAGCTAAATGAACGGGAGAAAATAGTGGCTCTCCTGGTAGATGAGGTGGCCACGGCCAAGAGGGTTGAGTACTCTAACGGCACCTTCTTTGGGTTTGAGAAGATGGAGCCAACAAAGACTGTATTGGCCTTCCTCATCACAAGCATTTGCGGGAAGTACAAGGATGTCGTGGGGCTAAACCCAGTGGTCAAACTAAATGCAGAACTTTTGGCTCATTTTCACAGAGTTGCACTTCGGGCAGCCACGGAGGCTGGCTTCTTAGTAATAACTTCAATCTGCGATGGACACTCTGTGAATCGTCGCTTCTACTCTGAGATGCTTTGTGATGGCCGACTTAAGGTGTCCATCTCAAATGAGGAGGCCGGTGGACAATCCATGTTCCTCCTCTTCGACGTGGTACACTTATTTAAGAATTTCTTCACCAACCTTTTGCGGAGGAAGCACTTCGACTGTCCAGACTTCCAAGGGAAACGGATGAATGCCAGCTTTGCCCATGTAAAGAGTTTATATGAGTTGGAGCTAGGCAAGCCGATCAAGGTGGCTCACAAGCTGACAGCCAAAGTCCTCAATCCCAGACCGATCGAGTGCATGAGCGTAGAACTTGCAGACCGTTTCTTCCATCCTTCTACAATCGCTGGGCTGCAGTACTACAGTAAAGATCACCCGGAGTGGATGGGGACAGCCCATTTTCTTCAGACAATAAGAAATTGGTTTAACGTACTTAATGTCAAGACCACCTTCACCGGCATGAGGAAAAGGGACTGGTCGAAGGATCCGATCCGAACAAGTGACTCCGTGCAGCTCAAGTTTTTGGAAAACTTTGCTGAGTGGCTTGAGAAGTGGGAGAAGCAGAAGACCCTTGGCTTAAGCAAAGAGACTTTCTTGTGTGCCATCCAGACAAGCAAAGCAATGCCGAAGTTAATCGTCCATCTGCTTGAAAAGGAAGGAATGGACTATGTTCTGACGGGCAAGATATGCTCTGACCCTATCGAGAAGCGCTTTGGCGACTACAGGATGCTTGGAGGGTCAAACTATTACGTGAGTGTCCGCCAGATTTTAGAAGCAGAGAAAAAAATCAGGCTCAACTCACTCATTAGGCTCTCCTCTTTCACCCTAAAAGAAGCCAAAAACGTTCTAAGTGCCTCCTCCGAGGGAGAAGTGGAAAACGATACTAGTGCCCTGCTAGCTGCAATGGAGGTCTTTGAGGGCAGCTGCATCCCCAGTGACGAAGGAGATGAGGGTGCAGTCTTCTATGTTGCTGGCTATGTCGCTCAAAAGTTGGTGAAGTCCACCAAGTGTCAGGCCTGCCAGGAGATTGTGTCAAAAGGGAAAACTGTTCCAAGAATAACCTTCGACGTCGGCGTGGATCAGGAGTCTAGCATCAAATCTACAAAGGATGATCTCATTAGCCTTGTCACAAGAGGAGGCCTCACCTACCCCTCAGATGCCGTTTTCATCTCGTGCATGACGGCATAGACATTCTATGGACAAATCATGGAGAATCAAGAAATAAGGCAGCTCTTCATGAGATTCAAGAACCCCCAAAAGAGCTTTGTGGCAGCCTTGATGGAAATATTGTTAGTGCAGGAGGACAAGTATCTCCTTGCCATGAAGTGCACTAACGAACACTCATTTTCCAGCCTCCTTCCAGACATCTTCTCCAGATTTTTCAATTGCATGTCCAAGAATCACGTCAGCGAGATCAACGACACCATCCATAACAGCAAAAAAAGGGGTGGTGATCATCAAGACAAAATTCAAAAGAAGATCATGAAGCTTCAATCTTCAACGAAAAAATAAAACAAATAAAAATATATTATATTTTGTATTAAATTATAAATACTTTTCAAAATTTATGTAAATACTTCAAAAATAAATAATAACTTGTCATAGATGAATGTTTTTTATGCAATATACAACTATGAATGTATATAAAGTTTATTCTTTTCCTTTTTCCTTTAGACCTTTAATCGTACGCTTTGTTTTAGTGCGCAGTCCGTGAGCGTAGTGCAGC
>CP045899.1:11326443-11352349 GCA_013387185.1 Caligus rogercresseyi
TTTTATTTTTTATTAGTTTTTATAATATATTTATTTCAATATATAATCTTAATATAATGTTCCTAGACTCAATATTAAATAGGTGTTTGGATTTTGTTTTACTTATTGATTAATTAATATCAAAGTGCTAAGATAAAAACTCGTGTCCTGATAATGTGTCGAACACACAGATATTTTAAATTGTTTTTATATAAATCTATTATTAAATAATCACTGTGATATTTGATATCTCCAACAAAGATGGGATACACAATTAAGAAAAAATGGATTTAAAACATAGAATTAAGATTTTTCTTGTAAAACACAGCTGAATGGATCTCTAAAAATATTTTCGATATCAGTTTCTTATCCTCAAACCGTTTTGAGTCAATTGATGTAACTTATTTTCAAAAAACCTTAATCTAACAGACAACAATATGTCGCTCATACTATTTATCCGTTGATTGAATATAAATATGATTACCTTCGTTTCCATCCTCCGACAGAGAGAAGAGTCTTCAGTTTCGGATTACCTTCTTCATATTATTAAAACGCTCATATCCGCCCTTTCCCCAATTTTCCTTCAGATCGTTGTATGGATCAAGGACCTGATTTCATTCGTGCTCGGATTAAGTCCCGCAAAGGCGTAGGCAGCATGATACAGAGCGAAGGATCGATGCTCTCCCGATCAAACTTACCATTGCCGCGACGATAGGTCGCCCACTAGAGAAATAACAAAGGACTACCTTTTGCCCCGAAGACTCAACACTGAAAAAAGTTATGTAATTTGATTATTGGCTAAGGAGCTTTAGAAGAAATTACTTACGCAGCAAAGAGCAATAAACTCAGAAGCCCAAGTTCTACGAGAATCCTCATATCTTCAATGCAGGGGAAAAAATATTCAATAATTTTATATATTACAATCCTACACAGCTGTTAGGATTTGGAGATATTCGATGTATGTCACGACTCTCACAAAAAAACATAATTAATTAAGTAACAATTATGTATTTTAATATCTTACTTGTGTAGACTGTTGTTTTCCGTCCCCTTTAAAGAAAATGACAACTGACGGGATCCAGAGGTCTAGCTTATATACGGAAAAAATGTGTTAATAATATAATTGATCTATGCATCCTCATCCCATAGATTTGTATATATTTAATTGTAAAATATATTATCATCAAATATTAGTTATTAATAATAGTTTTGCACCGTGAGCCAGCATATTTTCAAGTAAATTGATTCTGTATTGGGGTCATAAATTTGTCGGAATAATAGTCATAATATTTATTTTCTGCAAACCCTGACCTAAGCAATCGTAGACTGATGAAAAAGAAACCTGCGAATATATAACCACAGCGAGCTTAGGACAACCACCCCCGGACTAGCACCCCCCGACAATTATCCCCCGGGCATTTACCCCCGTTACTTATATTTTCTTATCTCTTAAAGGTACTAAGCAAATTAACTTTGTTTTCTTTATGATAAATTGCATTAGTGTTTAAAACCTATGTTCCTAATATCAGTCATACGTTTTAATGGCCGATATTAGGAACATAGTTTTCGAAACTATCCAAAAGAAAACATAGTTAACTTCATAAATGGACTTTAGGAATAAGGAATATTAGTAACGGGGGGTGACTGTCCGGGGTGCTAGTTCGGGGGTGATTGTCTGGGGGTGGTAGTCCTGTCACTGTAACGCGCTACTTATTTGTAAATACAATCTAGGTATGTGTCAAGAAGAGAATCTACATTAGGAAAAGCACTGATCTGGTTTAGTAAAGCATTTTTTTCTGGGAATTGATTGGACCAATAATGTTTGTTTGTTTAGCTCCTAGATTTGACCCACCTCACCGGAAACTTAATCCGGTATCAGACGGTATTAATACTTAGGAGTTATTGACAAATGATGTCCTTTTATAGTGATTAATCCGCCACAAAAGTTTTTTATGCGAAAGTTATTTTATAGAATTTATAGATCATAAAAATAAGAATTCCGTTTGTTCGCTCGTCTGTTCGTTTTTCTGTATCCCCCAAACGATTATTTAGATCTTGACAAAAAATTCAGCGAATAATTTTTAGGGCTCAAGGGGTGCTGGACACTCCCGGAAAATTCATTATCGTCAAGTTTATTTTATTCGCCATAGGTTTTTTTGTTACTTCTAAAATTTCCAAGTTAGAAATGGAACACATTTTCTGTGGATGGCTTTGAGATGTTAATGTGTGTTTTGGACCTTTGGTTATCCCCTGGAAATTTGTTTCCATATGTTTATTTGATGAAGCAAAAACTTTTTCTAATATTTCTTGATATTATGTATTAGATTTGGGCAAAAAAATATGAAGGATTTTGAGTTACTAAAAAATATTAAGGTGTGAGTAGATGTTCCTGGAAACACTTACTTTTATATAGATCTACATTTTATGAATAAGTTTGATGTGCCAAGGAAATATTAGGTCAAAATGGTCAATCTTGGAAAACCCAGGCCAACGCCAGGTAGCATCTGCTAGTAGTTAGTATAAAATAATTCATATAAAAATGAAAAAATCAACGCTACTGCATATAAATATAACGACAATATATATCATAGATTTAAAAAAATCATTTTGGCAGATCAATACGTTAAAAGTAATCCTTCTGATACAAAATTCATATGATTTGTATACAGTTTTTTTCATCTGCTGAAATGAAAAATTTTTCTTCAAGATACAAAGACTTAATGTATTCTAAGTTGTTGTTTTTGTTTACTGAAAAGGAGCCAAAAATGCTGGAAAAATTATATAATGAACAATTGTGATCATGTAAAGTAACTTCTATATTTTTTCCACAAATGAAATATATTTTTATACCTAATCAAGTTTCAATTATAATTTTGTTTTTTGTAAATAATTATTTTAGGAGTTTTTATAATTATATTTTCTTGGGTTTTATTATTTTTGGTAGATATATTGTTAAACGGAAATGAACCCCATCTAAATGGAAAAAATAAATTATTACTTATTAATTCAGGGCAAAAAACAATCATTTAGTTTAACAGTAATTCCATAATAGTCAATGATATTAATTGTGGTTCTAACTCTTAGGAAGACAAAAACTTGTGGGAGATTTCCTATTTCCTAACAATCGGATTGAATACCTGTCAATAGCATACTAGGTAAATCTGCATATATATTTACCAAAAAAATCGTTGTTGGTTAATTATAATCAAACAGCAAAAACATGATCTTTAGGTAATGAACATTAACATTAGAAATCTCATTAAAGATGTTCTTCTAATTATATTACATTAAAATAAGAATTTTGTATCCCAAAAATATTTTTTGGAAACCATTAAATTATCGACACTTTTAATATATAACATCTACTCCCAATAAAAAAACTCCACCATTTAAATTCCCTTTCGGATTGAAAAAAATCAAGAAGTGCAAGATATAGAATAATTTTTTATAAAATAATTGAGTTAACAAATATTTATAAATAAAAAATATTACCTTATGCACTAATTTAGGGATTAAAAATAAAGATCAAATACAAACTATTCATCAGGTAATCATTTCTATTATTGAGTGGAATTTTCATTAAAAAAGTATTTACTGTCCCCCTTTTTTAATATTTTAAAGTATATACAAAGCATACTTGCATTTAAATATAATTGTAACAGTTAAGTACAATACATAATTGAACATTTCATAGATTAATTTTTAAATATAACAAAATACTATACAGAACAAAGTATGTTAAATAATGAAAAAAATTCTACATCATTAACAATGCAAAATTACAAATATAATTCAAAATATTTTATCTCATCAATTATATATTTATTGAGCCCATAAACATTTTTTTGTGTTAATATATTGATGTTTTGTATAGTAGTCCATGCCCAAGTTAAAAGCTATATAAATAAGAGACTGTTTATTTCTGAAGCTTTTCTCGGATATATGAAAAGTTTTTGTCTGTGATCCTTATTGTTAATTCCAGAAATAATCCTTAAAAGGCTTGGCAAATGTATTTTTTATATGCTTCGGAACTATGATTCTCGGGGTTTATCATCTCCATAAACCTCGAAGTGCAGAGTTTCCTTTATATTTTTAAGAAAATCCATGGATAATATGAAGTGTCGAAGTTACGCATGGTACTACTGAATATTAGGGTATTTGTTGGCAACACCATTGTTGAGGAACGACAGCTACAAAAAACTAAAAAAAAAGATTGATGCTTCATTTATCTAATATATTTTATGATTTAAAAAATAAGAAGTTCAATTCTTTTTGGGTGGCTGTCTTTACCCAACAATGGAAATGTCAACAAATACCCTGATATTCAACGCTATCAATCGTTACTGTTTGTATTGCAATATCATCATATGTTACGTGTTGTAATTCCTCTTTTACTTTCGATTTCCTTTCCGCCTCTGTTCTCTTTCGGACCTCCTTGAATAAGCATATATATACATATATATATTTTTTTATTATTTTTTTTTTATACACATGTAATCCAAGTATATCTCTCATCCTTGGTCCTAAGACCATAGCGGTGGGGCGACGAGTCTGTATATCAATCCACATTATATTTTATTCTTTCTCAGGTGTGTACTTTGTCTCAAGTCCCAACAGTTACTTCGGCAATCGATAATCTGATGCAAGAACCTTTAAGGCACCCCCGCCATTTCATAATGTATAAACTAGGTTCGAAAATTTTTCGGGTGACGTCACGTCTGTGCAGAAAACATAAACAATAACTTTTATTTATATAACATCACTACTCAAATTATCATTTGTGCTCGTACTCTACAAAAAATGGCTTCAATTAATAAAAAAAAGGAAAAAAAGACAGTGTGCAGTTGCTGTTGTCCTTCATTGGATCCCAATGCTCACAATGTATGTCACCACTCGTTTCCAACCAACATCAAACAGAGAAAGCTTGGACCATCGCATGCAAAGAGAGATTCGACATTTCAGCCTGCATCATCCTTTATGTATAGTCTGCACTTCACTGAAGAAGACTATGAGAGAGATCTAATGCATGAGCTTCTTAACCTTCCTATTAGAAAGAAACTCAAGAAAGAGTAGTAGTTCCGACATTAATTTAAATGAAAAATTGAAACAAACGTGTCGGAATATACGTCCATGGAACATCTTCCAAAAGGAATGATAGAATATTAAACGAAATTATCGTCAGATTACTCAAAATGCTTAGATAAATATGAATCTTCTAATTCATCGTACCACCTCCTTCAAAGCAATTCCAAGTCCACAAATATTACTTCCAAGTTGATCAGAAATAATTGTGATGACAAAGAGTTTTAAATGAATGTCTAAGGTTGCCTTCAGTTCCATTGGAAGTTCATAATAAATTTGCTCAAATTCGTGTATTTCAACAAATAAAATTGAAAAAAACGCCTTCAAGAGCAAAAAGCTAGACATAGAAAAAGTTTAAGAGAGAAGCGAAAAAGGAAACATTGATAATTAAATGCTCCAATAAATTATTACTTTTTACTAAATATGTATTCTAATCATATTTATATAATATATGATTATAAACAGTATTTGTTTTGTAATAAATTTATAAAATTATATATTTTTTCTTAAAATATATTTCTAATATATTTATAATATATGATTATAACCATATTTTTGTTGTGTATTAATTATAAATTATATACTTTTTTCTAAATATGTCTTTGTATAATATATGATTAAATAGTATTTTGTTATAATTTATTTCGTTGTTTTTTATGTGCTTTAACATATAATGATTAAAAAGATTCTTTTTCATGAAATATTTTGGATAATTGACAACTTAAATCATAAAAAAGTTATGATTACTCACCAAATTAATATTCTCCCTTTCCTAATCGAATAATGAAATAATTCTTCTATGATCTAATTAAAGGCTAAATTCGATTATATTTAACATATTTTACTTATACAATATACCCTCTTTTGCCATATGTGACGTCATCGCTCATGAGGTAGGTTGCGTTGCGGTGTATTTTTTTTACTTTCATTGGTTAAAATGGCTCTACCTTACTTTTAACTACCTGCTTAAGGATTGATATTTTTTTAGATACGAAATATATATTAAGTTATTAGTAATCCAATTACAATTGCTCAAAAAAGTTATGTTTATCTGTAAAAAAAATTCAAACATTTTGCTTTTAATTAGGAGTGCAACCCCCCAAAATATAAACATTTCAAATCTTTATTCATTGAAGTGATACTAAGACATGTTTGTTTGTTATCGACTTGCAGAGTAAAGAGGGATTCAAGGACGGCTTCTTACGGACATTCTGTAAAAACAAATAATTTTTATTTGTAAATTCCATATATGTATAGAGAGATCATAATGTTATAAAAGATATAGAGAGATTTATATCCCTTCAATAGCAGAGACATCGTTCAGCTGTATTATGTGTCCAACATAAACAAAGCAGCTTATACTACGCAAGGAGTACTAAAGAGATGGAGGGACACTCCTAATGTAAACAATAATATTTGTACCTATGTAGTCACACTTTACACAGTTTTATACTACTAAAAGAGATGAAATAAGTTTCTCAACGACGATTCCAAAAGCTTATAGACTCCACGGACTGATTAGTCACCGGCACAAATCCTCAACTTCATCTTAGGGGGTTGTAAGTAGACGTGGGAGTCTTCCTCTTTATTGGACTCGAATGTCGTCGTTGAGAAACTTAATTTCATCTCTTTTAGTAGTATAAAACTGTGTAAAGTGTGACTACATAGGTACAAATATTATTGTTTACATTAGGAGTGTTCCCTCCATCTCTTTAGTACTCCTTGTACTACGTGATCGAAATTTGATCATAGAGATATATCTATTTGTTTAGTTTGGGCAATTTGACGTATTTTCTTGAAGAGTCCAATAAGCTCTCTATATTTTTATGTCTCTATGAGAGAGATAGAGAAAAGTTGTGCTTTTAACGTGATTGGATGAAAAAAAGAGAGAAGGAGTAATATTGAAGCGGTTGACGTTATGCTTTCAAGCAGCGGATCTCAACCTTGTCCTAATCAGGAGCCATATTGACAAAAAAAATATTCTAGCAATAGCCATGTAGCACCGCATTATGTAATAATCAGGAACGACCGGGACACTTTTTTTTTTCGAGAGGCCGGGCCGGACTTGAATTTTCAGGCAGGACTTTAATATATTCGTTCGTCCGTCATTCTGAAGGTGACGACGTTTTTTTAAAATAATTTTTCTATTAATTTTTTAATTTAAAATAATTTTCTAAAAAGAAAGTGATGACGTTTTTTTAAAAAACAATTTTTAAATTTTTAAAATATAAACCTGGTCGTTTCCTAGTATAATGTAATAAATTTTCAGTGGGACTAAAAAGAGCCGCAACTAGTCTTAAAGGAGCCGCATGTGGCTCGCGAGCCACGGATTGAGTATCGCTGCTTTAAAGTATCACTTTACTCTCGGCAGTTGTTGAAGAGTGAGCATGAATTCAAAGAGAGTTTCTTCTTCTGATCCACGATCCGTTTTATTTGAATGGACTCCTCTTATTCCACCTATTCATGTTAATTGAATAAGGCAACTGCTCAGGCAGAAGATAAAACATAATGTTTTTTGTATGTTGGCTTAAGTATGTTGATAAATGGATCAACACTCTGGCTTTCAGATAGTAAAGAAGCAATCTTATCAAATGAAAAACATTATGCTATTTAGTGAGTTTGATAGAATAACCTTTTTCTCTATCCCTAACCATATATATATATAGGTATATGTCTATAAGATACTCACTTCTAAGGCATCCATTCTTTGAAAATATTTATTTTCATTGGTTCTGAACATTTCCGCACTTTTCTCCAGCTCTTCATTTATTTCAATTTTCTGTAGGTTGCTCAGAGAAAAGTTGTCCCCCAGAAGCTGTTTTAGTTCCTCTTTAGAATGCTCCTCATTGGTCTTGATATCTCTTTTCATTCTAGCACATTCGTAGGCTAGGGCTTGTCTCTGCTTAGATGCTTCTCTGGAAATATTATGATTATGAAAGAAGTAAGTGAAGTTACAAACTGTTTTTGACATAATATTAAATAAGAGATAGTGAAAAAATTTAGAGTTTTTGAATATATCCTAAAATGCTTCGTGATTCCATATATCTCCTACGGCAAAATGGAGAAATCATAGTATGAAATGTGTCGTAACAATCACCCCCCGGCAATTATCCCCCGGGCTTTTACTCCCGATTACTAATATTTCTTATCCCTTAAAGTCCACAAATGAAGTTAACTATATTTTCTTTTGTATTAATGTTTGAAAACTATGTTTCTAATATCGGTAATTTAAAACATAAGACCGATAGTAGAACACAGATTTTAAACACTAATGTAATTATGTCAAAAAGAAACATAGTTAACTTCATAACTTTAAGAGATAAGAAATATTAGTAAAGGGGGTAAATGCCAGGGGATAATTGTCGGGGGTGGTAGTCCTAGACTCGAAATGCGTATGCAATTTTATGCAATGCAAATCGATTCTTTGATATTTAATATTTGTATTTACATTTTATAGGTACAACAAAGTGGAAAATCAATAGCAGTGACTCTTAGTCTTAAATTGGACTGGCTAGACACTTGTGCGTGGAGTAAAGCGAAGGTTGACGTCATCTTCATATTTATGGATCTTTATTTTTGCGGTTTGGGAATAAAAATGAAGATGATAAAAAACAAGCTTACCACATCTATGAACTAAAATTTGTTAATCTACTTTCGTATTTATAATTGCACGAAGAGAAATATTGAATATATCTCCATAATTTTGTCCAAAACATATTTTGAATGTCGTCACGCTGTAAGTTTATGTACACTAACGACATCAAAGCGATTGGTAATTTTTATCCCAGAAAACCATATTACAATAGTTTCATCAAAATATCTTTTACTTAACTATTAGATAGAATAAATATTTTTTGTGAAGTTGATTTATGATTTGTTTTAGATCGTTTCGGCTTCAAAGCATTTGTATGCACAGATATATATATATATATATATATATATATATATATATATATATATACGAGGTGTGATCAAAATGTATCCGACCTTAATTTATATTGGTCAAACGAACACAGCTATGGGGGCGGGACTTGCTGTGTGGTTGGGAGCATGACTACTGCGCATGCTCATTTTTTCTACAGCTCCAATACAAGTCAGTCGGCGTCAGGCCATTCATGATTGAACAGGTGCAAGTGAGTGTCGTCGGATTTTATTTTATTTAAAATGTCAGAAAAAGTCGAACTGCGTTATTGCATAAAATTTTGTTTTAATCTTGGTGATTCGCAAGTGGAAACAATTCGCAAGATTAAAAAAGTGTTTGGAAATGAAGCGATGGGCACCACACAGATAAAGGAGTGGTACAACCGCTTCAAAGATGGCCGCTTGTCAGTTGAAAGTGAACCACGCTCAGGGAGGCCCTCAACATCGAAAAACGATGCCATCATTGATCAAGTGAGGAACCTGGTGATGCAGAACCGCCGAATCACGATCAGAGAACTTGTAGACGAGGTGAATATTAGTTTTGGTTCCATTCAATCAATTTTGACTGACGACTTGGGCCTCAGGAGAGTCTCAGCAAAATTTGTACCAAAGCTGCTACCATTTGAGCATTTAATTCGGAACTTCTTGACAAAACACAGCACACCAGTGGTTCGTCAACCTCCCTACTCTCCTGACATGGCTCCCTGCGATTTTTGGCTTTTCCCAAAGCTGAAAATGCCACTAAAAGGGACCAGATTTCAGACCAGAGAAGAAATTATGCAGAATGCGACAGACCATCTGAGAGCCATACCGAAGGAGGACTTCCAGCGATGCTTTCAACAGTGGCAGAAGCGTTGGGAGAAGTGTGTGGCAGCCCAAGGGGACTACTTTGAAGGGGATTAGCATTAAATACTTGTATCATAATAAACGTTTGTTTTATGACCAAAAGTCGGATACTTTTGGATCACACCTCGTATATATATATATAATATAACGTATAATATACATTCACCCATCAAGTATGAACTTTCGACTCTTATGTGTTTTATGTATTTCAGTTGACGTGATCTTTGGTGCTTTCTTTTATACAAAAAATATTATTAATATTATATTGATCTTTACATCCTCCTACCACCGATTTATATTTATTTAACCAAAAAATTATTATAAATTATTGTCATGACCTTTATACTACACTTTGTTTTATCCCTTTCAATAGACCGTTATTAAATTTATACGAACGAACTAAAAATCGATTTTTTTTATACTACCGTTTCTTAATTCTTCGGATTTGTTTTTCATGGAGAAGCCTGTCCATTTGACTTCGGAGCTCAGAAAGGCTCTCCTTTTGAAGAAGTAAAAGATTAGATGACTTTCGAGGTCTGAGACCGTAGATCTGAGAATGAGTCAACTTGACTTGGTTCTTATATAAAATAGTCGGGAAATAGAAATGGAGAGCTGCCCTTCAGATTCTTGCTGAAAATATAATAATAGACAATATATATTGAATAATATTTTGTAACGATGTTACGTTAGGTACTTACTCGAATATTCATAATTTTATTAGTATTTTTGTCGTATTCTCGAGTCAGTTGTCGCAAATATCCCTTGAGCAACTCCGAGGTCTTTTGAACTTTATTATGAGCCTGGACTAGCTTCAACCCCTTACTTTGGAGGAAACTTTGAAGGGAAAATATTATTAAGACATTAGATAACAGAAATACGACACATGTTTTAATATACTTTTATGAGAATTAAGTATTTTATAGAGAATAAAAGCTGAAACATATTCAGCAATAATGAAAGGTCAAAAAGAATAACAAGATTTTTATTATTTTGTTAGAGAAATCAAAGGATATTAGTCTCGTTAGGCAACAAAAAAATGATTGTCACTCATATTTAGTGTAATTATTATCATAAAATTAAACTTCTAGAAGAATTCAGTTAATTTAAAAGCATATAATAATTTCTAAAATATGTATATATCTGAATGGAATTTGTATCTGGTATTGTTATAAATGAACGAAAACAACATCTCTTCATGTTGGACTATAGGAATTAAAATCAGCCGTCCTTTCAATTTTTCATATTTCTGATGTTGAGTTTCGAATTTAAAAAAAGTTCCTTTCTTATTAGAATGAGAATGGAACCTGTTTTTTTTGACCATCGAGGATATTACCTTCTTCAAGCATGTGTAGGTATATCATCATTAAATTATAATTACCTTTTTGAAAGTTATTATAGGTGTTGCATTGACCCTACAATGGATTTGGTCATTACAGAATTGTACCAAAGATCTATCTAATATAATTTTCTTCGTTCAGTTGCCACCAATAAATTACGAATTTGAAGGTCAACAAAGGATGTCTTTCTATAAAATAATTTAGGATATCGTCATTAAAATATAAGCATACTTACTTTAAATGAAGCACAAGATCATCTTCAGAGTTTTGTTTCTTCTCCTTGCTCCGTTGAATAAACCCCTGAAGGGCCTTGCTCTCTTCTCTCAGCTGAGAAATGCTGCCTTGAATCATCTTGTGGCGATTATTCAAAGTGTTCATCTGTCAAAACCAAACAAACATTAGACCTGATAACCCTTTGAGAAGGCCTCAATCTCGTACTTGATCTGTAATTAGTGTAATCATGGAGAAAATATGTCCGAGGTTGCGCTTATATTCAATTGAGGCCCTTTCCTGGATAAAGCGGAGCTCTGTCGAGAAAAACTTTTTTTGTGAGTATATCTCAAGGTAGTTGAGCTCTTGGCTGAGTGTCTTGGGGCTGTTGTCCATGAGCATTCTATTCACTTTGCTCACAATCTCTTTTTCCAAGTCGGCCCTTTCCTTGACAGCAAAGTATGCATTCCTAAAAAAATATGCAGTTTTAGGTATATCATTAAATATCTTGAGCAAAAAAAATGTATAACATAAAAACTGGTGAGCAACTCTGTTAATAATTGAGGGTTTTTTCATAGTTGGTTCGATGCAATAGCAGTATGAATAACTGTATTAGACCATCAAACATTGGATCTTTTTAATGGGGTCGATCAACATTTACCCTCTTCCTCAGGAGTCGAACCTGCGCCCTCAACACGAAGAATTAAGCTCGCTGCCACGGAGCTCCGTTTATGTCTAAATAAATTAGCTCATAATTAAAAATATTTTTAAAACTAACAAATGCAAAATATTGAACTGTATTGCTTGAAAGATTTTGGCTTGAATAGAAGGATTTAGATCAGAAGAACTGTTGGGGACAAAGGTTGACAAAGGAGACGATCTTATTGATGAATTGATGTATCTTTTCACATATTATGTCGCTACTAAAAGCTTTTTTAACAATGTGTCTCATCAGTAAAGTGAAATATTAAAAAAAATACATTAAAACTATAGATTTAAAAAAAACTCTTCTGTACATTTGTTTAGAAAACAATGATTAAGTTAACGTTATGGAACAAATAAACAGTTAAAAACAGTGGTCATAGTATAACAGGACCGAACAGTTGATTGTTTTCATAATTTTCTAGAGAAAAATAAAATAATAATTCTTATCATTATACAACTAGATATATATTTATAACTTGTACTCCATTTTTTGTTGTCATTTTTCGATGTATGACATTTTTTTTAGGTCGGCTTGCAATACATAACTAAAGCACACAAAAAGGGAGCGCATTAACTCTGTGGAAGCGACCACGACTCTCAATGTCAACAAGGGCACAGATTCCGAAAGGAGAAGATCAATTTCGGCCTCATTGAAAATATGCTATGTTCAATAACTAATTCGAGAGTAGTAATACATACTCATATTAAATCGGATACAATTTTATCGAACAAAATAGGAAATAATATTGCTTCATCATTTAGACAGGGATTCAATTCATTCAAACATACATAAAGTAAAATATTCTTCGAATTACATTAATTTCCATACAAGCTACAATTTACACAATTGTAGTGCAATTGAAGCTAATATATAGATATATTAAAAATAAATGTGATGGGAGGTATTTTTGCTGAACGAAACTTGAAAAAATAATTCTTAAACAATCTGATGGTAATATTCTATAATCAAATCAAATACTCGGTATTTTATATTTCTAATGTAGCAATGGATTTTTGATGACGCAAGTGGGAATAATAGCATTACAAAATGTTTTTCTTCCCGCCTGCCGGTTATTGAAAATCCCCGGCAAGTGAAAAGTCGGCTTTCTTAACATCATGGGTCTACCTTCTACAAATGAAATGCTTACTTCTTTTGAAATATGATGTTAGATTCCTTTCAAGCTCCGTGGCCTTATCAAGTCCAATGACTCGTTGAATCACTGTTTTCAACCTAATCATTAAGAGAAAGGACTAAGAATGCTATTAATAACAAAAAATGTAAAATTCCTTACATGTGGTTTCCAATGACATATTTGAACTCTGTATGTTCATCGACAATATCTCGATCTATGGGAGTCTTGATTCCTGGGAGCTTAAAGTCCTCTAATGGCTTGGATTTCGCATGTCTCAGCTCCTCTTTAACACGATTAATCTGATCGGAATAAAATAAATTCATTTCAAAATTAGATAAACTCTTTTCTTTAGAAAAATATTTACGAATAAATAAGTTTTTTTTCCTTCACGGTAAGATCTTTATTCAGCTTGAATGTAAATATAAAAACAATAAACATGAAACTGAATACAAAATAGGAAAATTGTGTTAAAAATACATAACAAAATAAACATTAAATAAGTTTAAATTAATATGAAGGATCTTAAAACTGATAAAAAACTCATTAATTAAATAATAAATGTTTGTATCAGCTAACTTATCTTTTAGAGTTTTGACTATATCAGTGATTAATTATACATCTAGAGACCGAATCCAGCTTTTAATTTATGATATTCTGTTTGATAAAAATATCTTTGTACATATAGATTTTTTTTACATTCATCTTACATTATTTTTTTTACAAAATGTATTTCACTTTTTTCTAAGTGATGTTCCTAGCATTGAAGGTACCTACTTTCAATTTGACAATAGTAGCATGCATTAAGTTGTTTAGAATTTTATGCACCTAGATTAATGTATGTTTAAAGAAAATGACCTCAAAAACATTTATTATATAATCCTTCTGTTTTAAAGATCAAAATAATAATTTAAGCACCAGAGGGTGTTATATTCATTTTAGAAAATGCTTACCTTTTCAAGTGTTCTTCGAAATCCATGGCATAATTTATATTTTCATGAACTTTGTGTCCATCAAAGGGTTTAGGAAGCTGATGTGGCATCAACTGTTCATTGCTTAGTTCGTTGAAGGATTCTTGTCTCAGATGTCTTTCCCACTTTCATAAAATCAATAGAAAAACATTATTTTTACTGTAGGTTATTGAAAATACTAAATCTTTTGACTTTAAACATATTTCTTGATAATTAAAAAAATAAGGTTAGAAGTACCCTCTCCGGATCAAAACAAATACATATAATTTGATTAAAAAATATATGAATTTATGAGCTTCTAAGAAGGTAGTTTTTCTTATAAGGTAAAGCCGTAAATATACATGGCCTCCATGGGGAGTCCATGAACATCTTGGAGGATGTCAGGGTGCCTTGGATGAACATGATGGTCAGTGGGAGAACTTATGTGTTCTAGTGAGACTTTACCCCCGTTCAAGCCTCCAAGAGAATGAAAGACTGGCTAAGTGACTTTGCTCCTCTAATCTACCAACCATTGGTCCCAAATTGCCCCGATTTGAACCCTATACCTACTTATGTGAAGTTCATCAATTCAGACCAATTCATACCAGGCCTGCACAGTATATTATATTTTAAAAACCATATATTTCTTTCGTTAAAATACAGACCCAAAATCCTACATGAGTTCAGGTGATTCCTCAACTCAATTTCCCACAAATTTCATAGAGCATTTTAATTGTCATACACGTTTGGTCCATTCCAGATTATATTGCTTTAGACGTTCCTGCTTCTGCAGCTTCCGTAAAATTTCCTGGTCATGGATTTTCGTATGTAGGGACACCGTAGACTTCTTTTTTACCAGAGACTCGAGAGTGTCTCGGAAGAACTCATGTTTTCAGCATCCTCTTCCTCCCCAGACCCATCCGTTGGGTTAAGATCTTCCTCGGAACTTAAAAAAATGAAATGAAAATGTATATTAATTATACATTAAAGGGTATTCTTACAATTTCGATAAATGATGAGTATTCATCTGCAATGGGCGATCAACCAATGAAGAACCATAAAAGGACTATATGCTGCGGACTCCATTCCATACTGGCCTTGAATGGCTCTGATGGATTCCTTGATCCCATGCATTTCTTCCAGAACCTCCATTTTTTCCACCTCATGACTCCCATTACCGGTCTCAATGGGATATCCTCAAAAATTAGAGAAAATGAAAGGGCATTGTTTTGATACTCAAGGGGCAAGGCATTGTTTCTGAAAGAGAAAAGACAAAAATTAATTACATGGACCGACAAAGCTTGGATTGATGGGCGAGAGAGAGACACAACCCCATGCTTGAATGAACTTTGAAAAGCAGATATATATATTCAGGTATATTTATATGTATCATGCTTATGTATTAAGAATACGAATAGAATCTCAAGTTTGACTTTGAAATATAAAAGTTAATCACTCATTATAATTGGATTCTTTCATTTTATTGGTTAAAGCCTTTAGAACAAATAAATAAGATATATATATATATATCATGGAAACTAATTTATTGATATTGTTTGAAAGAGATTCTTCATGAAGAAAGGGGGAAGAGGGGCACTAAAGACAGGAGGGAACACGAAGAAGTTGTACCTTTTTTCTTTTCAAGAAAATTGCCTTTTTTCGAGTCAACGTGCCAAAACACCATTCTTAGACACCTTTCAATCGAAATCAGTATTAAGTGGTGTGCTCTCGGGTGTAGATAAAATCCGTGTTACATTAAACTTTATCGTTTGTGGGCTTGAGGTAAATTAAATATATCTACATATATTCTTTAAAAATCCTTTTTAGTATTGCTGCGGTGGTAGATATTTCTTTTTGGTATATATATATTTTTTTGTTTTTGTTTCGGGTACTTAAGTACGTAAAACGTGATAGTATTTAAAAAAATATTGTTTAGATAGAACTTTATTGTATGCCAGGAAATGGATTTATAATACATTCAGTGGATTTCAAATCTGTGAACATACTTTAATAAATACTTAAATTAATCATTTTCTGTCTATTGGATTGGGTAGAATCAGAGTAGTTTTAATAGGTATAATACTTTTAAAATAAATACATCTAAAGTATAATCTTTCAATGATGACTATCAAAATAGGACTTTACCTCTCGGGAGTAGAACCTGCATCCTTAAGCATGTGTCTATCGAGATAATCTATTCCTTTATTTTAATTGCAAACTATATTTTTTTTAGAGGAATCTTCATATCAATGCCTGGGCGACTGAGATTAATTTGAAAAAGTAATACAAAACCCTTAAATTCTTAAGTGTCTTTATTTTTGAAAGTCTAAAAGTATGTTGCTCATACAGATGTTGGTTCTTTATCTTACTCAAAGTAGAGGCCTTTTTCTCAATGACTTTCTCCAGTCTGGAGCGTAACCCTCTGCCAGTGTGCTGGATCACTTCAAAAACATCTCATTGATCCTGGCCTTTAGCTCCTTTGCAGTGTTGCAATCAGATCTGTTGATATGTCTCTCAACCGCGCCTCACAGATAATAATCTGATTGCAATCTGAGAGGAGTGGAAGGATGCTGGAGCATATGGGGAATCTTCCTAGCCTGATAACTCAGTTCTCCTTGGTTTTCTGTGTATGAATCTGGCCTATTTTCCTTTGTAGAAGTAATTGAAGAGGCTTCAGAGAATGCCTTATAAAACTTGGGCTTAAAGATCCCCATCTCTTTGACCAGTAGGATTTGTGTGGGCCGTCCAACACCTTCCTTTGCACCACGTCGAGGAAGTTGGGTGTCCTGTCAATATATCCAATGGATCTTTCTTTCGATCAACAACTGTGACATAGTAATTGATGGATCCAATCATCTCAGTTCTGATGGTTTTTATAGTTAGTCTGTTGAAAAGCGCAATCAACAAATTGCTTACATCTGAAAGTCCGAGGCAGATTAGAATATACGTGAATATATGCGATTCTAGCTCTTGGGTAGCTCAAAAGTTGTTGAGATATATTCTACCTATCCTCACCACAGGTAAATCGTAGTCCTTTACACAATCACTTATCTACTTTTGTCCTACAAAAATATAGACGAGCGAAAACGGGGAATTTATTGACGCTGAGCATATATTTTTTACAAAATTCGTGTATTTTAATATTCTACCTATTCTCACCAATGGTAGATGGTAATCATTTTTACAATTTTATGTATACTTATGTACTAAAAATATAGATATTCGAAAATGGAAAAACCTATTGGCACTGTTTCATTTCTTTAACATTTTACCCAATTCTTGTTCCCATTCCCCGTTAATAGTTTCTTATTGTGGAAAACTAGAGATAGGTCATGAGGGATAACTTCTGATAAACTTAGTGAAACCCACACATTTCATCGAAAACCATTGTTTATCACACTGGTTAAGAGTAATCAATGTAATTTATTTATATTAAGGTCTACAAATATGATTAGAAATTGAATTGAAACCATAGAGATATAAAGATATAGAGAGCTTACTCCCTTCAATAGCAGAGAAACATTGTTCCGCTGTATTCTGTGTCCAATATAAACAAAGTCATTTTATCTACATCATCGTAAGTTAATCGTAGAGATAGAAAGATTTGTTTGTATTGAGCAATATGACGTATTCCTCTGAAGAATCCAATTAGCTCGCTATGTCTTTATATCTCTATGATTGAAACTCTTGTCTCCTAAAAAAAGAAAAACTGCATTGAGAAATGAATTTACTCCAAAATTATTATTATAAGTTCCCATTTACTTAATCTGGTATCAACCGGTAGAAGTCTACCAATGAATACCTTGGCATATCATCAATTATCATCATAATGTTAACTGTTTTTTATTATTTCCCTCTTCTTTTCTTTCGACCAATCATGTTTGCGAGAGAGGTCCTCCTTTGTTATCCTTAATTATACCAAGCATCCTTCATTTGGGAAGACCATTGGTATTATTATTCACTTTTCTTCTCATTGAACATTCCAGCAAATGTACCTCGCTTTGTTATCCTCCATTCTTGGCTACACTATTTTCATTCTTTCTCTTTATACAGATCATGCAAAACATTTGGATACTCTTCTATCTAACCCATTTGTCCACATATCTGATCGGCATGATCGACTCTGTCTCCTCAGAGACTCATAAGCGAATGCTTCGTCAAAGTCCGCAATCATCCCTAGAGGGGGTTCAAGGCAATATCACAACCGTCTCCGGGATCGAACTCAGCCTCTTCTGCAACATTCGTCTCTATGAGTGCGGGGACTTTTACTCCGTGGAGCTCTATCACGAAGAGGGCGTAGGGAAGCGGGTCTTCATTTACCATCACGCCGCGGGGATCTTCAAGGCCGAGGGTTCTTGGGCCTCCGGGTCTACTATCTCTACGAGGCTTCCTCCCACGTGATGAACATCCATTTGAAGAGAGCCCATCTGGAGGATGAGGGATCTTATCGCTGTGAAATCACGTATGAGGACCCCAATCGATGGTTTTCTCAACTCTGCTTCAAGCCACAGATTCTTCATGTCCGCGTTCTGCAAATACCAGAGTATCTTCATCTGCATATCGGTAATGGGTCTTTTATACCCAATGAATCGGTGATTGGGCCGTTTAACCCTGGGTTTTCGCTTATACTCATATGTTTGAGTGGTAGTGGAAAGCCATCCTCAAAGGTAAGAATGTTAAAATGCAGGAGGTAATTAACAAAATTTATAAAGTAATAATGTTGTTTGTTTTTTCTCATTAGTAGATAAGAGGAAAATTATAAGTTAATTATGTACTATAATTTAGTAGAGATTGTCAGGAAATAATGAATTTGCAAGACTAGCAAAAGTATCGTCTCTGGAAAACAAATAGTCTTCGACAAATAGATTTTTCCATCCCCCATCATTTGACCAAATGTTTGTTACAAAGTGAAACTTTTCGACATAAACGCACAATTTCTTTTTCGAGAGTCACTGTAGGTGCTATTACTTGAGAAATAGTTATCACGTAAAACTTTGCCTTCATTTTTTCGTAACAACATATGACGACACGATGGTAAAATAAATAAATATTTAATTTTGTTATTTTACCCTTTTCTAAATATACTTAAAATATTCAAAAAACCAAGAGCGCCCACGTGATAACGAAGTTTTGCTAGAGCAGGTATTTATCTACGACCATTTCCTATACAAAGACACAAATTTTGCTTGGTACTTTCGCTTCCGACAAACCCTACTTTTGTTATGTAATTAAAAGGTAAAAAATTTTTTTTTCTAATTTCCTTCAAATTATGTATCTTTACTTTTTTTTAAACTGAAGTATGAACAAATTTTGAATAACGTAACGTTGTTTTACAGTCCACAATTGATTTTTATAATAGGGATAACTCGTAAAGGAAATGTCAGTATCCAATATTTGAGGGCAGAACAAAAAAAAAAGGTCAAATCTAGTTCATTTATTTAATCTAGCGAATTGATATGCAAGAATAACATATGATACCTTAGATTAGTAGCTTCACCGTCTCTCTTTTTCAGTATTCAATTATAATAAAGAAAATTATCATGTAATCAAAAACACTACAAAATTTACTGGATTGCACCATTATTATTCAAAGTATATTATATATATATATATATCAGACTTGTTGATTAGTCCTTCATTTGTAATCATTTGTTGTTCATCTTTTTCGAACGACGAACGACAAAAAATTTGAAGAACGACAAACGGAAACAAAACATTACTATCGTTCGTCGTTCGTTTTAAATCTTCATGAATGTCTATAAAAACAAATAGAATATTAGGTTCGATAAACTAATTTTTATGATATAATACTTATTCAGATCTACTCGGATGGAATTTTGTTCGAATCAAATAAACAAAATAATTAAAAAATAGTAAGGATATGATTGGTACCTAGTGAAGCTACTAGAATTTTTTAATCGGATTAAACCTTCCATTGAATATATATGGGTCTCTCGGATGTATGTAGTAAGTATATATTTTACAAATGTATACATTTTTGTGGCAAACTGCCTTATAATTTAATTGTACAATTAAAAGATACAGCTTATATCCCTATGTTAATCAAAACATATAGATTTCATGGGCATTTCCAAGCTTTATTCTGATTTTTAGCCCTATCCAAATTAGATTCAAATTAGACTTAAGCACTTCAATTATATGTTATGGGTAGCTGCACAAACTATAATTCGGTCAGCAATACATATTAAGTTTGTGTCCAGGTCAATTACTTGTTTGTGTTGTACTATATTTTGAAATATGCGTAAAAGTGCCGAATTTCTTCTACTTCAAAACCAACCATCAACATATTTAAATTAAAGCTATCAGATAACTTTGATATATTGATCATAAAATTCAATAACAATAGATGAACTTTGAATCTTTTAAAGTATATGAAGAGCCCGGTTTTTGGCGGTCAATTCCAGAAATGTCATCCTTCCTGAAATAGTCCCTTGACTGTCAGCTATTTGTACCAAAATATACCTTATAACGTTGCTAAGTGCATCAAAATTCATCAAAATCGTTGATGGTCAGGCCATCAACAATGTAGAGTTGACATGGATTTACCCGTTAATAATTTTTCTTTTAGCCTCTATATTTTGAAGTAGAGAAAACTGATTGTGGCATATCCAATGATATAGGTAGTTGGTGGGTGGAAAAGAGCACGTCAAAGAGAGTGAAGAAAATTTAGGCATAATTAATACATAACAAACTTTTTGAACGTGGATATGAATGAATTGATATGATTTTCCTATGCAAAATAAAGAAAATGGTGGATAATTTCGATTATTTTTCCTATCTTCACATTTACATGCAATATGAGAACAATGAGATAATTTATATACATAAGAAATCCCTCAAAGAAATTCTAAATGATGGACTAAGATACTTCTTATTGATTCAATCAAAGCCCGTCAACATTATCTCTCTCTCTTTCTATTTTCCCCGCCAAAAATTCATCCCTTTTAGATAGAAATAACAAGTAGCAGGAGGAATATGGTGTCTGTTTTATGGGCATTCTTTTTGAAAAGAACAGACACACACACATACACAAAAAGAAACGGGTACAATAACTTTTATAGGACTTGGCGAGGAATCCTCTGTCCTTATGTCCTATGAATGAGCATGATGAAGGAAAAAAATGTAGTGAGAGAGATATATTTTTTTGGTTTCTTCATCCAAACAAGGAATTGTTGCAACGGATTTGGCGCTTTGTATGGTTAGATATTGGTGTTATAATGCAAATAAATGAGAATCCATCCGATAATTATCCATTTATATATTTAAACTACATTATTAAAAACTATTTTCAAAGACTTTTTATGCTTGATCACTATTGTTTCAAGAAATAATAATAGTTCAATTGTTCAATTTGAAAGTGCAAGTTCGAATCCTGAGAGGGGACGTTATATATTGATTTGCCTCATTGAAAAGAAATTCCTCCGCATAATTATAATGTTTTAATACTTATTGATACCCAAACGGATTGTTTGTTGTTTGTTTGAGGCTAGGATCCAGGAATACTACAAATTGAGGTGAAGTAATTGAAAACAAAATGTCTTAGTCCCTCTCTTATAACATACAACCCCATGAATAATGTTGTTATTGACTCATTTTATCTCTGGAAGCTAAACAGGTGCATAGCCAATGATATATTTTATAGGAATTGCTGGAATATATTTCAGCTCTGAAGTAAAGCGTTAAAGTAAAGTGGCGCATGCAGGGAAAAAGTAAACAAAAAAATTGGCCAAGGTTTTGTTTTTTTCTTTAACGTTAGATGTCGTTAGTCCATGAAATTACGTCACAATCCTATTTAAAACCGGTTGAAAGGGATTAAGTTTGATGATTTGAAATATATCAAATCACATCAAGATAAAAAAACGTCTCCAAAAAAAAATAATAAAAGGACTTTGTTGTTATTTTCATAGAGCTCTAGCAAAAAAGCGCCCCTTACGGACTAAAGAAGAACTAATATTTTGTCCATTTTTTTGGGGGGAAAAGGAAGAATTTTATGTTATGCATGCGCTACTTTACTTTAACGCTTTACTCTGAAGGGTGTTGTTCAAATAATTATTGAGGTATTATTATTTTTAGACAAAAAAAATCACACTCAACCAGCAAGTGTTAAGATGCCATTGTCTATACACTCTTCTGGCAAACTCGACATTCACGAATGAGATAATTTATCTACAATGAACGGCTATCTAAAAGAAAGATATCATCATGTACTTGCATTTGAATTTCAGCTAAAAAATGGATTTAATATTAGTTAATAAATATTTATTTTTCTCTCTCGAGAGTTAAACTAAGCCATTTGAGAGCCAAGCACGCTTCCAGAGCTCTTTCTAATTAATTTTGTGTTGTTTCATAGTTCAGACTAAAATTTTAATGTACATTGCATACTTATAAAAAATATCTAAATAAATATGTACTATTTAAATTACAGCACATTTTTAAACTGCGAATATTTTTAAAATATTACACCCCTAGATAACAGGTGGAACGGTACAGAGGAAATGAGTGGTGCGTGGAACTGGAAGATCCAACACGACAATGGTACTGAGAGCGTCAAAAGCGAAATACAAATAAAGCTTCCCGCTACGACTTGGGCCAAAAGATCCTATGTCGAGCAGAGAATGAGCCCTAGACTCACCTCTGGAGAGCTCCACCCTCATCGACATGGCCATCCCCCCAAGCTCTCTCTCCATCGATTCCCCCGGAAACTCCGCCCAAGAAGGACTCCGATTCTCCGTGCGCTGCACCGCAGAAAATGCAAAGCCTCCTGCCTACATCTACTGGAACTCCGAGCCTCTTCTCAACTTTGACAACGTCACAGAAACCTCAGAGCCGGCCGGGAAGGTATTCACAACCACAAGCGTACTTACCTTTGTTGCGAGACGTCACCTAACCTCTCTTTCATGCTTTGCATCCAATGACGTCATGGATCGGATGGAAAGGACCCATTTGCGTGTAGACACGACCATTAATGTCCGATATAAGCCCAAGCTTCGTGAGGAAGATGACTTTAAAGAGCTAAGCGTGTTTGAGGGGGACACGCTCTCTATTAATTGCTCCTATGACTCGAATCCCCTGGATGCGTTTGTGACCTGGTATCTGAATGGATTAAATATCAGCAAGCCAGGGCAAAGTCGTGATGTGTCGCTTTTAAAGCTGGTAAATCTGACGTCAAGCATGAGTGGAGTATATAGGTAATGAGTGTTTAAATATAGGGGAATCGTTAGCTCAGTGGAAACATGTTTGATCCTCAATATTAAGAACATTGAGAGTCTTTTAGTTCCATTCCAATTCATCGATGGATTCTATGATATTTATTTATATCCGTATGGATTCAACTCAATTATATCACAAAGACAAAAAAATATTTGTTAATTTAACTTATGTCAAATGTATACTAACAAAAAGTGAGTGGAGGAGTCAGATTATGAAATCATATCGTTTATACAATTTAAATTGTAATGATTCAAATGCAAGTATTTATTAACATAATATAATAAATCTAAAACAGAGAGGTGTGCTCATTAAATAAAAACAGCTTTTTATAAGAGCTTTCTTTCGAGGACATGGATAAATACTTTGACTTTCTATATGGGAAAAGAGCAGAAAGGACTCCAAACAATTAAATTAAACTTGAATAACCATGTACCATATCTGTACATTTCCCCAAATCAAAACATGGTTATAAAAGTCTTATTTTTTATTGAATCTTAAAGAAAAACTTTATTATTTATATTAGGAGTACTCCAGAGTGTAACTTATGGTAAAGATATTGTAGGTAATAAGATAAAATAAATAACACAAATATGGAACTTATGCTCATTTCAAATATGTCTTTGCGTATGTTATCTTCTGCATTTTTCCGTATTTGATTATGAATGGTTATTTGTAATAAACGTCATTATCTACGATTGTAGGGTAAGTGAGGATAAAGAGAATCTTTCTTTTTCATGGCATTAATTGAAATTGATTATTATATGTGGTAACTAAAGATATATATTGTAAGGACGCCAAAAACATGAAGTAATTTGCTTGTGTGTGTCTGTATGTTGGGGGAGACCATAATAAAGACAAATTAAAAAAGGAAGAAAAAATATATTTGGCACTTTATTAAAAGAAATAAATGTTTCCTAACAAACTCCTCTATTTCTTTCTATCTTCCTTAGCTGTATGATAGAGAATGAAGTGGGCAAGTCCCCTATATTTAATCTGGCCCGCGTGGAGGTCATTCTGAAGCCCCTTGCCCTCATTCTCATGTCGCCCTCCAGCCCCATTTACGAGTCCCTCAATCAGAACCTCACGCTGAATTGCCTATGCAATGTTCAGAGGAGTCTTTCTCAGTCTCGCTTTCGCTCCGTCAAGTGGTTTCTGAACGGGGAGCTTCTCAAGCATGTGGAGGCCGGATGTGAGGGCGCTGATGGGGCACCATGCGGGAATGTGAATCCCTCCAAAATAATCCTTGTGAATGTAAAGAGGGCCTTTCGAGGGAATTACTCTTGTCAGGGGTTGCATGGGGATGAATGGACGGGGGTGTCGGAGGCGAAGGAGATTCGAGTCTACTATCCTCCCAAGATCAAGGGCATCCGCTCCACGCCGGAAACTGTCATGAGGGGGCATCCCTTTAAGGTAAATTTACAAAGAGGTATTTCCGTCGTTTACGTAGTAAATAAATGCAGTAATTTAGTACATTTAAAACCCTCAGATTGAAACTATATTCCAGTCGAAAAGTATTATAAATATCAAAATCTGTGATTTAAGCGAAAACGCTCAAACGTTATTTTTATTGAAAAAGGGATACAGTACAATTAGTATAAACACTTTTTACATTTGATAATGTTTTATTATATCATAAGAGAGCTCGAAACCGTAGATAGATTCTTATTTCAATTTTTTATCTTGGCACACCTAATGGGCATTCCAAAAACAATTTTGCTAAGAGACTTATCAATGAGACATGGGCGCCATACTTTTAGTATAGAATCAATAGATATAGCAAAATATAATTATTTAGATGTATATATGGTCTCACTTAACATCAATCTCATCTATTTTCTATCGCTGAAATCCTTGGTTACCTAATATCAATCAATCAAAGCTGTATTTCCATTTTTAAAAGGATTGACGCCATGCTCGAAAAATAAAGATCGTTTCTGTTGCACAACAGACTGTCCATTTTGTTTTATTTAGTGGCATAACTTATTTTTGTATGATTCTTACAATAAATTTAACTTAATATGGACATTTATAGGTGTTACTGCCCAAAAAAACTGACCTCTGATGTAGCATGTTAATTATTGAGCGTTTTATATATATTCACCTTGATTTTTACTTAAAGTGTTTTAAAATAGGCTTGAAATTAATACTTTTAACATACGATATTTATTTGCATAAGTGTGCAAACCTTTCTCTTTATTAATAATGTTTATCAATTGCACATAGTATTCTGCACATGCTCAAAATACTTAGAGACATTTTAAGAAATTAGCTAACTGAAAAAAAAACTGTTTCATAGTTGGATTTATTTGTAAAGAGATAAATATAAACAGTTCACTTTAAAAAAACAATATATCTGTCTTTAGATTGAGTGCATTTTGGAGGACATTGGATATCCACCCGCGATAAAGTGCACTGGTATCGAAACGGAGAGAAAATCCTTGAAGAGTCCTCCTTCTCTAAAATATAGCTAAGGCATCCTCGGACTCTGATGGAAGTACGCCTGTGTTCCTTATGG
>CP045899.1:11352449-11411262 GCA_013387185.1 Caligus rogercresseyi
ATTCTAACAAAAAAAAATCTTCAGTTGTTTTATTGAATAATAGTTCAATAAGAATAGGAGGATGTTCATTCGGAGGATTCGTAAAGGGTATGGGTCCATGAAGAAGATACCTTTTGTATTAAGGATGAGATTTCTCTCTCTGAATTCATGTTTAGTTCGAGTAAACCGATATTGTAGCATAATGCTTGATGTTTACACCACAACAGGAGCAAGTGAAGTGATACTTTATTGCATAATATAACAGCTACAATATTATTTTTCTTCCTTTTCTTACCAATAACAGGCTTGTTGATCGGAGTTGTTCTGATCGGCGATCAATAGCGATATAGCGATATTTGATCGCTGATCGCAATATCGCCAAAGGTCCTGATCTTTATATCTTTTGATCGTAAGCAAATCACTAAATAAATAGCGATCCGATCAATTTGTATAAAAATTACTAAAAAGAAAAAAGTTTTTTTTGGAGATTCTTTTCTAAAAAAACGTCATCACTTTTTCTGGAGATTCTTTTCTAACAAAAAAAACGTCATCACCTTTTTTGGAGATTATTTTCTAAAAAAAACAAGACGTCAAACACTTTTTTTTGGGATTCTTATTTTATCGCTTGCCTCAAGTTGGGTTTTGAAATTTTTTACCGTTTTATCGTAGTTGAGAAAAAGTTATCGTTTTATCGTTATCGCAATTGAAAAAAAAGTTCATGCAGAAACCCCTGAGAATTAGTATTACATAGCTAATTTTTTTTGTGATCGCAATTAAATGATCGGATCGCTGATCGGAAAATCCCTGATCGTATACGCTATATCGCAAAGAATTTATGATCGCTATTTTTGATCGGATTGCTATTTTTTTCCTGATCGACACAAGCCTGCAATAACCAATAACGCTTACCAAATATTTATTTTATCCATCCCAATTTTTAACATAATACAATTAGTTTTTTATTTTTTACGCTTCTTTTCTCCAGCCATCACGCTTACAAAATTTACCTTTTTCTTAATCCTCAAAGTCGCCTCGCAAGCCTGACACATCCCTACACTTAATGGGATCTTTCTTTAAGGAATATAATACTGAAAGATAGAGAAAAGAAAAATCGTTTTAAAACGTTATTGGTTCATGAGAAAAAGATGTGGGGGGCGCAGGCTCGAATCCCGAGAGGGGATGTCATTTTTGGGGTCTACCTCATTGATAAGATACTAGGTTCGTAGGACTATTTTAATGCTATAATGCTATCTATATCCTATCGGATGCAATTCTATCGAACCATATAGGCAAAAAAAAGAGTAGAATATAAAACAAAGAGTTGGTACAATACCACAATTGTATCACTTCACTCGCGGCCAGGGGCGGAGTGGCCACTGGGTGTACCGGACTATTCCCGGTGGCTGCTGGCCTTAAGAAACATAAACGGCCGTTGACAGCCTCTTAATGGCATATTGGGACCTGTATAAGGCCGGCGAGGGCATAAAATCCCGGTGAATAAATTTTTCCTACTATGTTCCTGCTCGCGGCTGTTGAGGAGTGAAATGAATTATAGAGAAGAAGTTCATCCTAAAAATACTAAAACTTCTTCATGGGTGTCCTTAACGATTCCTTTGAATAAAACCCTCTCATTCGACGTTTTAATATTCATTGAATAAATGCGTATACTCAAGAAAAAAAGAGAATGTTCATTTTGTTTTCTCATATCTGGAGATGAACGGATCAGGTCCATAGAGAAATAAAGATAAGAGAGCTTATTCCTTCAATATCAAGAAAATCCCGTTCAGCTGTCACCATTGCCCAATGTAAACAAAGTAATTTGATCTACGTCATTGTAAGTTGATTATAGAGATAGAAAGATTTGTTTATATGGGCAATATGACGTATTTCTCATAAAAATCCATAGAGATAAAAAGATATAGAGAGCTTATTCCCTTCATCGGTATTTTTTGTGTCCAATATAAACAAAGTAATTTGTACTACGTCATCGTAAGCTGATCATCGAGATAGAATCTATCTTTATGATCAGCTGACGATGACGTAGTACAAATTACTTTGTTTATAAAGGACACAAAAATACAGCTTAATTATGTTTCTCTGCTATTTAAGGGAATCAGTTCTCTATATCTTTATATTTCTAAGAAGAATTCAATAAGTTCTCTATGTCTTTATATCTCTATGAACATCACTCTGACGTAGACAAATAAACAAAACAGTGTTCTCAAATGAAAAATCGTGTTTCTTTGTGAGTTTGCGTGAACAACCTTTTCTGTCTCCCTTCTCCTCCTCCTCCTGTAGAAGTGTAGAAGTAGAGTGAGTAAGGTAGGAGTGTGTGACAGCAGTAGCTTCTGATTCAAGGGAGGGAAGGAAGGAGTGAGCAGTAGCCTTCTTTCCTTCTATTCAATACATATACATATAGAAGTCGTGAAGAAGGAGTGTGTTTGTTCCCTGTGAAAGGGATCCTTGTTCATAGTTTTCATTTGTGTTAGCTAGTTTCGATCCTTGTGGAGCATGAGTCTTGCCGTGATGGGGAACGCGGTTCTCCTGGTGCAAATCGGGCTCTACATGGCCCTTTGGATCCTTTCCCTCTGCATCGTGATCCCCATGAGCCTTCACCAGGATCAGTTCAAGGGCCACTGCCTCCTCTTCAGCCGCGGCGTCTGGCAGAAGGAAGACGGACAGTTTTTGGTGGACTGGGCTTCTCAGGCCTACTGCAACTATGTGATCTTTGTCTCCGTCATCACCTTTGCACTCTCCAGCTTCCAGATCTTCCGCTTGGGGAAGCTGGCCCTCAAGGCCCGGGACTCTTCATTCTTCTCCGCTTTCATGGACGTCCTTTTGGGCGCGCTCATGGCGGGCCTCTCACTCGCCGCGGCACTCTTCGTCACACTGGGCTTCAAGGTTTGGTGCGACGAAATCACGCTCCGTTTCGAAAAATGCTCGGACGCCACGGGGAACGACATTGACAAAAAGGATGCCATTGACTCCTCGGGATTCTTTCTGCAAATGTTCACGGCACAGTTTGGGATCTGGATGAGTCTCACGGCCTGGGTGGGACTCTTTTATTCTCGAGCGTCAAGCTCTGTCGATATCACTTTGAGGAGAATCTCCGGGTCTCCATGGCCAAGGAGCGGAAGAGGCTCATCAATGAGGATCTCATGAATGAGCCTCCTCTCCTCCTCCTCCAGGCGGATCTGGGGGAGAACAGCAGCAGAGAGAGGAGTCCCTGAGCCGGGTTCGAAGGTTCAAGAACCGGGCTGACCTAGAAGGACGCTTTCAAGAAGTGACGGAGGATGAAATCCCCTCCTCACAAGCCCCTGAGAATGAACCTGTTGTGATCAAGGGAAATCAAATACATATTCTGGAAGAAGACTCCAGTGAAACACTACCTGATCTACTGCATTGAGCCAGATTGATAATTATCTATATTCCATGGGTTGTAAATGTCTGCCTTATTGTTCTCTGATCCCCGTATTCCTCTTGACCGTACAAACCACGATTGAACTCCCAGTGAGATCATTTTTATTAGTTGCATTATTATATTCTAGAGAAGCCACTATTCTAATTTATCCACCCACCCACCCTTATAGATATATTAGCTCCCCCTCTTTATTTCTTTACTCCATAACCTTTACCTTATTATAAGGTAAGATCCAACAACCTTCATATACCATTTATATTAAATGTACCCCCCCCCCCTCACCTTTTTGTCATTTATACATACTTATTTTTAATAACTAGATATACTACTTTTATTATCTGAGCTTATGTAGCATTATTTACAAGGAGATGAAAGTCCTATGTAAATAAGTTGTCAGAATATTTATATATGTGAGTTAAACATAATTTTGATTAATTAGAGATATAATACACGTTGCCAGATTCTTTTCAATTGAATGTTTTCTTCTTCTGGCTCGTGATATGAAATGACATCATGGTGGTTCTTGCAAATTATCCCATTAACATCATATTTCATTTAGTAACTACATTTCCATTCCTTTTATTATTATTGTAGGAGCAACGATCCATTCATCGTCAGATATGTTGAAAACAAATGAGCATTCATTGAGCATAAGTTTATTTACTTATAATAAATGCAACAGGATGAATATATTTAAAAATAACTTGTGAATGACAGTGATTGAGGCTCATGAAAATATATGAAGAAGAATGTTTTTAAGGATAATATTCTTATCTCTTGTGTCTATCTTCATATATATCATCAGCCGCTAGATGCCTTACTTTATAATGAACATTGCTTTTTGTATTATTCGCGCTTCTTCTCGACCAATCACCTTCAAGAAGAAGAGAGTCTGTTCTCTTACATCATAGTTAAATAACATGGATGGAAATAATGATCAACGATGTAGAAGTTAAGAAAAGGGGAAGTACTTATTTCTTCAAATCTAGCATTTTGGGTCCTTATTTTTATTTAAATTCAGATCACAACAAAATAATACATAAATACATTTTAATTATTGACCAATTGAAAAACAATGTAACATTTTCAGCTGACTAAGAAACTGAGAGAAACAAATCTTTTTATATATTGTTGATGCCCCTTCTTACCTATTTTGCTACTTTTTATATTAAACTGTTCACATATATACAGCACAGGTATATAAAAACGATGCTAATACGTATAAAATACAAAATTAATATTATATTTTAAAATTATTATGCTATTACGTCATTGGTTTAAATATCATAAATTAACTTTGACTTTTTGATGTTGTAATAGTCATATTTGTTTTTTAATTCTTCGAAGAACTAAAACTATGATATTGCAGAATTGTTAGAGGATATATTTATATTGAAAGGAGAGGACAAAGTAGTCAGTTGATCTTTAAACTCTATAGGTACGTTCTTTGAATTGCATAAAAGGTTTAGGGTAAAAGTTTGAATGGAAACGAACAATATTGTAATAGTTTAAATGTTGTTTTGGATATTTGAATGATTAAGAAGACCTTTTGGATGAATGTAAACGAAGAAATTGGGACTCATTTGAGTATCTAATGAATTTTCATGGAATGTCTATGTATCAAGTTATTTGTTCTTTTAAATATCATTTTAAACAATAAATGATTATCTTTATTATTGAGGAGGGGATTAAATTTGTTCAATTTAATAGTTAAAAATACAGTTGTGATCTGTCAGCATGAAGCCTAATTGCTCATTGGTTAAATATTTTGTATTATTTATTAGTGTAGCTATGCTTTTACTTTCACTTTTTTCAATTATAAAAATACTTTCTCTGTCTTCTTTTGTACATGTTATTCTTTATTCATCAAAGCTGATGGAAAAATGCTATATAAGAAGATTTTTGTTATGGCCTATAAACAATATAGTACGTGACTTGAGCTTGGTACTTCTGACGAAAAATATGTATCATATGGCTTGGCATTTGTAACTTACAACTTAAAGAGATGGCAAGAGTTTTAAAAAAAATATTCACGTGGTCTTTCTCCCAGATTCATATTCATATATATAATATACTCATATAAAAGAAAAAAAGTTGTGAGTCACAAATAGCAAGCAATATATATATAAGTAAATTGACATTGAACAAAATAATAGCAATGGTAAAAAAATAATGGTTTTTTTTTTGAAAACTCCAAACGAAGTAACTTAAGTCGAATGTGATCAAAATATATTTGAACAAACTATGTCATAATAATACATTGAGTAAATTTGTAATAATAAGTATGGGCCATTGAAAATAAACGCCTTTAGGTCTACTTAAATAACTACACTATACTTTAATTGTTTAACACACCTGTAAAACAAAGGCACATAGCAAAACATATACGAAGATATGAAAAACATCATGCTTATACCAAATGATAAATTTTTGTAAACAAGTTTGTTGAAGCCTTTTGTGAGCTAACTATGTAATATGTGCTCTAATTCTGCTCATTACTTCTAGATTATAATAGTTGAATTATTTGAAAGGTTAAATTGAAAATCAACAAACACGAAACAACTCTCGAAAGTTGTCCGAGATGCAAGGTCGGAAATGTCATTTAAAGGCAGTTCAAAACTGCCAATATTTTGGTCCAACATTCAAACCATTTATTTATTGAATCATGATTTTTTCAAATTTAAATAGAAATATTGTATGAGCTAATTTAAACATTGAACCTCCATATTTTTTATTTACCTATTTTTCAATTGTTAATAACATGAAAAACTAGAGGCATATATTCACTCAGAGAGTGCAAACCTCCGCCGTCACGGGGTCCTTATGAGCCTTCCGAGGCGGATTTTTCACGACTGGGGGGGGCGTAGAGGGACGGGGGAGGGTTCCCCTCGACGGAAATTCCGAGAGGAAGACGCTCCCGGCACCCGATTTATCAGCACAGCGACATCTATTGGCAGAGTAGGCTAACTTGAAATATTTATTAGTATTTAGCTCATTTGCATCTTAATTCTGCACTCAGAGATGCCAAAATTTAACCACTTGTTCCTTTTGGCACTTCTAACAGCTCCACAAAGTTTCATCCGAATCCGTTCGGTAATTTTTGAGTTATCCTGCTGACAAACCAACAAACCAACGCCAGTGAAAACAATACCTCCTTCGGCGGAGGTAATAATATTTGATCACAGGTATAAAACGAAACAAAAATAACGTATCGTTAAAATCAAAGTACTAAAATTGTGAAAAGAAGACAAATTGAATGCCTTTTCACTAAAAGAGTCTTTAATCCACTAATGAAGTCGATCGTTGAAAGATCAATGCAAGACGTAAAATATAATTCCTAAAATAGTCCTGAAAAAAAGCCGTGTACTTTTACAGTCGGCCCTCGCTACTTCACCCCTCGACATCTCGCAGTTCTGTTACTACGCGATGACGGCTTGGCTCCCGTTTTGTCACGGTAAAACGTCCCCATATGAACTCAATGGCAGAATTTTCACACAAAAACTTTATGGCGGCCCAAAAAAAATGTCCGGCCGCGTACATGTATTCAGACGCACGTACGACGACTAGGCAAAATGGCGGTAGGTTTAAACGCCGGGTGATGCCAAATCTCTCTAAATTTCAATATATATCAACATCACGACCCTCATATATATATCGCGGTGGTCGTGTAGTGGATCCGGGCCGTCGCGACTTTGCGAGGGACGACTGTACTTTATAGTAAACCATTCATGCAGGAAGCAAAAAATATCTCTACAAATTAACGGTTTACCTATTTTTAACGTTCAGCAGTCATCTTTTTAAATAAAAGTTAGTTTTGCTGAAGAGCAATATATTTTTATTTTTGAATTGAGCTGAGCATCAAAGTATTTTTTACAAATGATAAACTTTAGATTCGATTTTTTTAAACGAAAGACTTCAATTAAGTTTATACCTGATTTCTTTATTCAATAAAAGGACCTAGAGAATAAAGTTACATTTTTTCAGTTTAAGACAAGATAAAGTGAAACTTAATTATTATTTCTATAAAATAATCTTAAGCTATTTTTTTTCAATTGAAATAACATAACATTTATTGAAAAATGCATCAAAATATTTATTGTATATGGACTTGCGAAGAGTTATAATATAATATGACTTTTATCAATATAATAAATCTTCCTTATTCTTTTTCAGTGTTCTATCTTCGGAAATATCACTTTCATATATGTACATATATATCGGCTCTGTTTCAAGTAGATATTACTTAAATCAGATCCCTATAAGGCTTTTTAACTTATATAAAATAGTTCGCAATCGAAGGACATATATCACCCAACCTCCATATACTAAAAATGTTACTTAAATTCTATTCATTAATGTTTTATAAATTCATATATCCTTTTTTGATTAGTTAATCTTAGTACTGTTTTTTAAGAACATGCTTCAAGATATATTTTGCCTTTATATAGTATATTTCATTTGTTTATACTATTGAAGAATATTTTATTATATAACTTAATATTATATATTTGCAACAATTTACCAATATCATTTTAACAAATTAATAATTTATTTCTGACATGAATGAACAATTGATTATCATTTGTTATATCAACACATTTAATTGTAGATTCATCTACAATTTACATTACATTAACGTTCATCTACAATGTTTGGACTTGTTTGATCCCTCAATTCATAAGAACTTTCTTCCCTGACTCAAAAAGGTCCAGCTCGTTTTTTCGGATGTCGAAGTCCAAGAACCGGCATACTGACGTCATTCCATATAATAATAATAATAATAATAACCAAAAAGTTGTAGGACTCAGTACAAAATGGAGAAAGAACAAATTATTGATGCAGGAAGAGAAACAGAGAGCAAAAGAAAGGAAGAGACAAACAGATGAAGAGAAAGACAGAAAGAGAGAGAAGAAAATTCCTAGCAAGTCCTCAAGAGAGCCACCTTCTTCGCTCTTCATCCACTCGGAGAATCACAACAAAGTGCTTGATCGGCTAAAAAAAGAAGAGTAAATCTGATCCGGAATTTGGATCAGTGGATTTTGAGTGGCTTCTTAAGTAAATTCTTGTCTTTTTTGGCTCTTAATGTAAGAATATGTAGTGATTTGAATCTTTGCCGAAAGTCTTTTGACAGTTAGATTTACGATCTCAATTTGTTTGTTTTTGTTTATTCTTTCCATGTAGTTGAGAAGTCTTGAGAAGTATGTCATCCGTTTACGAGAGTGATTCCTTGGTGTCCCGTGGTGAGGAGCCTCCCGTTCTTGGGGAGGAAGTGTGTTCGGATGAGCGGAGCAATTTAATCGTGAACTATTTACCGCAGAACATGACGGACAAGGAGTTGTTCAGCATGTTTGTGACCTGCGGCCCCCTCATCCAGGCACGGATCATCCGGGACCGGAAGAGCGGATACTCCTACGGCTACGGCTTCGTGCACTACGAGAGCCCCTCGGATGCCACCCGCGCCATCGAGACTCTCTCCGGCCTTGCCATTCAAAACAAGACCCTCAAGGTCTCCTATGCTCGGCCCAACTCCGAGCTCATCAAGGATTCCAATCTCTACGTGGCGAATCTGGGCCAGGGTATCCGAGAAGACTCCCTGGAGGCCATGTTCTCCACCTATGGAAAGATACTCACGCTCATTTACTCAAGGACCCTCAAACCGGGATTCCCAAGGGAGTGGCCTTTGTGCGCTTCTCTAAGCAGAGTGAGGCACGAGACGCCATCAGTGCACTCAACGGCACGCTCCTTAACGGACAGGAGAAACCCTTCTCGTCAAGGTGGCGGAGGAGCACGGAAAGCAGAATAATCGCTACTACATGCCGCACTGGGAGGCGGGTCAGCATAACAACTATCCTTCCCCGCACATGGGTCGAGGATCCCGTGGCGGCGGGGGTCCCAGAGGGGGCTACGGTCGAGCACGACATCATCACAACGGAGGAAACCGCTTTAATCCCATGAACCCCGGCGCTGCTGGGCGAGGAAACAACTACATCTACTAAAAAAACAGTCATCATAGATATCCTTATGTATTATTATTATTATTACTATTACTTCTATTATTTACTCATCTTTAATAAAACCCCATTATTTTATTTATTTCCCCCTCAGTATTAAAGCATTATTTTAATTCTTTATTTCAGCTATATATAATAATGTGGAAGTAATGGAAAATGGATCCTTTTATCTCATCCTTCTCGTCCCTTTATTTGACAAAATAAGAGTTCCTTATTTTAAAGGGGAGAGATTCTAAAGCACACGATAAAAAACATTCATAATTGTAAATAGGGATTTTACATCAGCTAAATGATGTGGCATCAGGGCATCATCCCTTCATACTTTTCTTCTGAACGGCTCTAATGAAATAATACACTGAGCGTGAAGTAGTTAATTCCTTTCACCTTACAAACAGTGTATTAATGTAGGGTTTTTTATTCTAAAGAACTTATTTCCAATAATTTATCTCGGATTCAGTATCCGACATAAATTAAAAAGTCATCAATGCTTTCTGGCTCATATATATATAGGCAACTGTAAAGGGGAAGAGTTATTTTAACATTTATTTCCAAGGTTGGACTGGACTGATAATGTATATTTTACCATAAACAAAATTAAATCATTGTGTAGGCTCGTATCTTATATCAGATCCATGGCTATGTTTTGATACATGCATGGTTTTGACATACTATAAAGCTTTATATTTCATGGCATGTTCCTAGATATACATTGGTGTAGAAATAGTCATTTATTGAATGACCATCTTTTGTTTATTTTGAGTGTCTTTATATGTTTGTAGCCCCATTTTGATCCCCAAAAATGTATTCTTTGGTTGAATGCTTTTCATTTTCTCTCATGTCTGTTACTTCCTGAGTTTCTTAACGGAGGGTAAGCTTCCGTAAGCCATGGATGTCTTTAACATCGAGTCCTGTGAGGGCACAGAAGAACTCGAGTCCTCCCTTCAAAGCCAAATGATTGGCTCCACAATGTATGACAAGCGATGGGTCATCAATCTTGTCTTCAAAATCTGCTCATCACCCACCGCACTCCATGAGGCTACCCTTCTATGTGACGTGGAATCCCTCGGCGAAATGTCCGTTGATCACGACGTCTCAGAGTTCCTCCTTTCCTCCGGGTCCCTAGACATCCTATGGAACCAAATACATCACTACGAGGACTCTCAAAGCATCCTTGAGCCCCTATCGCTTATTTTATTCAACTGCAGTTCAAATGAGGGGATCCTTGAGCGATTCCTGGCCAGGGACGCCTATTTCCTGACCCCCTTTACCCTCATATCCTCCAAATATTCCCCAGCATTCCTCATCAACATCTTCCGATATCTAAGAAACCTTCTGGACAAGCTTCTCGCATTGATCGAGGAGCTTGGCGAAGAAGATGAAGAAAGCGAGGCCCATTCAGAGGCTCACTCCCGACTCGGAACTCTTCAAACAATCATAGGGGATCCCTCCATAGCTCAACAATTAATATTTATTTATAGCTCATCCTCCAATGACCAACTCCTTCTCCGTGGAGGTCTATTCCTTCTCTCCCTCACTGAGTTGCTTTGTGAATCTGGGCGTGAGGACCTTGCTGAGGATATTTTTTCTGGCAGTGACTTTATAATCTCCTTCTATGAGGCTCTAAAACAAAGTGTATCAAAGAACACTCAGGCCACAAAGTTTGTGTTCATTGAGCTTTTGGGACATTATTGCAGCCCGGAAAACTTGATGCACTTGGCCCCTGAGGTGTGCGAGTCCCTCCTAGAAGTTCTCTACAGTTACACGGGGCAGGAGGAGAATTGCAGGGGGTTCTCCTCGGAGGATTTGGACATAATGGGAACGCTTCTTAAATATATTCTACTTCCTGGAATCATGTTGAGCATAAGACTCTTATTTGGCTCTGATTTCCTTGCGGGAAAAATTGGAGTCTCTTCCTCCGTCAGAGAAATATATTGCCCTCATTGAGAATATTAATGGGACTCTACATAAGTTTAGGGAAAAGTTCTCAAATACGTTAAATCATAAATGTACCTCGAAATAAACACTCACATATTATGATTCTGCTTAATCAATAAACTGTGGTTGGTTGAATTATGAAAAAGAAATATGAAGGTAAAAAAAATATCAGTCAACAATAAGGGAGAGTGGATTGTGTTTATAGTAATAAAAAAAACATTTACAATCATCGAATATTCGACTCAAATGCAAATGTTCTCCATCTGTAACTACATTGGACTTATTTACTAATTTGATTTTTGGATCAGAAGTAAGTTTCGAATTATATATCTTTAATTTTGTTTTACAAATAATTTTATCTTCCTGAATGTATTTATATATTACATTCAAACACATAGAAGTAAACATGTCTTAACATACGAGGGTAATTCGGGCTAAGCTCCACATTCGTCCACATATATATATATATATATATATATATATATATATATATATATATATATATATATATATATATATATATATATATATATAACCAGAATACATCTCCCAGATTTGAAATTATAAAATAAGCTTTGCTACAAAGTTAAGAGATATTTAAAAAATATTGATACAATAATTTGAACTTCTTAAATATGTTAGTTATATATTAAAATATTTTTATCTAAGGCAGATGTTGGTATAAAAATTCTACCTAATTCATGTGCGCCTAGACAATGTTTACTTGATTTGCCGTTTTGAATCGGGAGTAAGCTTTAAATTATATCTTAAAACTTTCTATCAATATTAGGAATGATTGTATCTTAGAAAATATCTTAGTGTTGGATATTTTATTGCATTTATATTATATTATAAATACTTTTACATTTATGGGTTATTTGGTTTAAATCCCACCGTCATCCATATATGCAAAGGATTTATCTACTAAATTTGCAAGTTTTGATGAAATGTAAGCTTCAAACAGTATCTGCTACGCATACCTATTAGAGTACCAATAATTATGTTTCTTCGTTTCCCTGTATCTCCCAAACGATTAATTAAATCTTGACAAAATTTTCAGTGAATAGTTTTGAGAGCTCAGGGACTGTTTTAGTGGGGTTGTAAACTCTTGGAAAATTCGTCATCGCCATGCTTATTTTATTCGCCAAAACGTCTTTGTAGAATTTTTAAAATTGCCAAGTTATATTTTTACCAAATTTTCTGTGGATGATTTTCAGGTGGTAAGATCTGTTTTTGTTTTAGAGAGTGTTTACTGGACAATTAGTTTTCCGTGTGGTTTCTTAAAACAAGTAATTTCTCTCCCTGTCTTCCCCCTCAATTTACGTCTGCGGAAAATAAAAACTTTTTATAAACCAACAACTGATTTTAATATGAAAATCACATATGATGACATCATTATAATTAGTCGTATTTTAGTTGAAAATCCCGGGCAGTGCCCAGTAACATCCGCTTGTACTTCATAATTAATCTTAACCTCATAGCTCATTAAGAAAAGTTGGGACAAGTGAGTAATTAAATAGGTGGGGAAAAGTGAAACGAGAAAAGGTGTGACGTTGAATTTAACCTTGTTTTTCAATATTAGTTTTAACATCATAATAGACTTGGCCACTGAATTACATTTTTGAGACTTTGCAAAGTGCTTATTTATGCCCAAGTTTACATCACAAAAAGAGTGTTTATTTAGGTCAAATGCAGTGGCTTCTTCCAAGAATGCACTTATCAAGGACAGCGAAAATATGATTATTTATCAAGATTAATATTGACAAAACTATAAAAAGGGGTATTCAACTAAAATTAAATGAGGTCCAGTTAGAAACAATATTAAGTAAAGGTCCATAATATAAGAAATTATTATATCTCGATCCTTGAAGATTATAATTAATAACGTTTAAGTTGTACTATGATTTTAATGTCATACAACATGAAGTAGCCTATTACACTATGTAACAAAATTAAGGTCTTTGTTTGCCCCCAGGCTGAAATTTATAATTTGAGTCTTATATTTTAGGTAGATTCCAAAAATGCCACTAAAAATATCGTACGAAAAATGGTTTGGCCCTTATGGCCTTTTTTTGATAATCATGATTTTCATAATTTCTAATGGTTCACACCGAGTTATCTTCGTGCAAAGTATGAATATTCACAAATGTCATAATATTTATTTTTTTAGTAGGTCAGTGCATTTCAAATCATTTTAATAATTCCAATATCTTTCGTACTAATAAAAAATAGGCTTTATATTTCAAAAAGTTGATCATTTTTTTAGTGTTCTATTCAAGCGGCTATATTTTTTTGTTTCAAGTCTATTGACTATAATCAATATTTAATATATTTTTCGTGTATGTCAATGCATTTCAGAACAGTTTTTATAATTTCGATGTCTGGGATGAAAGTAAAGAAAATATCAATTTAGTATGAACAAGTATTGATCAAATTATATAAAATAATCATGAGGTTGCGTTACCTATTATTGTGATTTGTTACGAAAAAAAAACATGTTTGCCTTTTATTGCAACTTTCTTAAATAATTTGATAACAATATTTGAATGCCATTTTATGAATTACATTAGCTCTCCATTTTTCAGATTATTTGATAAGCTTGTAATGAATTACATTAAAATAAAAGGCAAACATGTTTTTTTTCTTCGTAACAAATCACAATAATAGGTAAGTAACCTCATGATTTATTTATATAATTTGATCAATACTTGTTCATACTAAATTGATCTTCCCCGTCATAAACTTCATTTTCAATCGTTGAATGAAGGAAATTTCTTAACAAATTAACGTATATCGTTCACATAAATATTATATATCATGATCAACATAATTTGAATACCTATTTGAATTCATTGCATCTCTCGCTCACAACGGTAAAATAAGTTGATTCAATTAATGGATTTTTGATGTTTTTTTTATATTGGGCTGAAGGGATATGCAGTAACCGTGTGTAACGTTGTAGTATTAAAGTCAATTAATTGAACCTCGAATCTATGCCATTATTTAAAATCGTTTCCACTCATATACATACTTTGCAGACTTGTTAATTTGTCGTTTTGTAACGACGAACGACAAAAAAAAATTCCTGTCGTGCGTCGTTCTTTTTTGGCGCCAAAAAACCAAAGATTTTCTTTCAGAATGACGAACGATAACTTTTGGTGAGCGACAAACGAATGACAATTTTTTCACGAACGTCAACAAGTCTGATACTTTGTAATAAATACACTTCAATGATAAAAGTATGCAAATTCTTTCGTCTTACAATATTTGATCATGTTTGAATTCCGGTTGTTTTATATATTTAGTGTTTCTGTGCATGTCATATGCTCTCTTATTAATTATTTATTAGATTAAGATGTGTCAACAGACAATTTATTCCCAATTTTTTTTCTTGCCGATATAATTAGTTCATTTTTATATTAGGGATAAAAATATATACTTTTGAATAATCGACATACAGGTCTTTACGCTTCGAAATACTTTTTTTGGCTATTATTAGGTATCAATTGTTATTGAATAAATAATTCCTTCAGGAACACTTTTTTAGTAACTGAGAAAATTCGTTCACTTTCGGAAAATGTTTCCGAACACATTCAGCGATTCGATGAAAAGCGTGGGCGAGACATGTCACATGAAGAAGATTAGGATAGAAAATTTTCAGTTGTCCACCACATTTCAGCATGTAAGCAGCAGCATCAGAGAGCATCATTTGACGTTTTCAGCCTTAACTTCCAAAATATTATTAAAACATCATTTACGGCACGAGATACTGTCTCAGCATTGGTTCTCTTCCAATATCATCGAGTGCGCCAGTTCGGCTCGATTGGATGAATCTGCAGAAAGTTTTCTGACAACCACGTTTAGAATGTATCGTCCTTCTACGTCCGTAGTTTCATCGATGGCGAGCCAGATGGGTTGATCTTGAATATTAACTTTAATTTTGGTGAGCACATCCTGATAGCAGATGTCCAGGTAAGTCTTTCTCAGAGTGCTTTCGTCAGGAATAGATATATCACAATGCTCTTCAAGAAATTGACGAAACATGGGAACCTGCAATTTGTGCCATGGGATGTTCGCAGCCAATAAAGCTTGACAGAGTTTTTTGTTGAGCTCAAACGACATGGACTTCTTGGCGCTTCTCTCAAAAACGTCTTCAAGCTCTGCTTGAGAGCTCCTTCTTTTCGTCTTGAGTTGCATATTCTTCTTGTGTTTTGCAGACTCAATATGTTGTTTCACTTGAACTTTCTGCCGAGATTCGAAGCTGGATTCACAATGGCGGTAAAAAGCAGTCTTCATGTCGACAAACTTGATGTCATCGTTGCTTAGGCTAAGCTGTTGAAGCCACTTGTTTTGTAAACCGCTTCCTGACATCTCAGCTGGATAAATGTTTTCTCGCCTCAACAGTCAAAATCTTTGCAAAAGTTACAAATCCTAACATGAAATAAGAAATACAACGCAATACAAACTCCTGGCGCCATTAGAATATATTTGGATAACAACTGTCTGACTTTTGCCCGCAGAGCTAACGTGAGAGGTTGAAGTCTCCACAAAAACGGATGAATACTGGAACTGATGATAGAAATGTCCCCAGCAACAGCGATAGAGCTATTTTCACAGGAACAAATTTTACACGGTTTAAAACGCACGCCTTATATAAACATGAGGGGGGGAGAGTGACGTCACCATCAACAATTGTCAAATAATAGAGCCTCCACTGATCATAGTTGGGAATCTTTTTTTTTGGGTGTCATGAAAGCATTCTGGCCTAGACTTCAAACTTGTTGGAGATCCCTCGATCCCTTCCTTCCTCCATCCCTCCTTCTTTCTTCCCGGACTCCGGGATAAATGCCTTGGATACCAAAAACGAGTCTCCTCCCTCCCTCCCATTAAGAGACACATTCCCCTCACCTCGACTTCAAGAGTGGAGTCCTACCCATCGTCGGACTTCGTCAGTCAAAGGACTTCCTTCCCTCATCTTCGTTAGAGAGCTCCCCGTCCCTCCTCTTCGTGAGTGGAGTCCTACCCATCGTCGGTCTTCGTCAGTCAAAGGACTTCCTTCCCTCATCTTCGTTAGAGAGCTCCCCGTCCCTCCTCTTCGTGAATGGAGCCCTACCCCTCGTCGGACTTCGTTAGAGAGCTACCCATCCCTCGTCTTCGTTAGAGAGCTCCCGTCCCTCCTCTTCGTGAATGGAGTCCTACCCCCGTCGGACTTCGTCAGTCAAAGGACTTCCTTCCCTCATCTTCGTTAGAGAGCTCCCCGTCCCTCCTCTTCGTGAATGGAGCCCTACCCCTCGTCGGACTTCGTTAGAGAGCTTCCCATCCCTCGTCTTTGTTAGAGAGCTCCCGTCCTTCCTCTTCGTGAATGGAGTCCTACCCCTCGTCGGACTTCGTTAGAGAGCTTCCCATCCCTCGTCTTCGTTAGAGAGCTCCCCGTGCCTCCTCTTCGTGAATGGAGTCCTACCCCTCGTCGGACTTCGTTAGAGAGCTTCCCATCCCTCGTCTTCTTTAGAGAGCTCCCCGTGCCTCCTCTTCGTGAATGGAGTCCTACCCCTCGTCGGACTTCGTTAGAGAGCTACCCATCCCTCGTCTTCGTTAGAGAGATCCCCGTCCCTCCTCTTCGTGAATGGAGTCCTACCCCTCGTTGGACTTCGTTAGAGAGCTTCCCATCCCTCGTCTTCTTTAGAGAGCTCCCCGTGCCTCCTCTTCGTGAATGGAGTCCTACCCCTCGTCGGACTTCGTTAGAGAGCTTCCCATCCCTCGTCTTCGTCCAAGGGTTCCTTCCTTCGTCTTCGGCATAGGGTTCCCCGTCCCTCTTCTTCGTTAATGGAGTCCTGCCACTCGTATTCATGAATGGAGCCCTACCCCTCATCTTCGTGATTGGAGTTCCGTCTTCCATAACCTCCTCCATATTGAAGACTTTTTTTTCTCTTTTTTGGAGTTTGCTATTGAACGCCTCAGTCCTGTATTTCTATGAAATAAGTATCATGATGTCCTGATGAATCTAACAGTCCAAAGGACATGAAGATCATTAAATCTCGGTGAAGGAGCCTTGATCATCAAACCTAACAGGACTACCCCTCCCCCCAGACTAACGCTCCCCGGACTATCACCCCCCGTGCCATTTACTCCCATTACTAATATTTATCATCTAAAGTACTATTGAATTTATTTCTGTATTATAAAACAATAATAAATTGTGAATGAGCATAACATGTTTAATAAATAAAGTTTTAAATAAATTTTCATATTTTTTTTTACTAAAATTGCTTATTAGTTTAAAAGTTAGACAAATATCGCTAAATATTTAAAAATGAATTTAGTGTGAATAATATAATCCTTAAAGACACTAATTGTGCCTTCTCATTGTCGAATCCCTCGAATAGACTACTTCAATATCATCTACAGTGTTTGTCGAATATTACTTTGAAAGTAGTAAGTAGTATACTACTTTTTACTGCGTAGTAATATTTTTTTTAATATATTAGTTATTACTTCACAAAAGTAATATACTACTTTGAGTACTATACTACTTTTTTGGGCATTCCGAAACAATAAGTAAAGGCAATTAAAACAGAATTTGTAAAAATCCTCACCAAACCTAGTTTGCATTTTTATAATAATCCTATATATGTTATGGCAATATTATAAAGTGAGCACATGGCTCAAACATGATAAGGTCGGTGAATTCAAAGACTAAATAAATGATTTCTCAGATTATGAGAGCCATAAGTTTAATTATTCAACCCAAGCCCTCGAACCCCGCATGTCGATTTAGGCTTTAGGGTTGAAACCCACCGCCAACCCTAATTAAGAATGAGAGGAACCTAATTTACGATATTATACACCCCAAGCTCTCGGGTCCCACCTGCCGTTATGGGCTATTATTTAGGGTTGAAACCCACCGCTAACTCTGGCTAGGTATAAAAGGAGTCCTTACTTCCAATCTCGTACACCTCAAGCCTTCGGGTCCCGCCTGCTCATATAGGCTTTTATTTTGGGTTGAAACCCATCGCCAACCCTAATTACAAATGTATGATATTGAAGTAAGGACTCCTTTTATACCTAACCAGAGATGGCGGTGGGTTTCAACCCTAAATAAAAGCCTATATTAGCAGGCGGGACCCGAAGGCTTGGGGTGTATGAGATTGAAAGTAACGACTCCTTTTATACCTAGCCAGAATTGGCGGTGGGTTTTCAACCCTAACTAAAAGTTTATATCAGCAGGCGGGACCCGAGGGCTTGGGGTGTATGATATTGAAAGTAAGGACTTCTTTATACCTAGCCAGAGTTAGCGGTGGGTTTCAACCCTAACTAAAAGCTTATATCAGCAGGCGGACCCGAGGGCTTGGGGTGTATAATATTGTAAATTAGGGTTCTTCTAATTCCTAATTAGGGTTGGCGGTGGTTACCACTTGGTAACGGCTGTTACTGTTACCTAGATAGAAAGAAAAAGAAAAGAAGAAGGGAGAGAAGTGAGGCAAAATATTCTCTCCCTTCTCTTTTTCTTTCTGGTAATTGTATATCTCATATCAAAGATCATTTTTTTGGGAGAGTACGTACAAAAATGTATTTGCTTATTTCTCTTAAAGTATAGCGATTTTTAGAACACCAAACATATCAAATGAAAGCTTGGTACACCAGCTTTAATATTTTATTATACTAAATCATGTCAATTTAATAAGTAAAGAGTTATATGTATGTAAAACAAACATATCTTGCGTACAAAATGACGCATATAATGGATTATAAATGCGTCAGAGACAAAGTAAAATTTTGAGAGGATACCTTGACGCAAATCTAAGAAACACATATTATTTATTTTTTTCACAATCGATTTCTTATAGGTCAATACAGGCTCTGAATCATATATTGAAAACTCAGATTGTACTAAATTCTGAATGATAGAATGCAACCAAGGGAATTTTTGGATTTATCATCCAAAGGTTTACTAAACTTAAAAGTACTATTTTACTCTGAAGCGAACAAGTCATCTTCTACAGGCGAGTGAAGTTAATTGATACAAAAAAGCCATGAAATATGCTAACATTTCACACTCTATTTTTTCTTTGTTTTTACTGAAAACTTTGTTTTATTAAAAAACATCAAACATACGTCTGGTAGTAAATTAGATTTCCTTTAAACTAATAATTATTGTTGAAGTCTGTAACGTCCACCATTTTGAAGAAATTTGTGGAAAACTATATTTTTACTAAATTCTTAAACTTTGGACCTCGTTGCGCGACCTCGTAATGTTGACCGATTTTGTTCAAACTTTGTATGTCGTCTTCTTTTATCACCAAGAAAGAGAAAATCCACACTGTTGCAAGCATTTCAAACATTTGAAAAATAAGAACAACTCTAATATATATGAATAAAACAAAGCAACCGTCTCTACTCAAAGAAAACAATTAAAATTTGTTTAGTTTCATCCTCTGTGGCGATAATGAATCACTAGTTAAGGATATTAACGTAGAAAAAGGTGAATTTGCGAGAATTACCTTTTTGTTATATCTAATTTTTTATACTTTTATGGGTCTTGTTTTTTATTCTAAATTATAGCGTCAATAATTGACATTAAGATTTTTAAGATTCTTAGTATGAATTGAAATCATTCATATTATTTCATCCGAAAGAATAATCTTTGTAGTGCTATTAATGGTAAATTCTGTATTATACACATAAAACGTGGAGGTAACATATAAGTATCAAAGAAGAGCAATTTTAAAAGGCAATGGAGGCAAATATACATTAGACATGTTGAGTGATAATATGAATAATTAAAATACCAAATATTTACATTAAATGGACAACAATTAAGCTACATATTTTCGTGTGTGTTCATCTGAGACGAAAATGGTGACTGAGCCAGCACCTGGGCGTTGCTACTTCCCCCGCTACCGCTACTGGGACTGCTCGAGATGGCCATGTTTTGTGATCGGACCTCATCCGAAAAAGAGGATTCCAGAAGACTCTTCTCTGGATTTATTTTCCGTTGTTCATTCCCTGTGAATTTCTCTGCATACGTTCTTGATGCGTCCATTATGGAGGGCGTCACGTTGAGGGACCTTGCGGTGGAGCCAATAGGTGGTGAGCTCTCCTATGCGGGGAGCCACAATTTGACCTCTGACCTCTGTTTCAAATTTACCTTCTTCCAGGAGACGCTCTGTCGTCTCAGATATCTGTATTTCATTGGCTCGGAGGTGGACTCCATGAGGGCTGCTATGTTGACCTATTGAGAAAGAGTATGATAAAAAAAAGGATTGGTAAGGGAGTAAAAGTCATTTGAAATCCTTCGGTTACAAAAGAAACAAGAGCAAATGGATCAAATCGTAAGCTGTTGGTGAGTTTCACTGTAATCAATGCCATTTAGAGTTCTTGTGATATAATATCTCTTTATCGTTATTATCCCATTCTCAAACATTGTCATGATTTAACAATAAGTGCTTGTAGCTTATAGTTAATATAAATCTCACGGTGTCGCCAAATACGGAGAAATGAGGCATTTTCGAACCCACGACGGATCCAACGCAGCCTCCTGAATGAATCCCCATTCGCATACGAAGTTTATATGAAGGCTTGTGAGATATTTTAAAGCCTTCCACTTGAAACATGAGTTGCAGAGCCATTGTAGCAATCTCTGTGGCATGCTTGTGTCCATTTGGAATCGGCAAGCCAGATGCAACAAGGTATCCGTCGCCGACTATTTCAACCTGAAATAAAACCCCTAGTCAGCGTCATATACAAATAATTTTTTAAAAAATATGATACATAAGCTAAGCATATTTGCTCATACCTTAGCTTGCAGCAAAATTTTATCTGCAAGTTTTAATTGCAAAATAGGAACAGATATGATATTGTTAAAAAAATCTTCATAAATCGTTTTAAGCAACTACTATAGTGTTTTGATAAGTTTTCATTTAGAATACCAATTAACTAAAAATCACTACCGTTTTAGAATACTAATATCTTTTGAAAACTCAACCACATATCATAATTCAAAGGGGAAAATTGTCCGAAGAGGAAAAAGATATTATGATTGCATTTTTTTTTTCATATCTATTAATAAATTATAATATATATATATATATATATTCTACTTACCTTATAAACGTCAAAGTTATCAATGTAGTTGTCAAACATATTGTACAAGTCATTCAGGAATTGAATGGTTTGCCCTGCCGTGCTCATGGCTGTAAGATTCGTGAAGCCCACAATGTCCCCAAAGAAGACTGTGGCACTCTCGTAGAGCTTTGGTGGAGGCTGATCCCCGGCCTTAAGCTGTGCAATGATGTCCGGCGGAAGGAGCTGCCAAAGCAGTCCATCTGTTTTGCGTCGCTCCTTGTTCAGGATCTCTGCTTGTTCGTCAAACATCTTGGAGGAGTGTCTCATTGAATAGCTAGCCTTGGAGGACAAGTAGACGATGATGGGCACGGAGACGACGAGGCAAATCATGAGGATGATGGGCCATTTGCTATTGTGCTTGATTTCCTCTGCGTGATTGTCCACGAGATACTTGATGTTGTCGGACATTTCCACGAGGATGCGACGAAGGGCAGATGTGTACATGAACATGGCCTCAAACTGCTGGACGGCCATCTTGGTGTTGGAGTTGATGTTGATATTACGTGTCACCTGAAATCATATGTGTAAGTTTGTGGGACAAAAACATTCATGTTGTAACAACTCCACCAAAGCTTATTTTGGCAACATAGCACTTATATTCTGCGAATAAACTTTTTTCTAATTTTGCCGTAGTTTTTATCAGTTAATGCAGTGGTTCCCAAAGTGGGGGGCGCAGAGCAATTGCAGGGGGGGGGGGCGCGGGAAAAACGAATGAATGAAAATATAAATACAGTAGACTAAGCACTGCTAGCATAACATGGACAAATTTTTGACGCAGCTCCCACGTAAACGCAAAGCAGAGGATGAAGCATCACCAGATGTGCTTCCAAAGCAATTTCCTTCCAAGGCAAAGACAAGAAAGTATGACAACACATATCTTGCCTTTGGCTTCACCTGTACAACGGTGGGTAATGAGGAGAGACCGCAGTGTGTTGTCTGTCTTAAAGTGCTAACTTGTGACAGCTTGAAGCCGAACATGCTAAAGCGCCACTTGGAGACAAATCATCCAGAGCACAAAGACAAGCCAGTTGACTTTTTCCGACAAAAACAAGTAAACTGCCGTGCTCAACAGTCTCTCTTTACTAAAGCTGCATCCGTACCGGCAAATGCTCAACTCGCCTCATATAAAGTTGCCTACAGAGTGGCGCAGTGTAAAAAACCGCACACAATAGGGAAGGAATTAATACTTCTCTGTGCTATGGACATTAGGGGGTATTACAGAAACCTAATTTTAAGATATCAAACTTTATCCCCCTGCGAAAGTTGCGTAATAAGAAACTAAATGATCGTAGAAAAATGGATTTTGGTTTGACCCCCCCCCCCTTACCCCCCCCCCCCCAAATTGCGTTCAAAGGTTTCGTTATGAAGCAAAACTTTTTTGTTATTACTTATTTTGAAAAAATTTAGTTTTACAAAATTTAGCTATGATCAATTTATGACTTTGTTATTTTTTTTGCAAATTTTCGTCAAATAATATTTAGTGCCAATAAATGAATATAAGTGCTGACGCACCAACCATTTTTTAAATAACAGCTCCTACTAGGGTTCTTTTATAGTTTCAAGAAGGATAAAAAAAGAGGGTACTCATGTTGATGTTTTTAAGTTATTTTTTAAATACGTTTGCTAAATGCTTTTCACATCTTAATTTTCATACAGTAACTCCCTCACATGGTCCAGAATATAAATCTATGACGTTGATTATATCCATAAACTGAATGATGTAATGACCCACGTCATTACCATAGTGAACTATATAAAACAAGACCTGTCAAAGCCCGGATTTTTGTACACTGTGTGAGGAAATGGGCTCCGACCACACAGCTTTCCTGTTTCATAGCGAGTCCCGATGGCTGTCACGTGGGAAAGTGCTGTCCAGTGTCTTTGAACTGCGAGATGAACTCCGTATCTTTTTGGAGGAAGAGGGCAGCAATCTTGCCCACAACTTTCACTGTAACAAGTTCCTCATGAAACTTGCATACCTCAGTGAGATTTTTCTGAAACTCAACGAAGTGAATGTACAGTTGCAGGGCACAAATACACCTCCCATATCTGGGAGCTAAAATCACATCATTCACCAGAAAACTTGAGATGTGGCTGCAGCGAGTGAAAGTTCTCATTTGTGAACCTGAAATCATTCATCGAAGACAACAAGCTGCAGAACACAGTGATCCCATGTATGGAAGTACACATCTCTGCCCTTAAGAAACATTTCCAGAGATATTTCCTGATGCAGGTTAAAAAAATATATGATTGAATCCGTGATCCCTTCAGTGCATCACCACCTGCCGACTTAAGCACATCAGAGGAGGAACAGTTCATTGATGTCACCTCTGACTCAACAATGAGGCTGCAGTTTCAGTCAAAGACACTGGTTGCATTTTGGATTGGAGCGGAGAAATAGTGCCCACTTCTTGGCAAGAGAGCCCTGGCCCTACTCCTTCCTTTTGCTATATCCTACCTATGCTAGATATGTTTTTCTACTGTGGCCTCCATCAAAACCAAGTACAGATCAATGCTGGACATTGAAAATGAACTCAGAGTGGCAATCTCAAAATTGCAACCTAGATTTAACAAGATCTGCAGCATGAAGCAGGCACACATCAGTCACTGAAAAGATGTAAGGATTAAAGGTGCAACTTTTGCACAACAAACCTTTGGGGTTTTGTTGTTGTTTTCCTCTCAGGGAGTTGGTCATGTTTTAAAACCCATTTTTGCAGAGAGGCAATTTTTTCAAAATGCATTTAATGTTAAATATATAAAAAGAAACCTGTTACAATGAATATAATTACACAATTAAGGTGCTTGAAAACTGTTACACTCATTACAATCTGCAGTTTATAGCAGTTCACTTTTATTTTTTCAACAAAAAAAAAGGTTGAGGTTTGACACCTATTACAAACTGCAGTTAATGGCAGTTCACTTATATTTTTTCAACGATAAAAAAGTTGAAGTTTGTATTAATTACAATGTGAAATAAACTGCAATGGACTCTGAGAACAAAATGTGTGTATGTCCTTTTTTTTTTGGGGGGGGGGGTACAAAAATTTCTTATGTACCAAAGGGGGGCCCAGCAGAAAAAGGTTGTGAACCACTGAGTTAATGCAACGTATCTTGGTTAAAAAAGGTTGAAAGACACGGAGTATACATTGTGTGATTGGTAAGAGATCAAATTATGAAAAGCCATGTAGACTTTGAATGAAATAAAATCCCTCTCAAATCCCAAATAAGCCTAACTTTTATTAGTAATCATAATTTGGTTACTATACAACAATCAATTTTGGTTCATTATATTTTGCATTGAATAGTGTCGTTAGTGTTCTTGCAGTCAGCGATATAAAGATAAAGTCGAAGTCACTTATTACAGTCTTAGATTAATTATATGGATCGCAATTTAACTTCATACCTGGAGTCTCCTACTTAATTTTAATATACAGAAGGAAATGTGGAGTTTGAAAAATTAAAACTAGCCAACTCACAATAAGAAAATAAATATTGTCCCCAGAGGAAATAAAGATTGTGTGATTAGTAAAAAAATATGATTATTAAAAGCTCATAAGGACTATCAAAGATCAAAGAAGAAATCCTTTTTTCTTAAATAAAACATCATCCATCGAATTAGACAGCTATAATCCAATTTATATGTATTCTTGTGATCAGCGATGTAAAAATGATGACTTTGTTACTTTCTTCGGACTGAATTCTATTGCAAACAAATTAATTTAAGTTGATGCACCCTAATTGTTAAGCTGAAAGTTATATTTAAAGGACATTTGATCCTACCTTCGCCCTACTATTATTATAGACTTTCCACTGGATATCCGGATCCTTAATGATGGCATCCAGAGTAATTGTAATGTTGGGCATGGAGTTGTAGGCATTGTGGAGGTAGTCCTCTTGGAGAGCATCCAGTGTGATATAGTTACGGTGATTCTCCTCTGTCAGATTCCCGTTGATGTAATACGAATGGCGTAAACCCCTGAGGCTCCCGTGTACTCCGTGGCCCGAAGTAAGTCCTGGAGTGCAATGATGTAGAGATAAAAACCACCGATGGATGAGACGTGTATGGAATAAGCGATGTAGTCCAGGATGAAGGAATTTATATAGTCATACCTATGAATGATTGTGTGTGTGACCATTGATAGACAGAAAGAGAAGTACTGATATAGGGTCAAATTTGTTTATAGCGGCCACTCAAGGAACCCAAAGAAAGTGATCGCTATATAGAAAATTTATATTATTAATTTCTTATGCGTGACATTTGAGTTGAACGGTATAGATAGGTGGCCGTTAACACAGGTTTGACTGTATTTTTGGGAGAACTTACCATTTCAAAACCTCGAAAATAGTCTTTTCCCCAGTCTTTAAGTTTGATCGGAATACCCCATGTTTCACTTGAAAGGATAGCTTGGAATTAAAGAACTCTCGGGCCAGTTATGGGACTGAATGTCGATCCGAGAGGGCCAGTTGTTGATGCTTTCCAGAGCTGAATCCGTGGCTGCAAATCTTAATTAAAAATAATGTATGATGCACAAAGATTTATTTAGTGATTCCGTTGATGAATGGAATCTGAACGTAAGTTATTATTTTTATATGAAAAAATATTTATAATATTTAAAACTTAAACGTAACCTGGTCTGTAAATTAATTATAAGACGTAGCTAATTTGGCCTTGCTGGCGGTAAATACATGGATTAAAAGTAATAAATATTCATGCATTATCCTTATATTTATCTTATGAATATTATAGAATATTATACGCATCCTCATTTTGTACATGATCGTACTTGAGATATTTGACATTTGCACTAGCTTGTAAATATTTAAGGTACAAAAGTATTGTCTTTACAACACACAGACACACATATTTCATAATATATATATATATATATATATATATATATATATATATATATATAGTTTCTTATTTTTCAAATGTTTGAAATGTTAGCAACATTGTGAATTTTCTGTTTCTTGGTGATAAAAGAAGACGACAAACAAAGTTTGAACAAAATCGGTCAACATTACGAGGTCGCACAACGAGGTCAAAGTTTTAAAAATTTAGTAAAAATATAGTTTTCTGCAAATTTGGTTATAGATAAAGATAAAGAAAAAAAGAAGGGAGAGAGTATTTTGCCTTACTTCTCTCCTTCTTTTTTTTTCTTTCTCTTTCTATCGCAATTTGGGGGGGGGGGTAAGGGGGGGTCAAACCAAAATCCATTTTTCTACGATCATTTAGTTTCTTATGACGCAACTTTCGCGGGGGGATAAATTTTCATATCTTAATATTAACTGTGTTAGTGTTACCTGGATAGAAAGAAAAAAAGAAGGGAGAGAAGTGAGGCAAAACACTCTCTCCCTTCTCTTTCTCTATCCAGGTAACACTAACAGCAGTTACCAAGTGGTAATTGTATATTCTCATATCAAAAGATCAATTTTTGGGGGAGAGTACGTGCAAAAATGTATTTGCTTATATTTCTTAAAGTATAGCGATTTTTAGAACACCAAACATATCAAATGAAAGCTTGGTACACCAGCTTTAATATTTTGGTATACTAAATCATGCCAATTTAATAAGTAGAGACTTATATGTACATTAAAAAAAGCATATCTCGCGTACAAAATTACGCATATAATGGATTATAAATGCGTCAGAGACAAAGTAAAATTTTGAGAGGATACCTTGACGCAAATCTAAGAAACACATTGTTTTTTTTTCATAATCGATTTCTTATAGGTCAATACAGGCTCTGAATCATATGATGTAAACTCAGATTGTACTGAATTCTGAATTGATAGAATGCAACCAAGGTCATTTTTGGATTTATCATTTAAAGGTGTACTAAACTTAAAAATACTATTTTACTCTGAAGCGAACAAGTCATCTTCTACAGGCGAGTGAAGTTAATTGATACAAAAAAGCTATGAAATAAGCTAACAATACACACTCCATTTTTTCCTTTGTTTTTACTGAAAACTTTGTTTTATTAAAAAAAATCAAGATACGTCTGGTAGTAAATTAGATTTCCTTTAAATTAATAATAATTATTAAGTTTGTAATCATTTTGAAGAAATTTGCGGAAAACTATATTTTTACTAAATTTTTAAAACTTTGACCTCGTTGTGCGACCTCGTAATGTTGACCGATTTTGTTCAAACTTTGTATGTCGTCTTTTTTTATCACCAAGAAACAGAAAATCCACAATGTTGCTAACATTTAAACATTTGTAAAATAAGAACAGCCCTAATATATATATATATATACATATATATATATATATATAATATATATATATATATATATCACAAATTATAGATTTTTTTATCATATCATAGTCTCAGCTACAAAAAAAAGAAGTGAAACCATTACCTTGTTGAGAGATTTAGAGCTTTGTTCAGATCATCCACGTCAATTAGTGTGAGTTTTGGATATTTTGGTGATGGAATCTATATTGGGGGAAGAGTCCATGTTCCAAAGGAAGTTGTTTAGAGCCACGGCTGCTCTTTCCTTTTGCAGCTGTTGGACCAGGTTAGCAATGTCTAAGGCGTCCATGACTTCCTTGCGTAGGCTATGGAATGGGAATGCATTTAACTAACATAAAATAGCTCAATATATGTAAATATAAGTAATACGTGTATATAATTTTCATCTTTCCCAATAACATAAACCCATTTCAGAATGGGAGTAGAATACCATAGAGCAGACGTGAGCCCCTTTGGACACAAACAGTCCTTTGAGTAACTTTAAACAGCCTTTATAAGGTCAGATGGGAATTATGAAATTATATTTTATGTTAGGGAGCTCGCTAGCTCGATTATTATCAACGTTTAGGGCACAGGCTCGAATACTCCCGAGAGAGGAAGGTTGATCAATCACATTGAGAAGATAATTCCTTTTTACACAGAATAAATAAAATACTTATTATATCCACAACAAATCTCAATTCCATTGAAAAGAATAATAATAACAGTTCATGTTTTTTGCATGTATACAATGGACGTTTTCTGTATTATCGTCTAGCTTAAAAAGTTACATTTTTACAATATCAGACACAATTTTTTTTAACTAGCTATAATTCTTTTTTTATTATATACGTGAAATTGCAAAGTCATATGATTGGTTTCGAATGATAAATTATAATTTTGTTAGCTATTGGTTTAAAAACATTGAACTAATAATTTGAACTAAAAATGACAAATGGGATTGTTACATTTTTAAAATACAAAGAGAAAAAAACATCAATACAGATCCTTCCATCCTAGGTTCATTTGATCTACATCAATATTAAATAATGATCAATAAATATTTCTGATAAATTCCTATTAAATTATACCTTTAAATACCTTCATTGAATATTAATGCTGGAACTTACAGCACATGCATATATGTGAAAAATACTTTGCTTGTAAAAAAGCAAACTATGATTCACAGACTTACATAGAAATACTTAGCTGGGCCTCTTCACCTACCTCATTAATAACTATTTACTCAACAGAGAAGAAAAAATCAATGTACAGTGTGTTCCATCAGAAATGTAATTTTTAAATTGCGAATTAGAAGTACTTAAAATTTGTCGAATTATCTCATAGATACATCATTTTAAAGAAAAAGAATAGATTTTTATGATTATTAAAATGTATTGTCCTATATCATAAGAGGCACATGTGAAGCCTTACAAAAGTTGCTGGAAATGATCCCCTCCAGCCTGAAGACAGAACGACGCACGCTTCAAGACATTCTTGCAAACGTTTTTGATCGTCTCCAGGCTATATCCTTCATCGAAGGTTTGGACACATTGTATGAGAGACTCAATGGAATCTGGTTTTTCCTAAGAATTCGAGTTTGTACTGCAGCCCAGAAGTGGAAGTCCAAAGGGTTGAGATCTGGACTGTGAGCTGGCCAGGGATTTTCCGTCCTTCTGCTGATGACTCGGCCTAGAAACTTTTCATTTAGAAATTCTAAAGCTGCATTTGTGCAATGTGGTGGAGCGCCGTCTTGCATCCACCAAAGTGAAGAACGAGTTGCAGAATGGCTCAGCCTGGGCCAAATTATGTCCTGGAGCAATCTGAGATATGAAACACCATTAACCGAAGACAAATGACCATCATCTTCTAGGAATGCATGAATGATTGGAACCATTCCATTAATAATGGCAACGAAGATCATTAACATCCTTACCATCATTCCTATGATTTGCTTCGCAGATATTTGGAGGATTTTTATTTGTCCACACCCCGTCGTTTTTTCGATGTGGTTTTTGATGGAGGCAAAAGAACTTCTCGTCAGTTCAAGTGATTCTATCGACAATGTTGGATGGTTGCTGCAGAATCCACTGACAAAACTGCCTTCTCTCCGCTTTGTGGTTATCAGTTAATGGTTTAACTGAAGTGTAATGATAAAAACGGAATCGAAGATCATGTCTTACGATCCTCCACAACGTTGTTTTGGTGGGTGAAATTAGCTGAGAAGCTTTTCTGAGTGAGCAACTGGGGGTTTCTTCTAAGAAACTCTTTACCTCCTGAACCACTGCTTCTGTTCTTTTTGATTTTGTTTTCATTTGTTTTTTCTTGTGGATGGAACCAGTCTTATTGAAATGATCAAGAACTCTTGTGAACTGGATCAGCTGGTAAGATTTCGCCGCCCTCCCACTGATCTTGAAGTGATGTATAAATTATCGGCGTACTGTGGAAGGAGAAGGTGTTTTGCCAAACTGCAGGATGATCCATTTCTTCTCAAGTTCAGAAAACGTTTTTCAGGTTGATTTTTATATATTGATAAAAATCCCCTCTTTATGAACAAAATGGCGTATCAATAATTCGATTTGAATTATTTAAAATACTTCTAATTGGCAATTTAAAAACTACATTTCTGATGGAACACACTGTACTTGAAAAGCTCTTAATATTAAAATGGCTACTTCATTTGGTGAGACAAATAAGTAGACATGACAAAAAAAAAAGAAATTCTACAGTAAATGTCCAGTGATGTCACTCTACCATATGCTTCATAAAAAGTAGCCCCCTTCAATGACGTCATTGTGAGTTTATAATAATATTTATCCCTTTTTGTATTCCTTATTTAGACTTTAACTGCTCAAGGGATAATATTAATTCCTTCTTTCTTTTCATCAGTTCCTGACTCAGATAATAATCGATCTTCCCTTTTTTATTCAGTCCATTGTGAATCCAGTTATTGATTAAGTCAGTGATCCACTTACATTTTGAGATCTTTTTCGGAGTTTTGATTGTAGACGAGGTTTGAGCTGATTCTCCCAATGAGAATGAGAAGAGGGATCATGGGCAGAACGATCATGAGCATGGAATAAATTTTTTGTCCAGAGTCCGTTCCGAGATTGAGGGTGTAGCATCCCAGGTTGACGGCATGTTTGGACATGACGATTCGGGAGTTGCTCTTTGAGTGTTTGTTCTTGAACTTTTCCTTTTCGTCTCCCTGGGATGAGTCCGGGGGGACTAGAATAGCCTTGACCGGGAGCTCGGGCTCCAAATAGGCGATCTTGGGGCATTCAGAGTATCCATGCCGCTGTTGATCCCCACGGCCTCAGAGAAGGGAGCGTTATTCTCCCCAGAATCCTTGTCGCGCATCACTGTGGCAGAGGAGGGAATGGAAAGAAGAAATATTTAATATAGCTCCACGGAATAATCGGACGATTATTTCCTCTCACAAATTACTTGTTACCGGCAATTACCGCCGATTTAATTGGCTACAATTTATAATAAAAATGTATTTGCCCTTAAGTGAATAAACATTTTATATGTCTATAAAGTTTAAAACGTTAATAAGGATATTAGTTTTTATTTTATTAATTATACTTTGCTTACATATATATATATATATATATATATATCCCAGGCTTGTGAACGGAACGCAAAATTGAACGGCGTTCAGCTGAACGCACGTTCAATGAACGGAACGCAACTTTTTTTTGAACGTTGAACGCAAAAAAAAGAGTTTTGCGTTCAGCGTTCAATTTTTCCCAACTTTTCTTTGACTTTTTTTGGAAATTCATTTAAAAAAAAAAAAAACTTCATCACTACGCAGTACTTTTTTTGGAAATTCTTTTCTTAAAAAAAAACGTAATCACTACGCAGTACTTTTGGGAAATTCTTTTCTAAAAAACGTCATCACTACGCAGTACTTTTTATGGAAATTCTTTTCCAAAAAACGTCATCACTACGCAGTACTTTTTTGGAAATTCTTTTCTAAAAAAACGTCATCACTACGCAGTACTTTTTATGGAAATTCTTTTCCAAAAAAAACGTCATCATACGCAGTACTTTTTATGGAAATTCTTTTCCAAAAAAACGTCATCACTACGCAGTACTTTTTATGGAAATTCTTTCCAAAAAAACGTCATCACTACGCAGTACTTTTTTTGGAAATTCATTTTTAAATATTTGAACGCTGAACGCTAACGGAACGCTGAACGCAAAAACATTGAACGGAACGCTAATTTTTTTTGAACGCTGAACGGAACGCTGAACGCAAAAAAGCTGAACGCTCACAAGCCTGATATATCCTAATTACTTTATTTTCCATTTTGTGTTTGCAGGTAACTAACTTTCCTTTTACCTCTGTATGTTTTTTTCGATTAAAACATTCATGTGGTAATGTACGAAAATTTATACATTATAAATATAAAATACAGAACAGTGCATTTGCGAAGATACATAAATGAATATTTTAGTATACATTACTGCCCTGAAGTATTAGTTAAAGGACACATCATTTATTACATTGTTTAAAAACTCGCGATGTCTTTTTAAATCCTTTTTTTAGTTTTCAAGTAGAGCTTCGATCTTGCTGGCACATATTGTTTTTTTTGTTCATCCGCGAGTTTGCGAGAAGTACGATAAACTAGAAAAAAGAGTACTCTTACCTGAATCTCCAATTGAAACTATAGACTTGATGGACTGGGGGAGAAACTTCTTAAAGTGCAAAAACGGATTTTTCATCAGAGGCCGAAGATATGGAGGCCCTCTCCTTAGAGTCGGGATCATCCTCGTTCACCTAAAGGACTTGCTTTTTAGTTTACAAAATGTATAAAATTATAATATGCTTTGTATTGTCTAAAAAAACCTTTCCTACTTATAGGTCAATAGAAGTTATAATTATAACTATGCGAAGCAAATTGACCTTCTCCGCTTGGAAGTTGAGCCTGTGTCATCGACGTTGAGAGTTAAACACTGAGCTGACGCATTACTTTTTTGTTGCTAATTTGGTTCGATGAAATTGCATCCCTGTATCAATCCGTGTCCATAGGTAGAAATCCTTGACAGTTGGGACTCGGATAAGAGATCCTCGAGTTCACAATAATAGGGCTTAAAAATACTTTGGCAAAATTGTTGTTAAGGTTCTAGTATATTTGTATAATACACTTTTGCATAAGGAAAATATGATAACGCATTTTTGTATAGAGAATTATTGATATTAGGAAATTTTTGATAAGCGGCACTTTTGCATAAAATACATTTTTAAATGAAACAACTGACTTTTGGGCCCAGCGTATGAGTCAAATAGCTTTATTGAGCATTAATGAGTCCGTTTGTTTAGTTTTATTTTATAAAACTAGTAAAATGATCCCATTTTGAGTATGTGTCCCCAAAATGATACTTTTATAATGTTATAATTATTGTGCTCTCTGTTATACATATTTGGATGTTGTTCCAAGTCAGCATATCGGCACACAAATAGAGTATTAAAGTCCTAAAATAACTTCACCTTTCCAACATTAGCTCCATTGATCTCAAAAGTTTACGTTTCCGAAATTTTAGTACTCACAGCACTTGATGGATCTTTGATGCTATCCTCCGATGCAAGGACTTGGTGTCATCTGTGTTATTTGAGGGAAGTAAGTCAGGAATGCTCAACCTCATAAGAAGAATCAATTAAAAAACGTTGAAGGCATGTAAACGAAACTACTTGCATATTTACATGTTAGTTTTTGTGTGTGTGTGCTGTTGTTGTCCAAGGGCTATAGCGGAGTCATGAGTATAGCCATGAGGAAATCCTTGAAGAGTCTTATCCTCTTCTCCAACCAGACCTCATCCACCTTCCGTCGTCATACCCGTCCCTCACAACCAAAATTGATGGCTTCCTGCTCTTTGTGTGAATGTTAAAAGCTAATGAATGACTTGGCCAAGGAGTAATCAAGGCAGTTGATGGATATTGGAAAACGTATTAGTGAGGTTTTTTTTTGCTGCTGCTCCCGCAACAATAATAAGTCTTTTGATAATTGAACATAAGTCTATGTAATCCCTTGGGTCATTATCGGATATGGGAGTCCATAATGCGAATCTGATCGATATTTTATGAATGTGACTTTTATATGTTATAGGCACTTTAGTATGTACATGTCGTATTGGAATTATTGCGAGTGTGAGGCTAGAGGATTTACATTCCCGGTCATTGTTGTTGATCTAATTTGTATTCAACTCCCATCCCCCTTGAATTGTTTTGGAAAAAATGAAGATAATCGTTGATTTGACGCAATTTAATCCCAACAAAAAGAACGTATTATTTACTTATATGTATTTGGCTTTGAGATTTTGTATTCCGGAATAACTAAGTTATGCTTCATCGATGTATATATGTTCACATTGTAGAAAGAATATAATTTTCACTTGCAGGTTTGACCTTATTAAACACCACCGTTATAAATCGTTACAATAAATTTTTGATGCACTCAAAACATCCATAAACATACATACATAGTATTCTTTATACCTTGTGCAATATTACGTTTGATAAAAGTAGTTAAATTGGAAAATATATTTAATATATAGCACAGGTTGAGATTTTTGTTTGGCTTTATATTGATGGCTAATTTGTTAAGTAAGGTTTTATTCATATTTATATTCAGTAACTTTATTTTTAATGTATTATCAAGTTTGCTATTCATTCCTGTTTCAAAATGCATTTTCTAATTTAATATAGGTTCATATTCATTGGAACTATTTGTGAAATGAATGCAACATTTAAGAAAAAACTTCATATCCAGAAGAACCTGGCTTGTCTTCGTAAAAAGTATCGTTTACTGCAGATAAGGTAAGTACTCTTATATTTATAGATCATTACATATATATATATATATATATATAAATAAATATATATTTCTTCAAAAAGACCCTTTTTGTTAAATTGAGAACGTACTTATCGACTAAGTATCACCCCTGCGCTAATTGAAAATTTAGATAAACAAATCAAAGAGATTGAATAAGTTATATGACATTTTTCTGTGTTATTTTGAACAACGTTTTTTTGTAAATTACATTTCAATACTGATCTTATTAATAGAGATTAAGTTGTATATAAATAACCATTACTCTAGCTTGGCATTACTTAAGAAAGTGTGTTACATTTTCGTCTAGTCCAATGAGATATATTGTGATGTTAGTTTTTCGAATTTTAAGATCTCAACTTTAGTATAATAGCTAATTTTCCAATGATTTTTAAAAGTTTTTTCAGTCTTTTGGATTCGAAAATTAAATGTCAATTGACGTAAATTGATTTACCGCTTATATTAGCAATATTTCAAGAAATAAATGTACAATAAAGGTTTCTATATTATCAGTTATAAAATAATTTTTAACAAATCTGTTGAGAATCAATCGATTGGTTTCTTATCAAGAATATAACCCTTTGCATTAAAATTTCATCGACCAGCGTCGTGCATAGCAATAATTTTAGTGTAATTTTTAACAATCTTTATATTTTCAAATCCAATTTTTGAAAAATCTATATTGTTTCTAGTAATAGTTACTATTCGTCAATAGACGTCTGCCGTAATTTTAGCTATTTCTGAGAAAAGGTTTTATAAGCGATCCGTGCTTTTCTGTATGTGGCTATTTGGTTCGATATAATACATTTGTCAGTACAAAAGAAACATTATAGCGCCATGATTCATCCATCCAACCTAGCATCTTATCAAAAAGGCTGACCAGAATTGACCTTCCCTTCTCTGGCGTCGAACCTGCACCCTCAACAATGAGAGTTGAACGCACATTGAGCTTCTGATCTTCTCTCTTCTTCACTTTTTCCTTTACAACTAAATCGAACTATATCTGCAAAAGACAACCCAAAACAATTGTTTTCAAAATAGGTTTAAAGACGTTTTATAATAACAACTGGTAAATATCGCAAGCGTTACAAAACATACACGCTTAAGTTCCTATGGCAATAGGTTTGGTAAATTACCCGCAATTCTATATGTCATAAAAGTAATGTTTCGTAGGTACACCCATAATAATGTGTTAAATAATTAATTTCATTAAGGCAAATCATACATCATGTGTTCAACATTAAGTACAGGTCTCATATTAATAACAATAAAATGAATGAACTTTGATTTATTATACGATCCACTTTTTATTATGAATAGCACCGAATGTAAATTTAAAAAAATGATTTACTGTAGGGCAGGGGTCGGCAATGGATCATTTCTTTCGGACAATGATATTATGGTTCATATTTTTAAAGGAGGGGGGGGGGGGGGCTGCTACTATTGATATTATTATGATTTATTTTCTTATTTTCAAGTAAACATCATTTTACTTTCAAACCTCACTTATTTTATTATCATATCAACATAAATTTGATAATGTTTACCGTTTTTTCAATACGTCAAATGTAGGTCATCTCGCAGGCCAGACAGAATGGATGCAGGGGCCAAAATTGGTTCGTAGGCCGATATTTGCCTACTCTCTGTTATTTAAATTCACTATTTTCAACAGCTTTTTGGAAGTCTCTTTAAACCAACCAAATTTGTTCTGTATGCCTATTGTCTCTAAGAATGACGTTTCTCCTAGGTTTGGACTCCACATCATGTATAAGGGAATTAATATCGCTGTTGGCAATATTGTTATCAAAGTTGTTTGACTCCCTGGATTCCCCCTCGGAGGCACTAGCCTTTGCACCACAAAAATAATCAGCAAAAAGACAGCTATTAGACTAAGGAGTCCTAATAGGAGCAAGAAGTACATATCCTCGGATATGAAGAATTTCTCATTTATGTAGATTGTGCAAGTCTCCCCAGAGAAATCCCCAGCAGCGCAGGTGTAGTAGCCAAACTCTTTGGCCAGGAACGTGGATTCATTGGCGGCGCGTGCGTTGTGCACTGGATCTCCATTGAAGTACCAGAGGAACCCATCCTCATTGCTTCTTCCAGGTATCTCACAGCTCAGTTCGTATGTTTGGAGCTCTTCCTCGATTTCCCTCTTCTGTATTTCGCACGTCGAGGCTTTATCTGATGAAGCATTGAAACAGTTGAACTCGATGGGAGAGAGTATGCTGCCCAAGGAGTTGTAGGCCTTACAGGTCGTAACCTGGAGGAAAGCGAAAGGATACTTGTTCAAATGAGGATATTTTTTCCTAACCAATATAAATATGCAAAAATGTATTTATATTTCATGAGTTTGTATTGGAAGTGATAGATAATGTATTATAATAAACGCAAATAACTATAGTTCAGCATGACTACAAATAGATAGAATAGTCCTCAAATGTATTCATATAAATCTTTGAATGGTTCACAATATTTATTTATTCGTATTACAGCACAAATAACGCATCTTTTTATGTTTATGAAGTGTATTATATTATTTAAAGCGACATTTTGTTATCCGAATAAATTTATAAATTATGTTTAATGGTTGCTATTAATAATTCAAAGCTATTTTTTTTAAACTTACCTTTGAATATGAATGACTCCAAATGAACTCAGGGGCCTTGGACACTATTTGTCCATGGGTATCATACCAGTTATACTCTGCTCGAGGGTTGGCATCCGCGTAGCATTCAAGCAAACATTGATTATTTTGAATCCTGTAATAATAAAACTGGTCATAATAAATGAATACAAAAAGTCCAACAAATATACAAAGAAAATTGAACAAATTTAAAAAGAAAAATATTTAAAACTTTTTGTGATGGATTGTTTATATTCGTAACAAATCTGTGAGTACCAATATTCTGTATATCAGTTGATGGGTACTACGAACGGAAAATTTATGATGCCAATCTTTTTATATTTTGATAAAACTTGGGATTACATTTGTCGATCCGGGGATCGTTTTTTTTTCTCTTTCAAATCCAAGTTATGACAAGAAGTATTTTTTGCCTATATGATTTGATAGAATTGCATCCGACAGGATATAAATAAGCATTATAGCATTAAAATTAGTCTATCGAATCTAAGATACTCTTATCAATGAGTTAGACCAAAAATGACCATCCTCTCTCGGGAGTATTTGAACCTGCGCCCCAATATCGAGAGTTGAACACGCCTTAACGCTCACGGCTATCGCACTAGTAGGTAGTATTTGTACCCTTATTAGGAAAAAAAATATAAATATAAAAAACTCGAATATGAGCTTACATTAATTTTATTTTATTATTAATCAAGATAAGAGATGTTACAAAATGAATATTTATGGTCTGTTGAACATTCCTTAATTAGTATCTTTTAAGTCAGTGTCCCTAAACCTAAATAATAGATGAATGCACAAAAACAATATATTACAGACTTGTCAATCTTAATTATAAAAAAACAATGAACTTCCATTTTCTTTTCTTTTTAAAAATACTGTTGATGTCATCAATTATTCAGAAGCCCAAAAATATATATTATTTACAGAAAGGTGTCGAAAACTGAGCTTCCACTTATACGACTTAAAAAATTATTGAGTAAAACGGACGATTTTTATACATATATTTTTTCTTTTGAGTATTTGTTTATCGTTATATATCAATGATGAGGGTATAGACCTTCTTTTTTCGATATGAAAAAAGCCAATTGTCAAAAGAATACAACTTTCATGTTTACTAATGTATTTTTACGTAATTGCTTGTTTATATATACATTTATAGACACATATTGTATATTTACATACATTTGAATAAAGAATGAGGAAAATAGGTTATTGTAAAACCTTTGATAGGCATCGATGAACTAATCAATATATTTTGAAGAAAACCACATTTTTGCAATAGAAAATAAAATTTAGGAAACTCTAATTTTGTGAATTATAAAAATAAAACAATATTATTACACTTCAATTTTTTTTATAAATATTTGATTAGGAAGTTATAGACTCGTGAAAATGTATTTTAAATAATTGTAAATACACAAACAGTCCAAATAAATGTAATTATTCTTGAATAATAATGAAAGAATCAGATTTAAAGAAATTGTATATATATATATATATATATATATATATATATATATATAAGAGAATATATATATATACAAATTATATATATATATAAGAGAATATATATATATATATATACAAATTATGTATACATATATAATGTTGATTAATTGGAGTTATTTAAACAATTAATAAATAGCTTTGGTATGTAATCAACAGAAACATGAAGTCAAATTTTTAATGTGATCCTGGGGTTGGATGAAACAAGTCTTACTTTTTAAGTGTAACTATATTCCTTGGTGCAAAGTACACTCGGATGGCCGTAGTACTTTCAATGCTCTCGGCCTCTCGAGACTCCACTCGACACGTGTAATTCGAACCTTCCTCAATATAGAGACCCTGAACGGATACTTTGGACTCCACGGTGTAGAGATAGTATCCCTCCCTCCTGCGATTGAAATGCGTGTCATTGCGTATTGGGAGAGAGGCGTGCGGTTCTTGAGCCAAACGGCATCACAGGGGTCAGAACATTGGGCCGCACAGCTAAGGTTCACCTCTCCATCGGTCTCATAGATTTCTATAACATTAAGGGATGATGTTTAAATAAAATAAACATTATTACTTAATTAGTGTCTAGAAGAAGTAGAGAAGGTCTAATTGATTCCAAAAAATGGAATATTTAAAATGTCCGGTTATGTATAAAGTTGAAGTGATTTTTGATGCCTTCGACGATTAAAAGTAATTGAATTAATAAGGGCCATTTTATTCATTACCAATAATAAGTTAAACATTAATATGATGCAGCCTGTGATGGACTGAAGTCAGGATCCACACTTTTGGTGACACAAGTGCTCTAGAACCTTCATCCTCAAAGTTTTTCCAATGTATTGTTAACTCTTCTGGTGGTATAGGAAATGGTAGATCATCTAAAGCCTCTTCTTCGTCAAACCTTTTTTGATTGGTGGAATCAGACAGAAGTAGCAGTCGTTGGAATGGTTAGAAGGTTCCCTCCAGACCATCAGACCAACAAATGTGGTATATATTGTCTCTTTTTGCTCAGCCACTGTCGAAGATTTGTTGCAGAGATATTGCAACAAACATATGGAGCCCAGCTTTTGTTTTGGTCCCCAATCTTGCAGTCGAAGTAGAGGCTTTTCTAACCCTTGCACTCATCTTACGCTACTGTGACGAAAAAGTTACCACACCACAAATGTTGTAGAAACTGTCCCCTTTGCTCACACGATTGTGAGACATTTTCAGACCTCACAGGTCTACAAAAGTAATAATTTGTTCAATAGGATGTGTTCAGTTAACTACTGATTACCTGTGATATCGCGCAGAGGTTTTGTAAATTTAGGAGACATTGAACATTCAAACGAATGTCAGATCGCTCTGCCATGCTTGTTGACCCATAAGGAACACAGGCGTACTTCCCATCAGAGTCCGAGGATGCCTTAGCTATATTTATAGAGAAGGAGGACTCTTCAAGGATTTTCTCTCCGTTTCGATACCAGTGCACTTTATTCGCGGGTGGATATCCAATGTCCTCCAAAATGCACTCAATCTAAAGACAGATATATTGTTTTTTTAAAGTGAACTGTTTATATTTATCTCTTTACAAATAAATCCAACTATGAAACAGTTTTTTTTTCAGTTAGCTAATTTCTTAAAATGTCTCTAAGTATTTTGAGCATGTGCAGAATACATATGTGCAATTGATAAACATTATTAATAAAGAGAAAGGTTTGCACACTTATGCAAATAAATATCGTATGTTAAAAGTATTAATTTCAAGCCTATTTTAAAACAACTTTAAGTAAAAATCAAGGTGAATATATAAAACGCTCAATAATTAACATGCTACATCAGAGGTCAGTTTTTTTGGGCAGTAACACCTATAAATGTCCATATTAAGTTAAATTTATTGTAAGAATCATACAAAAATAAGTTATGCCACTAAATAAAACAAAATGGACAGTCTGTTGTGCAACAGAAACGATCTTTATTTTTCGAGCATGGCGTCAATCCTTTTAAAAATGGAAATACAGCTTTGATTGATTGATATTAGGTAACCAAGGATTTCAGCGATAGAAAATAGATGAGATTGATGTTAAGTGAGACCATATATACATCTAAATAATTATATTTGCTATATCTATTGATTCTATACTAAAAGTATGGCGCCCATGTCTCATTGATAAGTCTCTTAGCAAAATTGTTTTGGAATGCCCATTAGGTGTGCCAAGATAAAAAATTGAAATAAGAATCTATCTACGGTTTCGAGCTCTCTTATGATATAATAAAACATTATCAAATGTAAAAAGTGTTTATACTAATTGTACTGTATCCCTTTTTCAATAAAATAACGTTTTGAGCGTTTTCGCTTAAATCACAGATTTTGATATTTATAATACTTTTCGACTGGAATATAGTTTCAATCTGAGGGTTTTAAATGTACTAAATTACTGCATTTATTTACTACGTAAACGACGGAAATACCATCTTTGTAAATTTACCTTAAAGGGATGCCCCCTCATGACAGTTTCCGGCGTGGAGCGGATGCCCTTGATCTTGGGAGGATAGTAGACTCGAATCTCCTTCGCCTCCGACACCCCCGTCCATTCATCCCCATGCAACCCCTGACAAGAGTAATTCCCTCGAAAGGCCCTCTTTACATTCACAAGGATTATTTTGGAGGGATTCACATTCCCGCATGGTGCCCCATCAGCGCCCTCACATCCGGCCTCCACATGCTTGAGAAGCTCCCCGTTCAGAAACCACTTGACGGAGCGAAAGCGAGACTGAGAAAGACTCCTCTGAACATTGCATAGGCAATTCAGCGTGAGGTTCTGATTGAGGGACTCGTAAATGGGGCTGGAGGGCGACATGAGAATGAGGGCAAGGGGCTTCAGAATGACCTCCACGCGGGCCAGATTAAATATAGGGGACTTGCCCACTTCATTCTCTATCATACAGCTAAGGAAGATAGAAAGAAATAGAGGAGTTTGTTAGGAAACATTTATTTCTTTTAATAAAGTGCCAAATATATTTTTTCTTCCTTTTTTAATTTGTCTTTATTATGGTCTCCCCCAACATACAGACACACACAAGCAAATTACTTCATGTTTTTGGCGTCCTTACAATATATATCTTTAGTTACCACAATATAATAATCAATTTCAATTAATGCCATGAAAAAGAAAGATTCTCTTTATCCTCACTTACCCTACAATCGTAGATAATGACGTTTATTACAAATAACCATTCATAATCAAATACGGAAAAATGCAGAAGATAACATACGCAAAGACATATTTGAAATGAGCATAAGTTCCATATTTGTGTTATTTATTTTATCTTATTACCTACAATATCTTTACCATAAGTTACACTCTGGAGTACTCCTAATATAAATAATAAAGTTTTTCTTTAAGATTCAATAAAAAATAAGACTTTTATAACCATGTTTTGATTTGGGGAAATGTACAGATATGGTACATGGTTATTCAAGTTTAATTTAATTGTTTGGAGTCCTTTCTGCTCTTTTCCCATATAGAAAGTCAAAGTATTTATCCATGTCCTCGAAAGAAAGCTCTTATAAAAAGCTGTTTTTATTTAATGAGCACACCTCTCTGTTTTAGATTTATTATATTATGTTAATAAATACTTGCATTTGAATCATTACAATTTAAATTGTATAAACGATATGATTTCATAATCTGACTCCTCCACTCACTTTTTGTTAGTATACATTTGACATAAGTTAAATTAACAAATATTTTTTTGTCTTTGTGATATAATTGAGTTGAATCCATACGGATATAAATAAATATCATAGAATCCATCGATGAATTGGAATGGAACTAAAAGACTCTCAATGTTCTTAATATTGAGGATCAAACATGTTTCCACTGAGCTAACGATTCCCCTATATTTAAACACTCATTACCTATATACTCCACTCATGCTTGACGTCAGATTTACCAGCTTTAAAAGCGACACATCACGACTTTGCCCTGGCTTGCTGATATTTAATCCATTCAGATACCAGGTCACAAACGCATCCAGGGGATTCGAGTCATAGGAGCAATTAATAGAGAGCGTGTCCCCCTCAAACACGCTTAGCTCTTTAAAGTCATCTTCCTCACGAAGCTTGGGCTTATATCGGACATTAATGGTCGTGTCTACACGCAAATGGGTCCTTTCCATCCGATCCATGACGTCATTGGATGCAAAGCATGAAAGAGAGGTTAGGTGACGTCTCGCAACAAAGGTAAGTACGCTTGTGGTTGTGAATACCTTCCGGCCGGCTCTGAGGTTTCTGTGACGTTGTCAAAGTTGAGAAGAGGCTCGGAGTTCCAGTAGATGTAGGCAGGAGGCTTTGCATTTTCTGCGGTGCAGCGCACGGAGAATCGGAGTCCTTCTTGGGCGGAGTTTCCGGGGGAATCGATGGAGAGAGAGCTTGGGGGGATGGCCATGTCGATGAGGGTGGAGCTCTCCAGAGGTGAGTCTAGGGCCTCATTCTCTGCTCGACATAGGATCTTTTGGCCCAAGTCGTAGCGGGAAGCTTTATTTGTATTTCGCTTTGACGCTCTCAGTACCATTGTCGTGTTGGATCTTCCAGTTCCACGCACCACTCATTTCCTCTGTACCGTTCCACCTGTTATCTAGGGGTGTAATATTTTAAAAATATTCGCAGTTTAAAAATGTGCTGTAATTTAAATAGTACATATTTATTTAGATATTTTTTATAAGTATGCAATGTACATTAAAATTTTAGTCTGAACTATGAAACAACACAAAATTAATTAGAAAGAGCTCTGGAAGCGTGCTTGGCTCTCAAATGGCTTAGTTTAACTCTCGAGAGAGAAAAATAAATATTTATTAACTAATATTAAATCCATTTTTTAGCTGAAATTCAAATGCAAGTACATGATGATATCTTTCTTTTAGATAGCCGTTCATTGTAGATAAATTATCTCATTCGTGAATGTCGAGTTTGCCAGAAGAGTGTATAGACAATGGCATCTTAACACTTGCTGGTTGAGTGTGATTTTTTTTGTCTAAAAATAATAATACCTCAATAATTATTTGAACAACACCCTTCAGAGTAAAGCGTTAAAGTAAAGTAGCGCATGCATAACATAAAATTCTTCCTTTTCCCCCCAAAAAAATGGACAAAATATTAGTTCTTCTTTAGTCCGTAAGGGGCGCTTTTTTGCTAGAGCTCTATGAAAATAACAACAAAGTCCTTTTATTTTTTTTTTTGGAGACGTTTTTTTATCTTGATGTGATTTGATATATTTCAAATCATCAAACTTAATCCCTTTCAACCGGTTTTAAATAGGATTGTGACGTAATTTCATGGACTAACGACATCTAACGTTAAAGAAAAAAACAAAAACTTGGCCAATTTTTTTGTTTACTTTTTCCCTGCATGCGCCACTTTACTTTAACGCTTTACTTCAGAGCTGAAATATATTCCAGCAATTCCTATAAAATATATCATTGGCTATGCACCTGTTTAGCTTCCAGAGATAAAATGAGTCAATAACAACATTATTCATGGGGTTGTATGTTATAAGAGAGGGACTAAGACATTTTGTTTTCAATTACTTCACCTCAATTTGTAGTATTCCTGGATCCTAGCCTCAAACAAACAACAAACAATCCGTTTGGGTATCAATAAGTATTAAAACATTATAATTATGCGGAGGAATTTCTTTTCAATGAGGCAAATCAATATATAACGTCCCCTCTCAGGATTCGAACTTGCACTTTCAAATTGAACAATTGAACTATTATTATTTCTTGAAACAATAGTGATCAAGCATAAAAAAGTCTTTGAAAATAGTTTTTAATAATGTAGTTTAAATATATAAATGGATAATTATCGGATGGATTCTCATTTATTTGCATTATAACACCAATATCTAACCATACAAAGCGCCAAATCCGTTGCAACAATTCCTTGTTTGGATGAAGAAACCAAAAAAATATATCTCTCTCACTACATTTTTTTCCTTCATCATGCTCATTCATAGGACATAAGGACAGAGGATTCCTCGCCAAGTCCTATAAAAGTTATTGTACCCGTTTCTTTTTGTGTATGTGTGTGTGTCTGTTCTTTTCAAAAAGAATGCCCATAAAACAGACACCATATTCCTCCTGCTACTTGTTATTTCTATCTAAAAGGGATGAATTTTTGGCGGGGAAAATAGAAAGAGAGAGAGATAATGTTGACGGGCTTTGATTGAATCAATAAGAAGTATCTTAGTCCATCATTTAGAATTTCTTTGAGGGATTTCTTATGTATATAAATTATCTCATTGTTCTCATATTGCATGTAAATGTGAAGATAGGAAAAATAATCGAAATTATCCACCATTTTCTTTATTTTGCATAGGAAAATCATATCAATTCATTCATATCCACGTTCAAAAAGTTTGTTATGTATTAATTATGCCTAAATTTTCTTCACTCTCTTTGACGTGCTCTTTTCACCCACCAACTACCTATATCATTGGATATGCCACAATCAGTTTTCTCTACTTCAAAATATAGAGGCTAAAAGAAAATTATTAACGGGTAAATCCATGTCAACTCTACATTGTTGATGGCCTGACCATCAACGATTTTGATGAATTTTGATGCACTTAGCAACGTTATAAGGTATATTTTGGTACAAATAGCTGACAGTCAAGGGACTATTTCAGGAAGGATGACATTTCTGGAATTGACCGCCAAAAACCGGGCTCTTCATATACTTTAAAAGATTCAAAGTTCATCTATTGTTATTGAATTTTATGATCAATATATCAAAGTTATCTGATAGCTTTAATTTAAATATGTTGATGGTTGGTTTTGAAGTAGAAGAAATTCGGCACTTTTACGCATATTTCAAAATATAGTACAACACAAACAAGTAATTGACCTGGACACAAACTTAATATGTATTGCTGACCGAATTATAGTTTGTGCAGCTACCCATAACATATAATTGAAGTGCTTAAGTCTAATTTGAATCTAATTTGGATAGGGCTAAAAATCAGAATAAAGCTTGGAAATGCCCATGAAATCTATATGTTTTGATTAACATAGGGATATAAGCTGTATCTTTTAATTGTACAATTAAATTATAAGGCAGTTTGCCACAAAAATGTATACATTTGTAAAATATATACTTACTACATACATCCGAGAGACCCATATATATTCAATGGAAGGTTTAATCCGATTAAAAAATTCTAGTAGCTTCACTAGGTACCAATCATATCCTTACTATTTTTTAATTATTTTGTTTATTTGATTCGAACAAAATTCCATCCGAGTAGATCTGAATAAGTATTATATCATAAAAATTAGTTTATCGAACCTAATATTCTATTTGTTTTTATAGACATTCATGAAGATTTAAAACGAACGACGAACGATAGTAATGTTTTGTTTCCGTTTGTCGTTCTTCAAATTTTTTGTCGTTCGTCGTTCGAAAAAGATGAACAACAAATGATTACAAATGAAGGACTAATCAACAAGTCTGATATATATATATATATATATATATACTTTGAATAATAATGGTGCAATCCAGTAAATTTTGTAGTGTTTTTGATTACATGATAATTTTCTTTATTATAATTGAATACTGAAAAAGAGAGACGGTGAAGCTACTAATCTAAGGTATCATATGTTATTCTTGCATATCAATTCGCTAGATTAAATAAATGAACTAGATTTGACCTATTTTTTTTTGTTCTGCCCTCAAATATTGGATACTGACATTTCCTTTACGAGTTATCCCTATTATAAAAATCAATTGTGGACTGTAAAACAACGTTACGTTATTCAAAATTTGTTCATACTTCAGTTTAAAAAAAAGTAAAGATACATAATTTGAAGGAAATTAGAAAAAAAAATTTTTTACCTTTTAATTACATAACAAAAGTAGGGTTTGTCGGAAGCGAAAGTACCAAGCAAAATTTGTGTCTTTGTATAGGAAATGGTCGTAGATAAATACCTGCTCTAGCAAAACTTCGTTATCACGTGGGCGCTCTTGGTTTTTTGAATATTTTAAGTATATTTAGAAAAGGGTAAAATAACAAAATTAAATATTTATTTATTTTACCATCGTGTCGTCATATGTTGTTACGAAAAAATGAAGGCAAAGTTTTACGTGATAACTATTTCTCAAGTAATAGCACCTACAGTGACTCTCGAAAAAGAAATTGTGCGTTTATGTCGAAAAGTTTCACTTTGTAACAAACATTTGGTCAAATGATGGGGGATGGAAAAATCTATTTGTCGAAGACTATTTGTTTTCCAGAGACGATACTTTTGCTAGTCTTGCAAATTCATTATTTCCTGACAATCTCTACTAAATTATAGTACATAATTAACTTATAATTTCCTCTTATCTTACTAATGAGAAAAAACAAACAACATTATTACTTTATAAATTTTGTTAATTACCTCCTGCATTTTAACATTCTTACCTTTGAGGATGGCTTTCCACTACCACTCAAACATATGAGTATAAGCGAAAACCCAGGGTTAAACGGCCCAATCACCGATTCATTGGGTATAAAAGACCCATTACCGATATGCAGATGAAGATACTCTGGTATTTGCAGAACGCGGACATGAAGAATCTGTGGCTTGAAGCAGAGTTGAGAAAACCATCGATTGGGGTCCTCATACGTGATTTCACAGCGATAAGATCCCTCATCCTCCAGATGGGCTCTCTTCAAATGGATGTTCATCACGTGGGAGGAAGCCTCGTAGAGATAGTAGACCCGGGAGGCCCAAGAACCCTCGGCCTTGAAGATCCCCGCGGCGTGATGGTAAATGAAGACCCGCTTCCCTACGCCCTCTTCGTGATAGAGCTCCACGGAGTAAAAGTCCCCGCACTCATAGAGACGAATGTTGCAGAAGAGGCTGAGTTCGATCCCGGAGACGGTTGTGATATTGCCTTGAACCCCCTCTAGGGATGATTGCGGACTTTGACGAAGCATTCGCTTATGAGTCTCTGAGGAGACAGAGTCGATCATGCCGATCAGATATGTGGACAAATGGGTTAGATAGAAGAGTATCCAAATGTTTTGCATGATCTGTATAAAGAGAAAGAATGAAAATAGTGTAGCCAAGAATGGAGGATAACAAAGCGAGGTACATTTGCTGGAATGTTCAATGAGAAGAAAAGTGAATAATAATACCAATGGTCTTCCCAAATGAAGGATGCTTGGTATAATTAAGGATAACAAAGGAGGACCTCTCTCGCAAACATGATTGGTCGAAAGAAAAGAAGAGGGAAATAATAAAAAACAGTTAACATTATGATGATAATTGATGATATGCCAAGGTATTCATTGGTAGACTTCTACCGGTTGATACCAGATTAAGTAAATGGGAACTTATAATAATAATTTTGGAGTAAATTCATTTCTCAATGCAGTTTTTCTTTTTTTAGGAGACAAGAGTTTCAATCATAGAGATATAAAGACATAGCGAGCTAATTGGATTCTTCAGAGGAATACGTCATATTGCTCAATACAAACAAATCTTTCTATCTCTACGATTAACTTACGATGATGTAGATAAAATGACTTTGTTTATATTGGACACAGAATACAGCGGAACAATGTTTCTCTGCTATTGAAGGGAGTAAGCTCTCTATATCTTTATATCTCTATGGTTTCAATTCAATTTCTAATCATATTTGTAGACCTTAATATAAATAAATTACATTGATTACTCTTAACCAGTGTGATAAACAATGGTTTTCGATGAAATGTGTGGGTTTCACTAAGTTTATCAGAAGTTATCCCTCATGACCTATCTCTAGTTTCCACAATAAGAAACTATTAACGGGGAATGGGAACAAGAATTGGGTAAAATGTTAAAGAAATGAAACAGTGCCAATAGGTTTTTCCATTTTCGAATATCTATATTTTAGTACATAAGTATACATAAAATTGTAAAAATGATTACCATCTACCATTGGTGAGAATAGGTAGAATATTAAAATACACGAATTTTGTAAAAAATATATGCTCAGCGTCAATAAATTCCCCGTTTTCGCTCGTCTATATTTTTGTAGGACAAAAGTAGATAAGTGATTGTGTAAAGGACTACGATTTACCTGTGGTGAGGATAGGTAGAATATATCTCAACAACTTTTGAGCTACCCAAGAGCTAGAATCGCATATATTCACGTATATTCTAATCTGCCTCGGACTTTCAGATGTAAGCAATTTGTTGATTGCGCTTTTCAACAGACTAACTATAAAAACCATCAGAACTGAGATGATTGGATCCATCAATTACTATGTCACAGTTGTTGATCGAAAGAAAGATCCATTGGATATATTGACAGGACACCCAACTTCCTCGACGTGGTGCAAAGGAAGGTGTTGGACGGCCCACACAAATCCTACTGGTCAAAGAGATGGGGATCTTTAAGCCCAAGTTTTATAAGGCATTCTCTGAAGCCTCTTCAATTACTTCTACAAAAGGAAAATAGGCCAGATTCATACACAGAAAACCAAGGAGAACTGAGTTATCAAGGCTAGGAAGATTCCCCATATGCTCCAGCATCCTTCCACTCCTCTCAGATTGCAATCAGATTATTATCTGTGAGGCGCGGTTGAGAGACATATCAACAGATCTGATTGCAACACTGCAAAGGAGCTAAAGGCCAGGATCAATGAGATGTTTTTGAAGTGATCCAGCACACTGGCAGAGGGTTACGCTCCAGACTGGAGAAAGTCATTGAGAAAAAAGGCCTCTACTTTGAGTAAGATAAAGAACCAACATCTGTATGAGCAACATACTTTTAGACTTTCAAAAATAAAGACACTTAAGAATTTAAGGGTTTTGTATTACTTTTTCAAATTAATCTCAGTCGCCCAGGCATTGATATGAAGATTCCTCTAAAAAAAATATAGTTTGCAATTAAAATAAAGAATAAGATTATCTCGATAGACACATGCTTAAGGATGCAGGTTCTACTCCGAGAGGTAAAGTCCTATTTTGATAGTCATCATTGAAAGATTATACTTTAGATGTATTTATTTTAAAAGTATTATACCTATTAAAACTACTCTGATTCTACCCAATCCAATAGACAGAAAATGATTAATTTAAGTATTTATTAAAGTATGTTCACAGATTTGAAATCCACTGAATGTATTATTAAATCCATTTCCTGGCATACAATAAAGTTCTATCTAAACAATATTTTTTTAAATACTATCACGTTTTACGTACTTAAGTACCCGAAACAAAAACAAAAAATATATATATACCAAAAAGAAATATCTACCACCGCAGCAATACTAAAAAGGATTTTTAAAGAATATATGTAGATATATTTAATTTACCTCAAGCCCACAAACGATAAAGTTTAATGTAACACGGATTTTATCTACACCCGAGAGCACACCACTTAATACTGATTTCGATTGAAAGGTGTCTAAGAATGGTGTTTTGGCACGTTGACTCGAAAAAAGGCAATTTCTTGAAAAGAAAAAAGGTACAACTTCTTCGTGTTCCCTCCTGTCTTTAGTGCCCCTCTTCCCCCTTTCTTCATGAAGAATCTCTTTCAAACAATATCAATAAATTAGTTTCCATGATATATATATATATATCTTATTTATTTGTTCTAAAGGCTTTAACCAAATAAAATGAAAGAATCCAATTATAATGAGTGATTAAACTTTTATATTTCAAAGTCAAACTTGAGATTCTATTCGTATTCTTAATACATAAGCATGATACATATAAATATACCTGAATATATGTATATCTGCTTTTCAAAGTTCATTCAAGCATGGGGTTGTGTCTCTCTCTCGCCCATCAATCCAAGCTTTGTCGGTCCATGTAATTAATTTTTGTCTTTTCTCTTTCAGAAACAATGCCTTGCCCCTTGAGTATCAAAACAATGCCCTTTCATTTTCTCTAATTTTTGAGGATATCCCATTGAGACCGGTAATGGGAGTCATGAGGTGGAAAAATGGAGGTTCTGGAAGAAATGCATGGGATCAAGGAATCCATCAGAGCCATTCAAGGCCAGTATGGAATGGAGTCCGCAGCATATAGTCCTTTTATGGTTCTTCATTGGTTGATCGCCCATTGCAGATGAATACTCATCATTTATCGAAATTGTAAGAATACCCTTTAATGTATAATTAATATACATTTTCATTTCATTTTTTTAAGTTCCGAGGAAGATCTTAACCCAACGGATGGGTCTGGGGAGGAAGAGGATGCTGAAAACATGAGTTCTTCCGAGACACTCTCGAGTCTCTGGTAAAAAAGAAGTCTACGGTGTCCCTACATACGAAAATCCATGACCAGGAAATTTTACGGAAGCTGCAGAAGCAGGAACGTCTAAAGCAATATAATCTGGAATGGACCAAACGTGTATGACAATTAAAATGCTCTATGAAAATTTGTGGGAAATTGAGTTGAGGAATCACCTGAACTCATGTAGGATATTTGGGTCTGTATTTTAACGAAAGAAATATATGGTTTTTTAAAATATAATATACTGTGCAGGCCTGGTATGAATTGGTCTGAATTGATGAACTTCACATAAGTAGGTATAGGGTTCAAATCGGGGCAATTTGGGACCAATGGTTGGTAGATTAGAGGAGCAAAGTCACTTAGCCAGTCTTTCATTCTCTTGGAGGCTTGAACGGGGGTAAAGTCTCACTAGAACACATAAGTTCTCCCACTGACCATCATGTTCATCCAAGGCACCCTGACATCCTCCAAGATGTTCATGGACTCCCCATGGAGGCCATGTATATTTACGGCTTTACCTTATAAGAAAAACTACCTTCTTAGAAGCTCATAAATTCATATATTTTTTAATCAAATTATATGTATTTGTTTTGATCCGGAGAGGGTACTTCTAACCTTATTTTTTTAATTATCAAGAAATATGTTTAAAGTCAAAAGATTTAGTATTTTCAATAACCTACAGTAAAAATAATGTTTTTCTATTGATTTTATGAAAGTGGGAAAGACATCTGAGACAAGAATCCTTCAACGAACTAAGCAATGAACAGTTGATGCCACATCAGCTTCCTAAACCCTTTGATGGACAAAGTTCATGAAAATATAAATTATGCCATGGATTTCGAAGAACACTTGAAAAAGGTAAGCATTTTCTAAAATGAATATAACACCCTCTGGTGCTTAAATTATTATTTGATCTTTAAAACAGAAGGATTATATAATAAATGTTTTTGAGGTCATTTTCTTTAAACATACATTAATCTAGGTGCATAAAATTCTAAACAACTTAATGCATGCTACTATTGTCAAATTGAAAGTAGGTACCTTCAATGCTAGGAACATCACTTAGAAAAAAGTGAAATACATTTTGTAAAAAAAATAATGTAAGATGAATGTAAAAAAAATCTATATGTACAAAGATATTTTTATCAAACAGAATATCATAAATTAAAAGCTGGATTCGGTCTCTAGATGTATAATTAATCACTGATATAGTCAAAACTCTAAAAGATGAGTTAGCTGATACAAAACATTTATTATTAATTAATGAGTTTTTTATCAGTTTTAAGATCCTTCATATTAATTTAAACTTATTTAATGTTTATTTTGTTATGTATTTTTAACACAATTTTCCTATTTTGTATTCAGTTTCATGTTTATTGTTTTTATATTTACATTCAAGCTGAATAAAGATCTTACCGTGAAGGAAAAAAAACTTATTTATTCGTAAAATATTTTTCTAAAGAAAAGAGTTTATCTAATTTTGAAATGAATTTATTTTATTCCGATCAGATTAATCGTGTTAAAGAGGAGCTGAGACATGCGAAATCCAAGCCATTAGAGGACTTTAAGCTCCCAGGAATCAAGACTCCCATAGATCGAGATATTGTCGATGAACATACAGAGTTCAAATATGTCATTGGAAACCACATGTAAGGAATTTTACATTTTTTGTTATTAATAGCATTCTTAGTCCTTTCTCTTAATGATTAGGTTGAAAACAGTGATTCAACGAGTCATTGGACTTGATAAGGCCACGGAGCTTGAAAGGAATCTAACATCATATTTCAAAAGAAGTAAGCATTTCATTTGTAGAAGGTAGACCCATGATGTTAAGAAAGCCGACTTTTCACTTGCCGGGGATTTTCAATAACCGGCAGGCGGGAAGAAAAACATTTTGTAATGCTATTATTCCCACTTGCGTCATCAAAAATCCATTGCTACATTAGAAATATAAAATACCGAGTATTTGATTTGATTATAGAATATTACCATCAGATTGTTTAAGAATTATTTTTTCAAGTTTCGTTCAGCAAAAATACCTCCCATCACATTTATTTTTAATATATCTATATATTAGCTTCAATTGCACACAATTGTGTAAATTGTAGCTTGTATGGAAATTAATGTAATTCGAAGAATATTTTACTTTATGTATTGTTTGAATGAATTGAATCCCTGTCTAAATGATGAAGCAATATTATTTCCTATTTTGTTCGATAAAATTGTATCCGATTTAATATGAGTATGTATTACTACTCTCAATTAGTTATTGAACATAGCATATTTTCAATGAGGCCGAAATTGATCTTCTCCTTTCGGAATCTGTGCCCTTGTTGACATTGAGAGTCGTGGTCGCTTCCACAGAGTTAATGCGCTCTTTTTGTGTGCTTTAGTTATGTATTGCAAGCCGACCTAAAAAAAATGTCATACATCGAAAAATGACAACAAAAAATGGAGTACAAGTTATAAATATATATCTAGTTGTATAATGATAAGAATTATTATTTTATTTTTCTCTAGAAAATTATGAAACCAATCAACTGTTCGGTCCTGTTATACTATGACCACTGTTTTTAACTGTTTATTTGTTCCATAACGTTAACTTAATCATTGTTTTCTAAACAAATGTACAGAAGGTTTTTTTAAATCTATAGTTTTAATGTATTTTTTTTAATATTTCACTTTACTGATGAGACACATTGTTAATAAAAGCTTTTAGTAGCGACATAATATGTGAAAAGATACATTTCATCAATAAGATCGTCTCCTTTGTCAACCTTTGTCCCCAACAGTTCTTCTGATCTAAATCCTTCTATTCAAGCCAAAATCTTTCAAGCAATACAGTTCAATATTTTGCATTTGTTAGTTTTAAAAATATTTTTAATTATGAGCTAATTTATTTAGACATAAACGGAGCTCCGTGGCAGCGAGCTTAATTCTTCGTGTTGAGGGCGCAGGTTCGACTCCTGAGGAAGAGGGTAAATGTTGATCGACCCCATTAAAAAGATCCAATGTTTGATGGTCTAATACAGTTATTCATACTGCTATTGCATCGAACCAACTATGAAAAAACCCTCAATTATTAACAGAGTTGCTCACCAGTTTTTATGTATATACATTTTTTTGCTCAAGATATTTAATGATATACCTAAAACTGCATATTTTTTTAGGAATGCATACTTTGCTGTCAAGGAAAGGGCCGACTTGGAAAAAGAGATTGTGAGCAAAGTGAATAGAATGCTCATGGACAACAGCCCCAAGACACTCAGCCAAGAGCTCAACTACCTTGAGATATACTCACAAAAAAAGTTTTTCTCGACAGAGCTCCGCTTTATCCAGGAAAGGGCCTCAATTGAATATAAGCGCAACCTCGGACATATTTTCTCCATGATTACACTAATTACAGATCAAGTACGAGATTGAGGCCTTCTCAAAGGGTTATCAGGTCTAATGTTTGTTTGGTTTTGACAGATGAACACTTTGAATAATCGCCACAAGATGATTCAAGGCAGCATTTCTCAGCTGAGAGAAGAGAGCAAGGCCCTTCAGGGGTTTATTCAACGGAGCAAGGAGAAGAAACAAAACTCTGAAGATGATCTTGTGCTTCATTTAAAGTAAGTATGCTTATATTTTAATGACGATATCCTAAATTATTTTATAGAAAGACATCCTTTGTTGACCTTCAAATTCGTAATTTATTTGGTGGCAACTGAACGAAGAAAATTATATTAGATAGATCTTTGGTACAATTCTGTAATGACCAAATCCATTGTAGGGTCAATGCAACACCTATAATAACTTTCAAAAAGGTAATTATAATTTAATGATGATATACCTACACATGCTTGAAGAAGGTAATATCCTCGATGGTCAAAAAACAGGTTCCATTCTCATTCTAATAAGAAAGGAACTTTTTTTAAATTCGAAACTCAACATCAGAAATATGAAAAATTGAAAGGACGGCTGATTTTAATTCCTATAGTCCAACATGAAGAGATGTTGTTTTCGTTCATTTATAACAATACCAGATACAAATTCCATTCAGATATATACATATTTTAGAAATTATTATATGCTTTTAAATTAACTGAATTCTTCTAGAAGTTTAATTTTATGATAATAATTACACTAAATATGAGTGACAATCATTTTTTTGTTGCCTAACGAGACTAATATCCTTTGATTTCTCTAACAAAATAATAAAAATCTTGTTATTCTTTTTGACCTTTCATTATTGCTGAATATGTTTCAGCTTTTATTCTCTATAAAATACTTATTCTCATAAAAGTATATTAAAACATGTGTCGTATTTCTGTTATCTAATGTCTTAATAATATTTTCCCTTCAAAGTTTCCTCCAAAGTAAGGGGTTGAAGCTAGTCCAGGCTCATAATAAAGTTCAAAAGACCTCGGAGTTGCTCAAGGGATATTTGCGACAACTGACTCGAGAATACGACAAAAATACTAATAAAATTATGAATATTCGAGTAAGTACCTAACATAACATCGTTACAAAATATTATTCAATATATATTGTCTATTATTATATTTTCAGCAAGAATCTGAAGGGCAGCTCTCCATTTCTATTTCCGACTATTTTATATAAGAACCAAGTCAAGTTGACTCATTCTCAGATCTACGGTCTCAGACCTCGAAAGTCATCTAATCTTTTACTTCTTCAAAAGGAGAGCCTTTCTGAGCTCCGAAGTCAAATGGACAGGCTTCTCCATGAAAAACAAATCCGAAGAATTAAGAAACGGTAGTATAAAAAAAATCGATTTTTAGTTCGTTCGTATAAATTTAATAACGGTCTATTGAAAGGGATAAAACAAAGTGTAGTATAAAGGTCATGACAATAATTTATAATAATTTTTTGGTTAAATAAATATAAATCGGTGGTAGGAGGATGTAAAGATCAATATAATATTAATAATATTTTTTGTATAAAAGAAAGCACCAAAGATCACGTCAACTGAAATACATAAAACACATAAGAGTCGAAAGTTCATACTTGATGGGTGAATGTATATTATACGTTATATATATATATATATATACGAGGTGTGATCCAAAAGTATCCGACTTTTGGTCATAAAACAAACGTTTATTATGATACAAGTATTTAATGCTAATCCCCTTCAAAGTAGTCCCCTTGGGCTGCCACACACTTCTCCCAACGCTTCTGCCACTGTTGAAAGCATCGCTGGAAGTCCTCCTTCGGTATGGCTCTCAGATGGTCTGTCGCATTCTGCATAATTTCTTCTCTGGTCTGAAATCTGGTCCCTTTTAGTGGCATTTTCAGCTTTGGGAAAAGCCAAAAATCGCAGGGAGCCATGTCAGGAGAGTAGGGAGGTTGACGAACCACTGGTGTGCTGTGTTTGTCAAGAAGTTCCGAATTAAATGCTCAAATGTTAGCAGCTTTGGTACAAATTTTGCTGAGACTCTCCTGAGGCCCAAGTCGTCAGTCAAAATTGATTGAATGGAACCAAAACTAATATTCACCTCGTCTACAAGTTCTTGATCGTGATTCGGCGGTTCTGCATCACCAGGTTCCTCACTTGATCAATGATGGCATCGTTTTTCGATGTTGAGGGCCTCCCTGAGCGTGGTTCACTTTCAACTGACAAGCGGCCATCTTTGAAGCGGTTGTACCACTCCTTTATCTGTGTGGTGCCCATCGCTTCATTTCCAAACACTTTTTTAATCTTGCGAATTGTTTCCACTTGCGAATCACCAAGATTAAAACAAAATTTTATGCAATAACGCTGTTCGACTTTTTCTGACATTTTAAATAAAATAAAATCCGACGACACTCACTTGCACTGTTCAATCATGAATGGCCTGACGCCGACTGACTTGTATTGGAGCTGTAGAAAAAATGAGCATGCGCAGTAGTCATGCTCCCAACCACACAGCAAGTCCCGCCCCCATAGCTGTGTTCGTTTGACCAATATAAATTAAGGTCGGATACATTTTGATCACACCTGTATATATATATATATATATATTATATATATTAGGGTTGTTCTTATTTTTCAAATGTTTGAAATGTTAGCAACTTTGAGGATTTTCTGTTTCTTGGTGATAAAAGAAGACGACATACAAAGTTTGAACAAAATCGGTCAACATTACGAGGTCGCGCAACGAGGTCAAAGTTTTAAAAATTTAGTAAAAATATAGTTTTCCGCAAATTTCTTCAAAATGGTGGACGTTACAGACTTCAATAATAATTATTAATTTAAAGGAAATCTAATTTACTACCAGACGTATGTTTGATGTTTTTTAATAAAACAAAGTTTTCAGTAAAAACAAAGCAAGAAGGGAGTGAGTATTGTTAGCTTATTTCATAGCTTTTTTGTATCAATTAACTTCACTCGCCTGTAGAAGATGACTTGTTCGCTTCAGAGTAAATAGTACTTTTAAGTTTAGTAAAACTTTAGATGATAAATCCAAAAATGACCTTGGTTGCATTCTATCAATTCAGAATTCAGTACAATCTGAGTTTACATCATATGATTCAGAGCCTGTATTGACCTATAGAAATCGATTATGAAAAAAATAAAATAATGTTTTCTTAGATTTGCGTCAAGGTATCCTCTCAAAATTTTACTTTGTCTCTGACGCATTTATAATCCATTATATGCGTCATTTTGTACGCGAGATAGGCTTTTTTTAATGTACATATAACTCTCTACTTATTAATTTGACATGATTTAGTATACCAAAATATTAAAGCTGGTTAACCAAGCTTTCATTTGATATTTTGTGTTCTAAAAATCGCTATACTTTAAGAGATATAAGCAAACGTACTCTCCCCCAAAAATTGATCTTTTGATATGAGAATATACGATTACCATTTGGTAACTGCTGTTAGTGTTACCTGGATAGAAGAGAAAGAGAAGGGAGAGTAAGTTTGCAAAACTTCCTCTCCTTCTTTTTTTCTTCTATCCAGGTAACACTAACAGCAGTTACCAAATGGTAATCGTATATTCTCATATCAAAAGATCAATTTTGGGGGAGAGTACGTATTTGCTTATATCTCTAAAGTATAGCGATTTTTAGAACACCAAACATATCAAATGAAAGCTTGGTTAACCAGCTTTAATATTTTGGTATACTAAATCATGTCAATTTAATAAGTAGAGAGTTATATGTACATTAAAAAAGCCTATCTCGCGTACAAAATGACGCATATAATGGATTATAAATGCGTCAGAGACAAAGTAAAATTTTGAGAGGATACCTTGACGCAAATCTAAGAAACAATTATTATATTTTTTTTCATAATCGATTTCTTATAGGTCAATACAGGCTCTGAATCATATGATGTAAACTCAGATTGTACTGAATTCTGAATTGATAGAATGCAACCAAGGTCATTTTTGGATTTATCATCTAATTTTACTAAACTTAAAAGTACTATTTTACTCTGAAGCGAACAAGTCATCTTCTACAGGCGAGTGAAGTTAATTGATACAAAAAAGCTATGAAATAAGCTAACAATACTCACTCCCTTTCTTGCTTTGTTTTTACTGAAAACTTTGTTTTATTAAAAAACATCAAACATACGTCTGGTAGTAAATTAGATTTCCTTTAAATTAATAATTATTATTGAAGTCTGTAACGTCCACCATTTTGAAGAAATTTGCGGAAAACTATATTTTTACTAAATTTTTAAAACTTTGACCTCGTTGCGCGACCTCGTAATGTTGACCGATTTTGTTCAAACTTTGTATGTCGTCTTCTTTTATCACCAAGAAACAGAAAATCCTCAATGTTGCTAACATTTCAAACATTTGAAAAATAAGAACAACCCTAATATATATATAATATAATATATATATATATATGCATATAAATATATAATATAAAAT
>CP045899.1:11411362-11429830 GCA_013387185.1 Caligus rogercresseyi
ATATATATAATATATATACAGGGTGTAAGATCAAATCCGCGGGTTTTCAGGACATCCTTTAACGAGGATGATGTCATCCAATCCGCACAGCTGTTTTTTTTAGCAGACAACCAACATATGAGAGATCATTTCAGTTGAATTTTATCATCGTCATGGCCGCATATGGAAATCTACACCTGTTATCTGGAACGAATAAGAACGCAGGTGTGCCGTATCAAGATTCTTGTAACAGGGCAACAGCATCAGCAAACCCCAGGTCTCTGAGCTGCTCGGGATCGACAGAAGAAGGGTTGCTGAGCTCAGGCAGCAGCTGAAGGATACCAGGGACCTCGTGCTTTCGGCGACAGGGACTTCAGGCCCTCCAGCAGGGCCTGCAAGGCCAGGACCCTCGACTTCATCAGGAGGGTGTCAAACATCTTCGAGCACGACCCAGCAGGTCCATCAGGGATGTCGCCAAGGAGCTGGACGTTTTCACGTAACTTTGTTGGCCTGTGTGAATGAGGATTTGCGTTGTCACAGCTACAAACTCAAGGTTGGCCAGCTGTTGACGCAGAAGAACAAGACCACTGGCCCCCTACTCCCCTGTTTGAATCCTATGGACTATTTTTTCTGGGGCTACCTTGAGCGACACACCAACGACTGGCTCACAACACCAAGGCCCGCCCTGATCAACTCCATAATGAAGCAGGCCAGGAAGTTGGACAGGGCCCTGGTGGCCAGGCCTGCTCCCTCCTTCCGCGCCGTGATCCAGCGCGTCATCGACGCAGAAGGCGGATGGATTGAATAAGCAGAATCTAAACATCTGTACAAGCATTTTAATGTCTAAATCAGGCGTGTGAACGGAACGCAAAATTGAACGGCGTTCAGCTGAACGCACGTTCAATGAACGGAACGCAACTTTTTCTTTAACGTTGAACGCAAAAAAAGAGTTTTGCGTTCAGCGTTCAATTTTTCCAAACATTTCAATGTAGTTTTGATTAAGTATTTTTTTTCTGGGATATAAACAAGGGATGAACTGTATTCTGTTGTACATATAATAAAAATGAACGGTTGAAATAAAAAAAGGGATGAAATATTATGAGAAGAACTTATAAACTACTCTCCCAGACCTTTCTATAGAATAGTAAATCACTTTTTTAATTTTTACCCCAAGTGACAAAAATTTACACACACTGAATGACCTTGTTATTCATTCATTCTTATTACAAAATAAACAACTTTTTAGTATTTAGGTATGCAACTACTGTTGAAATAAGTTGAGATTAAGTCTGACGACGGGATATTCATTTGGGCTATGGACTCGGAATCATGGATTTGCTCATTTTGATGGACTCGGGTTCGTTGACTCGATAACTTAATATTATTACTCGGATAGGAGGGCTCGAGAGTTAAAATCTTAGGAATTGGATACGAGGACTGGGAACAATATTAATTTCGTCAGCTTTTTAATTCCGTCATGAAGCACAAATGACAGTCTACGAACAAAAATATATTTACAAGGTTAGTCCCTATACGCTTCCTAGCAACTAATTAACATAGCTTGGTAAACATTTTATACTCGCATGTCACAATTGTATATGGATGTTTGATGACTATAGATGATAAATTATTATTTTGGCTTCTCTTGGATATAGCAAGAAACTTTTTAAGGCGCCCTGATGGTCGCGAATGTCTCAACCAAAGTACTCTGAGGAATTTAAGATCATTCTTTACACATTCCCATAGGCCAGGGTCGGCAACCGCGGCTCTTTAGAGCTGCCATAGTATCTCCCTGGACCTTTTCCAAAATTGTTACGATAAAAAAAGATGGAGGAAGAAGTATTTAGGACCACAATGTGCACCATATGAAGGTGCTATTTAAGAAATAATTTTTGGGTGGCTCCTGACCAATTTTTTTGGTCCATTATGGTCTCTTTCAACATTTTGGGTTGTCGACCCCTGCCATAGGCCAAGCGACCTAGAAGCTTGTTGTTGTGCTTTAAAAAACGATAATTTGACGCTGCTGACCAGACAAAAAAAATTACCTTTACTGCAGTTGCAGGAAATATTTTGTGTTTTGTTTGTTCCTTGCATAAATTTAATGTTAATAATTCATATAGAGATTCAGTTATTTCTAATGACAAAGATGATATTAACTTCCAATTTAATGTAGAAAATGGTTATTCGTGTTTATATAATATTAAATGTGGTTTATATTGTAAAGATGATTAAAAAATATCTCTGTAAATAAGATGCATTCATATAATGTTGTTTTATAATATTAATTTGTATTATATAGCTTTGATCTCGTATTTGTCTTGATTTATTACACCTTAAATATGATTATAGTTTAAAATGTAATGTATCCATTACGGAAGAAAGTAGGGATCCAGTTACTCATACATCTAAGGTTTAAAATAATATTTTGCAGATTCTTAATATTCGAAAATAAGCAAGTCTGGTTCATTGCGACACTTTTTTTAAATATATTTCATCTGAAATTGTTTTTATTAAGATTAAAAATAGTTAAGTTTTTTTCATGGTGACTGGTGTGTTTGTCTTTCTGTATGGAAAACTACTAGAGCAATAAATAGCACTCTCTTGAATCCCAAAGCTCTTATAGCTAAGAGGTTAGCATCTCACTCTCCTATCAGTCCGTGGGAGGTAAGGGCAATTATTCAACGGCTCGGCAAGATACGTGGCGTTGGATCTCAAGATCCCCTCTGTCACCGATGGAAAGCGGAGTTGGGCTGCTGATGTAATTCGCTACTTCCCTCGTGTTCCCTGCCTTATGGGAAAATTATTAAAAAACTTTTACGCCAATTCAAGGATTTAAAATAGAAAGGTTTTATCGTTTATTATGTTTTGTTTTAGATTGTCAAGTTGTTTTATTATAATTGTATTTTAGTGTTCGTTCATATTTGATGTTAAAATTTTAAACTAAAATGTTTCATGATGTTTTTCCGCATTAACATCATATTATATAAATTCTGTTTTTTGTTCTTGTATATGTATATTTTTATGAACTGTGAAAAAAAAAACTAATATAATGATAATTTTGTTACGGGGCAGGAAAAATAATATACAAGTTGGGGTTTGACCAGGGATTCCCACCTTTTTTCTTTGGCGACCCCTCTATAGAAAATCTCCAGTCTGGCGACCCTCTTATGTAGTGAATATAGACGTTCTGTGGGCCAGGTTGGGAACCCCTGGGTCAGATCCAGTCAACAAATTTATATCATTTGAAAGTCGGTTCGGGCTCATTTTATTATAAAAACCCTAAATAGTACTTCCATTTTTCCAAATTACACATTGTTATTTAAAAAAATATTTGAACGCTGAACGCTAACGGAACGTGAACGCAAAAACATTGAACGGAACGCTGAAATAAAAACTATTTTTTTAACGCTGAACGGAACACTGAACGCAAAAAAAAGCTGAACGCTCACAAGCCTGGTCTAAATAAATAAAATTGAACATAGATTAACGATTTTATGTGTATTGTAAGTTGAGAGAAGAAAAACACCGGATTTGATCTTACCACCCTGAATATATATATATATATATATATATGAAACAACTATCAGTACATCAAAAGATATTTGTAGTATAAATGCTTTGAATAAATACCATTATTTCTTTAATTATTTATATAACAATTGTATACATTCTAATAATTGACTAGTGGTAAGAATGTATGAGGAAATAGTACATGTTTCATAACATTGAAGTTTTAATAGTGTTTGGATTTGATGTATTATGTACAGCACGTCTGGGAAGGATGATGTTTTTATTAATTCTTTAATCCTTTATTTGAGCCAAGGGCATATATTTAGTTGTATTTATCACCTCACGTTTTCTTTTGGTATTTCAATGGACTCTCTTTTTAATATATATATATATATATTTCTATATATATACTATATACCTATTTACGATTTATTTTGCTGAATATATAGCCACTCAATGAAATATAAATTCATGACGTAAAATTAAACTAGTTGTAATTAACTTTTATTTAACACAATGCTTAATTACCATCGTTGCATAGTTTTTTTTCTCTCCAGCAAGGTCTTAATTGTTTATATATATATATATCAAACTAGTTGATTTGCCGTTCATTGTAATCAAACAAAAAAATTGACGAACGACAACGAAAAATTCCTATCGTTCGTTGTTCGTTTTTGTCGCCAAAAAAAGATAAAGATCTTCTTTTTCATGTGAAAAATTACCTGTCTAAAAAAAATAGCCATTGACTTTAGAAAGGCCTTTGATACTCTTTATCATCGTTGTATTCTTCGTGCAATCAAGCGATAACTCCCTACCCGTTTCTTCAACCCAGTCCGAGCTCTTTTACTTAATGGAACTTCGACCATTACTTTGGAGGGTCTCGACAGTCTGCCAATTCATCTTAAGCGCGGTTGTAGACAGGGATGCCCCTTAGCCCCACTTCTGTTCGTGGCTGCAATTGAAGAATTTGCTCAGAGATTGAAATACTAATTTTCGGGCTTTGGAATTAATTTCGGGAAATTCAAGCATCTTCTTGACATTTACGCAGATGATGTCACACTTTATGTGGAAGGAAACTCGGAGCTTCAGCTGTGTAATAGAGTGGCCATTCTAATCTCCTTTTTTAAAGACTTAAGAAACACTCTGGACTGGAAATCAACTGCAAAAAAACTGCTATCCTCCCCTTGGGACAGTGGTGCCCGAAAGATAATGCACATATTTTGGGTTACCCAGTGAGGAACAGTCTAAACATACTCGGTATTGAGTGGAAATGCAGTGGAGATTCGGAGTCAAATAAAAATAGTTTGGCCAACTTTATTAGAACAAGTCTAATGGAGTGGAGAAAATACCATCTTCAAACAAGAATTGGTTTTTACAATGTTAAATTAGTTCCCTCAGTTCTCTACTTTGCAAACGCTTTACCCAAAATTGCACTTTGGGTGATAGAGGAAGAGGACTCTTGGCTCCAGAAACTTTTCCACAAAGTTATCTTCCATCCCTGAAGAGATCTAAAAAACAACTCGGAGGAGGCTTGGTGCAACTTTCCAAAGTTTTGCCAAAAATGTACAAGAAAATTTTCATCGATCTTTCGTGCAACCCAGAGCAGGAGAGGAGGTCAACAGTTTCTAATAGCCATATCTACTCCATTTGAATGATGGGTACCCTTGCTTCCAATGTGCTAATAAAAAATTCTCCGATATGGGCTTCATGTCAAAGAATATTATGGAGTCTTACACCAACTTATGACTTTTCCTCTACTGTAGACATTCTTCACCATAACTCCAAGAAAAGGGCCTTTTTTGGGCAGCATGCAACTCCCCAGAGCATGGAATTGGAAGCCTTTAGAACAGAAACTTTCACCATCCACGATTTCAAAAAAGATGTAGACTGTGGTCTTAGAGCAGGAAAGTTTTACTTCCCACTTCTTAGAGCAGCTAGGCTTCATATATCCCCTACTCCATGGCATATTAAATTAAGTTCAAGGCCCGGACCCGACGAGGACGCTAAGAAAATCTGCCAGGCTTTTATTCAAGAGCTAAATCTTCCGCAGAGATGGGAAAAAAATTATGGAATCAACCATGTTAAGGATAGCAAAAAAATTCACCGCACAATTTCAAATCTCTACCGGTTGCATCTTTTTCAACTTTCCTTGTAAGGACTGCGGAAAAATCTATAATTCGATCATGCACGCTTTCGCTGATTGCCCTGCCCTGTCGTATCTTCGTGCTTTCGTCACCCATAACATAAGTCATTTAATAAGCTCTGAAAATGAGGCAAAGTTTTTATCGGCTTATATCCTATTTGGTTATCCTCTAAAGGCAACGACTGCATCACCTGAATCCAAGGCTCTGAGCTTTGCACTGGCTAGCTATAAAGCTCACATCGCACAGTGCTTAACCTCTAATACACTCATTCGTAATGAGTCGTTTAAAAAAATATTTGTTTCTTCGGCTGCATTATATGGAGCCTTAGCCCTCAAGATTCCACATTCTAAGCAAGTGACGTTATGGGACTTCGCCGCGGATATCGTCAAAGTTTTTCCTCAGTGGTCCTGTCATTTTTATTCTCGTTTGAGACTCATTGTTAAAAGATATCAGAGGACTTCAAATGGCATCATCGAGGGAGCCGTGCAATAAAAGATGGTCTTATATACTATATACAATTCTGTATTTATTTCTGTATTTCGTGGTACTCACTTCAACTATATATAATTTAGATTTTGATGTTTTAATGATGTGATGGGTCTTGCTTCAGAGGGTAATTTTAAACTACAATGTTTATTTATGATTTTATTATCGCAACCCCTCTTGCTCTTTTATTTATTATTGTATATATTTTATTATGTATGATTTTTATATAAATGATCCATAAAAAAACGTCATCACTTTTTCTGAGAATGACGAGAAAAAATTTCCTTTCTAGAAAATACGCTGTTAATTTTTTCAGAAAGACGAACGATAACTTTTGGTGAACGACAAACGAACGATCAATGACACTTTTCACAAACTTCAATAAGTGTGATATATACAAATAAATATATATATATATATATATATATATATATAGTTATTTGTATATATATATATAGTTATATATATATATATTATATATATATAGATATATATATATATATATATATATATATATACCATCCACTTCTTCTGTTATAATAACTACAACCAAATCTATTTTGGTCTTTTAAAATCATTTTTATGTTTCTTCACAACTTATCATCAAACTTTTTCCATTTTTAAAATGAATGATAGAGCTTAAAATGTTTCAAAAAAGGTTTCTTTTTCTTTAAAAAAACAACAACTTCTAAGTGATAGCTCACTCTTCTTCGTAATACCAATGAAGCAAACAATAATCGTGACCTTAGCCGTCTAAATGATCAAGGACGTTAACCCTATAGTTGCGTAAAAAAGGTATGATATAGAGAATACGAAATATTAGTTAAGAGGCAACATAAATGTATTGATACTCATTCACCTGTTTTTATTTATTTCATAGTTGCTGCTTTTTGCGCTCCATTATAATAAACATATATCATTTCAAAAATGTGGTACTGCAATTCATAATTTTTATATAGAAATATTATATATATTTACTCACAGTTATGGCTAAAATGTTGTTGAAGGGGTTTTAATTAAAGATTTTTGTGTCTTCAAAATGTTTTTGGTTTCAGTGATCTGAACGTGTTTTGATAAATAAATACGAATAAGTGGCATTTTTTAGCAAAAGGACTAAAAGATTAGATAAAAATCCAATTGGGATCGCAGCTTTTTATAACAGGAGGATGCCCCAAAAAATGCATAATATTAGTATAAGGAAGTTTTGGGATATAAGACATAACTTCATTGGCGGCTGTTGAAGATACCCATCGATTCAGAAGTAAATATTTCATCATTATTAACAATAAATGTATTAATATTTTAATATTGATTGGATAAAACAAGTCCTATGGCACAAAGAAAGATTAAATATTTAATTGATTGTTCATCCTTGAGGATTAATTTAACAATAAGGTCTGAAACAAAGAAAATTATCCACTGAAAAAAGTTGTTTGTTGGTGAGCGTTATAAGACTGCCATCAATGGCTAACTTACGACGAGTCAAAATCGCTTTCATTCCTTTTTTCTTGTTGATGTTATTCAACTTTAGAAGGGTTGTAGTTTAAGCCAGGTATTTTATTCCTTTCATCCATTTTGTTACGTCATTGGACTCCATCTTTAATTAATTCAAACTACAATTAATATGAATTTATGACTTTGATTACCTATTATAAAACTGATCAATAAATTAATTTAATAATTTGGAAATAAATGAATGAAAACAAATACAAAATATCACTAAATAGTTGCTTTTTTTGTGTGTGCCTTTCTGGTTCGATAGAATTGCATCCGACAGGGTATGAATAAGCATTATAGCATTAAAATTAGCCTATCGAACCAAGGACCTTATCAATGAGGTAGACCAAAAAATGACCATTCCCTCTCTGGAGCATTCGAACCTGCACCCCCAACATTGAGTGTTGAACACGCCTTAACGCACACAGCTATCGTACTCCCTAATAGTTAAATTTTGGTTAAGATATTAATTTATTAGCTACAAATCCATATAGTAAAAAAAAAACAATACACTAGAAAGTAGGAGATTTAAAAAAAACACAATCTGAAGACAGTTACGTTAAAAACAAAACATAAATGAACATTATAATTCAAAATCACTTCCATAAATAGTTTTAGTAGCCTTTATTTCATATTTCCTCTTTTGTTTATTGTGATACTCATCAAGATATTACAGTTTTTCCACAAATATATATTCCTTAAGCTTATGAATTGTAAGCATGAACATTTTAATATATATTCATGAGTAGGAATAGTGGGGTCTTTGAACAACTGCTGAGGGAACCTTGAAATGTCATGGCGTCAGGTGCTCAGCTTTAGATGTGTACATGTTAGAAAAAATTCTTACTTTGATGATTATTATCATAAATTGAAGGCATAGGTTGAGTCTATTCATGATCAAGGTTTTGTACCCTCCTCTATCTCAACCGCGCATGGAATGAATGCGTATATAGGTTTCAAATTTAATCTAAATTATAACTATAGGAATTAATACATAAGTATGCAATTGCAAAAAATAGTGCTGTATGAATGGTTTGCGGTAAAAGTGAAGGATGTTGGACGGTTATGTTAGTTATTAAATACTATTTTGAATTAGGTTGTTCTTTGTATACCATCCGTTAAGCGGTGGAGATCATTTTTTAAGATAGAAGGCTATATAAACTGGAATATATATGTATATATATACATATATACGATGGACGTTTAAGACAAATCGAAAATTGGTCTGCTAAGTTATAATGACAACTGACTATATAAATATTTTTCTCACGCTTTAAAAAAACAAAGAGACTTCTAATGCTGTGAACAAGATTAGTCTTCATAATTCTAAAATTAGAGAAATATCAGTATAATAATAAAAGTCAATTATTTTTCAAACATAGAGATTCAGATTTCGGAACCGCAAATCTTAATTTATCATTTTTACAAATATTTGTAAAAACGCTTAGGTACTGTAAAAGGGACGAGTGAACCCTAAAGGTACCATTTTCACTTTCAAGATTTATGTATCCCAACTCTAAGTATGTAGATAGGGTCAGCTAATTACCAATCTAAAAAGAAATGCAATGCTGCTTTGATTATTCCTTATAATTATGCACTTGTATCTAGCTACTTAGTTTGGGGAAATGTATGTGATTTCCCATATCATAATAGCGATTATGAATGATGGGATTAATTTAACAGCACCAATAACAAAAGATCACTCTTGAGTCATCAATTAGCATCCTTAAAAAAATCATTTAAAGTTATAAATACTACGAAAACGACCAAAACCAAAGATAATAGATATTACAAGATGCGCAGAACGCAAATGTTTAGATTCCTCTGATTAGAAAGAAAAACTAAAACGTCACAGATGACCACAGTATCTATTTGTTATTAAATAAAATCAAAGTACATTTAAAAACAGTGATAATTTCAAAAGGAAATAAAATTTGAACCCGGGAGCTCTCGGTGGAGGCGGAGCTGCAGAGGACGGCCACGTTGATCCGGAGCTCCTAGATGCGTGCGGGCTACCAGCCAAAGGCCTCAGAGTCCCGTGCGGTGTCAGGACTTCCACTTCCTCCCTGATGCTGAAGCTGTGCGTCCCGGGTGGCTCGTGGCGGGAGGGGAGCCTCCGGACGTTATTCCTTGAGAATTTTACGTCTTAGCTTAGTTGTCCTAGAGGTATTAGATACATAGGCAAATCGTAGATGTGATGAACGTCACATTTTTTTTTGGAAATATCCTTCTTTGTTTACATGAGTTCTGCCCCCCCCCCCCCCCTGGGAACAACTGTGTTAGCATTTATCTATAGCGCTCGCTCGTCGATAGTGTCACCCAATTTTCCTTGCAGAATAAGGTAAGTTCATAATCCTTCTGTTACAGCAATACCTGTCTCTAACGGTAATTTTTGGCCTGACTGACGATTATATAGTTTTTTTTTGGCTATATGTTCGTAGAATTGCATCCGAGAGGATATAAATAAGCATAGATACAAGTTTGACTGTATATCTGTAGTTTATAACGTTTTTCTTAAAGTAGATGCATATATCTAAAAAAAATCTAAGTGAGTGCTGCGATAAATTGGCACTTTGCTCAGGCCAATAGATTTTATACAGTTCATTGCAAAACTTTAGAAAGTAAGGGAAGTATGCAATATTATAGAGTCCTTGTAGTTTCAAAATGGTGAAACTCTTGGTAATTGAGGCTTGGAGGGCAAAGGATTATGAGTATTTCTTACGTTAATACATTTTTAAATGTAAGTTCTCTGGGGCAAAAAAAATAATAATGAGTCATAAAGTAATAAGAAAATATTGTATACATTTTCATAATTTTCTGTAATATATTTTAAAAATGGCTTTGAAAATACATAAATATAAAAGCGGTTTATGGTAAAAGAATGCAACAGAACAAAAGTAAATTGTTTTAAGTACAAAGTGTTATGACCGTGCAATAATCCTTTTACCATACAAAAAATATAATGAAAAGTGATAGCTTTGAAAGGATATAAGGAAAATAGAATGGAAATTAGAATATAATAACTTGGTGAAAAGAAACCAACCAATGACTTAATAAGATACATAAATAAATATGTTTTAAATATGGCTAAAAGGATTTAAAACTTAAAAATACAAATGTGTAATTTAATGACTTTTATGTTTTAATTTTTACTAAAAAGCAATATGTAAATAAATATATATATATACAATATATAAATATTTGATGGAAGATAGCTTTGACGTTATTATAGATATGACTTTGTGCTTTAAAAAAACTAGTTTGTACCATTTTATTAATCTCAAGTAATACATTTCATATTCACCCATAAGATATTACAATTTAATATTAATATTTGTAGTAATTAAATTTATGTTGACTGTATTAGCATCTCAAGCCATTTATTATTTGAAAACATGTTTTGACTTTTCTCGGTTAGAAAATAGAACGCAAATTAAAGAGTAAACCAAATTATCGTTAAATATTCATAAGCAATTGTGTCCTTATTTAAATATGCATGAAAAGAAATAATATAGTCATATTGGAAAAATAAAACATCCACAATGAGGTGTAATTGTGAATATCTTTTGCCTTTGAGCAATAAGATCAATTTATCTAGGTATCATTTCACTACACAATTAAATAAATATTTTTTGTAAAATATCAATTTTGATATTTCAAGGTTAAGGAATACTAATGGGGCATAACCAGGTCAGTTCTTAACAGTTTCTTTTGTTGACTTTAAATATATATTGGAAGACTTTTTTCATTACTTTCAATCATATATATATTTTACTACCATATATATATATATATATATATATATATATATATATATATATATATATATATATATTCAGCTGTCTATAGTTATATTTAATTTGGAAATGAGATAGTCGAAGAAATCTAATTTACATATGTAGATTTTGAAAAGAAAGTAACGTTTTATTATGATGTTGCAACTTTAAAGCAAATCAAATAAAAACCTTTCTTTGAACTTCTTTGCATTTGCAAAAGCTTTTCTCTGTAACCATGAATATTTCTTGTATATATGAATTATATTTAAATAAAATGTTTAAAATAAGATATTTTTATTTATTCGTGTATTTATAGTCAAATTACAGCTTAAGTTAGCTTTACAAAAGACTTTATATCATGTACACTCAACTGTAGCCAACCTTAGATTTTTTAATGGGTCATTTATTTAAAAATCATACATAACAATCATATATACAATAATAATAAAAGAGCAAGAGGGGATGTGATAATAAAATCATAAATAAACATTGTAGTTAAAAATTTACCCTCTAGATTTTATCTTTGGATGCCTGCATTTATTTGAATCATGTTATTATATATTTTTTATATCTCAGTCCCCTAAAAGGTTACAAAAACAATTATGTTGAATAGAAACTAGACACTATCATCTGAAATAAATTATGTTATATAAACTAAAGAACATATGAATGAAGAGCTATATTAAGAGGAGATTTTTAAATGCTTAAGTACTATGTTGGATGACCAATACAGTATAAATATCTTTCTCCTATAAGTTATGGCCCAAGTCAACATGCAATAAGACTCATGCAATAAATAAATAAAAAATGCCATCTGATCTTTCTACAATTTTTAAACAATAATTTACGATAAGTTATCATGTTATAAGGATCAATACAGCAGTTACGTAATTTAGGCCTCTGTTCAAACCCTTTATAAGCCGTCCTACTAATCAGAGTTGTGGCTTTAATTTACAAACATAACCCAAAGAATTCAACGCCTACACTCATGACCGCCTCAACCTACTCAAGCAACATTTAAGATTAAATGGCTCTTAACCATATATCCTAACATGTGTGTTAGCACCCTGTTCTCATTTATATATGTGTGTGACTCGACAACCACAAAGGGAGTTTTGAAGGATGTGGTTTTTATATTCATCGACAAGTTATTTATTCATAAAACTATGCATATGAATGGGATACGAAATACAACACTTCTATTGTAAAGATGTAAATTTTGTTTAATGAAGAGGATAAATAATTATTAAGTTCAAAGTTCATTTCTCTTTCTAGACCTAACACTTGTGATCCCATGAATAAAACAATTTTTAAATGCATTGATCTTTGTAAACAAACAAAAAACCAAAGAAATGAATTTTTATATTATTATATTATAGAATTCCATTTTAATTTGAATCCATAATATGTTTTCAATTCTAAAGTACCTACTTTGAACATAACAATAATAAACTATTCTTATGCCAAACTAATAATGAATACATCCCAGCAGAAGGACTGATGACTCATTATGAATTGGGCTTATGAAGTCCAAGGCTCTAAAAGGTTAAATAAAATTAATTTTACAACATTATTAAACTATACAATCCATAGTTAGGAAACCTATCCCATATTTAACTTGCTGCTTCAAAATGGGGTCGTCAAGGGGCATTGTTACGTTGCTCTCTTTAGATTTTATGCCAGTAAAGGATTAAATCTATTTAATCTATTCCCTACCGAAGAGGAGCATGGATTGGTGAAGAAGTCCCTAAGTCTCTCTTGAAAAGAAGCAAGAAACAGCTAAGTCATCCCTGATTAAAAAGAAAGGAGTCATTTAGTCATATAAAAATAATCATTGACCTCAGACAAACGTAAATATTAAACTACGTCACATCATACATTACGTTAAATAAATGCAAATCATGAGTTTTGATATACGTAACATCATGAAGAATATATTATGTAGTAGTAAATTGGTTGTTTCAATAAGAAGTTGTCTCAATTGTATGCTCAGGGATTAAAGACAGCTTATAGCAGAAGCTCTCTTTCTCTCTGTCCCTCTCTCCGTCTCTTTGCTCCTATCTGTCCTCTCTCCTTTTCTTATATAAATAACTCACCAGATGGGGCAACAGACGTTTTTTCTCTTTTCTCAAAGAGGACTATGTATATATAATATTTCCCGCTTTATGAAATACATCTCAATTGGATCAGTTCAATGGAGGTGTTAGTCATTTATCCCTTCGTTTACAAGTTAAACATTTATTAAAATCCCTCCCAAGACATCTTATTCTCCGGAGGAAAAGAAAAACTATTGGGAAACAGCATTATTGGTTCTATGATTAACTTTATTATCCAATGAGAACCCTTACTATCGTTCAAAACTGAACAAATCGCGAGGGTGGAAGTAAATGAGTATTTAAAATCTAAAGGTTTTTTGGATTTCAAAATATATATTTTTTTTTACGAGTCATATTTTTATATGATAGGACACATTTGTATTAAAATAATAGTCTTTTCCATTCATTTAACAACGAAAAGAAACAATGGCACTCCTCCTTTTATAAGAATTCCTACCTACAAAGTTGATAATAATAATTCTCAAGGTCCTTTTGAGGCAATAGTATTTGAATTCATAGACTCATTGTGCATTAAGATGTGATGAAGAAGCCTATTGTCCATAATGAACATTGAGTGCGGAAGATGAAACGTCTAATTCTTTACCTATCAGATAATAAAGATATTACAGTGTTTATAATTTAAGAGAATCGTATGGACCCTCGGCTCTTAAAATAAAGAAAAACTTATCCAAGAAGAAAAACTTAATCTTTATTAAATGATTATTTTGTTATATGAAAAACAGTGTAAACTAGAGGCATATACACTCAGAGAGTGCAAACCTCCGCGTCATGAGCCTTCCGAGGCGGATTTTCACGACGGGGAGGACGTAGAGAGAGGGGGAGGGTTCCCCTAGACGGAAATTCCGAGAGGAAGACGCTCCCGGACCCAATTTACAGCACAGCGACATCTTTGGCAGAGTAGGCTAACTTGAAAAATTTAGTAGTATTTAGCTTCATTTGGCGCCTTAATTCTGCACTCAGAGATGCCAAAATTAATCACTTCTTCCTTTTGGCACTTCTAACAACTCCACAAAATTTCATTCAAATCTGTCAGTACTTTTTGAGTTATCCTGCTGACAAACCAACAAACTAACAAACAAAAACAAACGCCAGTGAAAACAATACCTCTTCGGCGGAGGTAATAAAAAACAGGTAACATGTAATATGCTTTAACTCTTTTGTTGACTACCGTAAAATAATTCCGAAAGAGATGGGTCCCTTGTTCATTTTGACGTATCCCTGAAATCGAAAGGGGAAGTCTACAATTAATTTGAATGAGGTAACCCTTTGTTTATCGTTTTAAAAAGTTTTCTTCTGTCTTATAATGACGTCATTTTTCTGTTATTTCTTCCCACCCAAAAATCAACAATAGTATTTAGAGCTCAAGGAATAGCATCGATTCTTTCTTCTTTGTTTCGTCGACTTCAAAAATATCTATATCCGTTTATTTTCCTTACAAATCCTCGAGGATTGTTATGGAATACTTATAAATATGTATTTATAACATATATTATATATAAAATGCCTAAAAGAAACCCTTTAAAAGAAATAACCTTTGAATATATTAATTTTCTTATGCAAACACTAGGATGATATAATATAGCTGTACACTAGAGTGTGTCTGAGAATTTGTTTTTGCTCCAATCCAAAATCCGATCCTATCATGAGTTGTGGTTTTATAAGAACAAGAATTGCCTGCAATATTTTTTTCATCCATCAAAAATCGTATGGCTACTTCCGGTCAACACTTCCGGTTACTTATAAAACTCCTCCAAAAATGAGTTTTCATGCATGAGAAAAAAAAATCGTCATATAACATGGGTATAAAAATACTTTTTATTATATTAAAAAACCCGATTGTTTTATAAAAGTGGTGTTTTGCAACATGGTTGTTGACCGTAGTACAGAAATTCGTACATATCGCGTAAGGTATTATAAAGCGCATTTTAAATTGAAATGAAATATTTCTCTTTTGTGTAGTTATTAATTACGACGTTCTTCGAATGAAAAATAACTTAAGTACGCATTGGGCAGTTACAAAAATATTCTTTGTTTTATAAAGCTATTCTACCTAGTTTAAAAACATCATATAAGCAAAATAGGTTATATTCAACATGGCGTCAGGAACAAGGACCCATTCAGAACACTTTTATTCGGGAGTGCCTGCAACATCCCTTTGAATACTCTTCCAAGTGAGCTAGACTTAATAAGATATTACCTCTACATTAAAATCAACATCCAAATAGAGCAAAACTTTCGAGAAAAGAACATCTTCAAATCGTCAAAACAATATCTATGAAAGTCAAAAACATTTGGGAAATGGCTAGCATCCTTCTTACGACATAAAATATTTGTCACAAAAAATTGACAGATTCTTATTGGCTATGAAGGACCATACAAATAAGATGAATAACAAAATCGATCAAGTGATAAGTGTGGGCGAGCTTTTGGAAAAAATGTCGGTTCTTTTTGACATTGCTCTATGCCCTTGTTATAAGAATAAGAAAATGAGTTATTTTACCGAGAAAAATTGCACATGTGACTCCTTCAAAAAATACCAAAGATGGAATTTCACTTCTACAAGGATCACATTTCTATAGGAAACTCGTAATCGCATCATCTATTGACAGGACAACAAGTGAGTCTTATAAAGATAATTATATTAAATTTGTTCGAAGGCAAGAAAGGATGGACCAATTGGCAAGACAAACGGAGAGAGAAAAAGAAAGAATCGCAACTTTGAACAAAGAAGACGACGAATATAGACAACAAAATTATATTTTTGATGATCATGGAAACAATTTGGATGATAGTGATACACCTAATAGTGAAATATGCCAACCAGTGGTACAACGGAACAAGACATGAACTTCAGAATCTAGCCAAATTTTAATAAGATATGGTCTTTCAGTTCGTTCTGCTGCAGCATATGGAAATGCTCTACTAAGGATTTAAAGTTAGCTTCTCCCCATAATTTACTTTCAACATCTAAAGTGAGCAAACAAGTACTGGGAATATCTTAATAGAATTGACCAAATTGTGGAAGAAAAGTAAATATTTATTTGCATAAAGTTTGATGGCCGCAAAGATCTTACAAAGTCCATGCCCGGTGTCAAAAATCTGAAATGATGGAAGAGCACATAACAGTAATTGTAGAACCTGAATGTAAATATCTGGTCATTTTCCCCAATTTCTGGAAAAGCAGAACATATTGCAAGTGAACTCTTTGCTTTAATATCTGAGATATGGAAGTCTTCACCCATAAGAGCAGTGGGATGTGATGGAACTGCTGTAAACACAGGACACAAAGGTGGCATCATCAGGCTTCTTGAACAGAAACTAAACACTCCTTTACACTGGGTTATTGCATGCTGCATTTTAATGAATGCCCTTTAAAAAACTATTTGAATTTTATAATGGAAAATCAACAGGACCCAACACATTTCGAGGAAATTAGGAATGCTTATCTCAAATTTCACAAACATAACGGAACCTATAAAATATCGAACTATCAAAGGATGTGTTCCAGACGTCGATGAATATTTAAAAAAAAGCTCAGCAGAGATCAAAAGTACTTCCTGGAATTTGTTTAAATGTTCAAAATGGACCAGATTCAATAACAACGGCTTTCCTAAAAAAACATCCAGGAACTATCCACAATGCTAGATGGATAACAACAGCATCCACTGTTCTGAGACTTTACATTCAAACCAGGAATCCACCAAAAGAACTTACAAGATTAGTTGTGATGATTCTTAATATATATGGACCAACATTTGTAAACATTAAAAGGAAGCCTCATATCAAATATGCATTCTCATCATTATTTCTTTGCTTTGCATCAAGGGCGTCAGCATCTTACAAAAGAAGAGTAGTTGAAAGTTCATTCAAAATTAATTCCTTCTCTGCACACCCAGAAGTAATTCTATTAGGAGCTTTATTTGATCCGGACAAAAAATAGAAGGACAGCAGTCGATATAATCATTAAAGACAGAGAAAAAAGAAAGATTGGATCCGTAGGCAATACATTCGCCCAACCAAGTACTTAAATTTTAATGCAAAAAGTTATTTAGAGCTAGTCGACTTATCAACTATTCCAAATAGCTTTTTGACTGAGCCTCCTTTAACTTTTAATACAAAAAATGAAGAATTTCTTAAATGTATTGAAGGAGACCTTTTGGATATACCTGACATCCCGTGTCACTCACAAATGTGGAAGGTTTGTCGCATCAACAACTAAAGAAGCCAAAAAACACCTGACGAAAGAACAAGGCACCAAAGATTAGTGACATTCATCATTCAAGATCGAAAATTTCAAAGGATTTCCACAAGTCAGATTTTATTGCTTTCGAAAATGATGAATAATTATATATATATAATATATTATTGTAATCTTGCCACTTTTTCTTTATTATTTTATAGATTTAAAAATAATATCTGTATGTTTTGTAAAAAAGTTAAAATAATAAAGTAATTTGTATAGAAAATGTCAATTTATGTTAACGAGCAATTTTTTTAATACTCATATTTAAAAAAATAAAAAAAAAAGAAAATAATCGATTTTATTACCTTACGCTATATGTACGAATTTCTTTACTACGGTCAACAACCATGTTGCAAACACCATTTTTTATAAAACAAATCGTTTTTTAATATAATAAAAAAGTATTTTTATACCCATATTATATAACGATTTTTTTTCTCATGCATGAAAACTCATTTTTGGAGGAGTTTTATAAAGTAACCGGAAGTAGCCATACGGATTTTTGATGGATGAAAAAAATATTGCAGGCAATTCTTGTTCTTATAAAACCACAACTCATGATAGGATCGGATTTTGGATGGAGCAAAAAAAAATCTAAGACACACTCTTATGACATGTTTGGGATATGAACTATAAGTTTTTTGTTATACTCACGTAGTCACTTATGCATTGGCCTCCGATTTTATTTTTCTATTGCCTAAGAAACACGCTGAAAT
>CP045899.1:11429930-11451688 GCA_013387185.1 Caligus rogercresseyi
TTTTCATATTTCCCAAAGGATGAGTCCCTACGCCAACTCTGGACAAAGGCTGTTCCGCGAAAAAATTAGATACCTTCAAGACATTCTGCGTTGTGTGACGTAACATTTCATGCCCTCCCGATTATAGCCAGAGTCTACTGACTCTAATCCATCACGTTCAGACAGATCTGGAAAAACTCTTTGTCTTAAGATATTAAAAAAAGATGCCGTCCCTTCCATTTTCCAAATCTTCCTCACTACCATTCAAAAAAAGCCTCCTCCAAAGCGTTCCACCTCAACCTCCTCCTCACGACTCCTTAATGAAAACGAGCGAATTTTAAAAAGGTTAAGGCTTTTGAAGAGCCAACTCATTTTACACACTCGAAGCGCTTCAAATTAAAATGGATAGGACTTGCCTTCCGAGCGGCGTTCAAGAACATTATGATGAAAAAGATAAAGAGCTATGGTTCTTCAAGATGAACTTTAGTCATGGAGGACCGTCAATAGACTTCAGTCTAAAGATAATGAAGAATGTCAATCCATATACGGTAAGCCAAACTTCATTCCTTACCTTCTTTATTTTATATATTGTTTTTCACATATCAAAATTGACTATTCTCAGTATTTTCTTATTGATACTGATTCATGACAACTACGATGACTTTTTATCTGCTGCTATATTGTATTTTTCAGGGTGAAAGATAGAGATCTATCTTTTAATCACTCGAGCATATCACCAAGAACAATCATAGTACAAAATGTCACACCTCTTAATATTTGGCCTTCTTAATTCATGGACATCAAACTCTTCCACCAATCAACTATTTGGCTTGGAAAATGAATTAAACACAGCTTTAAATCATTTGACAAATATCTTGCCCCATTTGGACGAAGCAAAAGAGAAGAAATTACACTTTTTGATTGAACAATTGTCCTTGTTGTTTAAATGTCCACAACAACGGAGATACAGTCCTGCCTTGTACTGCCTTATCTATGTCCTGGAAAGGTTTCTCAACGAGTCGTTATAGAGATCTACGTAAAGAAGTTCTCACATTACCTACAATACGTCGCCTTACGGAACTTTCTTCATCTTTAATTTAGAAACTGGATTGGCTGACTTACAATAACTCCTAAAGCTCTCGCTTCAAGGATCTAAGTCAAAATAGGGATAAAAAATATTAGTATAATTTTTGACGAAACATATTGTACAAACGAGTTGAATATTTTGCGGGGAATTTTTACGGGGTGATGATGATCAAGTATAAGACCCTAGCCTTTTGTGTCATGATTAAGAGCTGTCATTCGTTTATCATGACATATAGTTATGCAGCCTGTTTCGACTTTGAATTCTGGAACAATTAAAGATCATCTTTGATATAAATTAAACAAATGAAACGATTAAGTCTTCTTCTTAAATATTTTTCAATTTAAAAAAATTTACTTTTAAAGATTCATTTAAATATTAAAGACGTATCTATAGTTACTTTGTTCTGGTTATATCGCGCATTCCTTATGAAACTATAGCCTGTCATTTTTGCCACAATTTATGACAGCTTTAAATAAAAAATTCGATGTAAAATTATTCTCCTTAGAAAATATTGATGATGAAAGTAAACTTTTAGATCAAATTAATCGAGGTGGGCTGACTCGTCCTTCTGATGTTCTTTTGTTAATGTTTCCTTTTGTTAATGCATTTTTTTCAGAAATTCAAAATTCAAAAAGTATCTTCAAAGATTTATTTCCCTTCTTCAAAAAATACTTTTGTTCTTTCGTTTATTAAACTTTTGGAAAATTATACTTACGCTTTGGAAATTATTTAGCAGAATGCGAAGAGAACCATTCCTTTGAAAATTTATTCCACAAATCGCTGTAAATTTTTAATTGTATGTCCAAAAATTATGTTTCGGAAATCAATGATCAAATTCACAAAAACAAAAGAAAAACAAGCAGTCAAAATATTCTAATTATATTCAATTCTACGAGATTGAAAAAACTTAAAGGAGAATAAACAAAATGTATGTATGTTATTATAATTTTGCAGAATGTCTTAAATGTATCTATGTTTATTTAATATATGTCCATAAAATTTTAAATATAAAAAATATATATTTCGTTCTCAAAATCCTAATTTGTTATGAATTAATAAGGAAAGGGGAGAATGTACGCGTATTCTCCTTTTTTCCTTTTTAGATCCCTCATCGTATTTTCCTCACGAGCCTTCTTTTCCTTATTGTTTTAGTATTCATTGCTATTATCACATGTAGTCCTTTTTTGTCTATCCATAGAATGATGTCTACAATATTAAAAAGTCAAGCGTTGTATCCTTGAAATTTGTTGTCACTGAAAAGATCAAAAAAGGATGGATTATGTTGGGGTCCATGTATGTAAACAAACACTAATTATATTGTATTATATTTTGTGAACATGTCTTTCAACATCCGTAGTCTTTACACAAAAAAAGCATTGTTTAAATATTGTTGGTATATCATCAAAGTGAGTGTATAAAAGTTATAGGAATCTAACCTATTGTTTTAGACTAGTGTATTCCCTCTATAATTTGAATATATATATATTATATATATATAGATATATATATAATATATATATAGTCTCATAAGGAAAATACAAAACCCAAGCAATATATTAGATATAATTCCTATCGAGCGTGTTTATAAATAAATATATATATACAGGTGCGTAATAAGTCTAGGAAGTGGGACTTACGACACTGTAGTTTCTATTGTTTGAATTTTCGTGCTTAAAACCGGAGATACGTTCTTGGCTTCATCAAAACAAGTTCATTTTAACAACAAAGTTTCTGTCAACGTTCCTCCAGCATCATGAGTAATTTACGTGACACTATAGTTGCCTTCATTGCGCGGGGATGAGTATTCTGATATTGCAAGAAGCTCAAGGACATAAAAGTGACCTACAAGCTTGTTACACACACGGTCAAACGGTACAAGAGACCGGAAAAACATCCGACAGCCCAGGAGTGGCCGACCAATGTCTGTGAGAACCCAGGCGTCCTGTGAAGAGGATCCGCGAGAAGATCAGGAGGAACCCTGCAAGAAGCCTGATAAAGATGGCCAAAGAGGAAAATATGAGCGAGGGGTCGATGAGAAATCTAGTGAAAAAGGATCTGGGGATGACTCATATAAGAAGATAAGGCTTCACTTCTTTTGAGGCCACAATTGAGAAGCGAAAAAGAACGAGGCCGAATTCTTCTGAACAAACTGAAGTCTAGCACGCAGGGTCCAGTTTTTTACACGGACGAAAAATTGTTCACAGTTCAGGCGGTGTACAATTCCCAGAATGATCGGATTTTGGCCAAGAGCAGTGCTGACATCCTGTCAAGGTTCGCGGAGTCTTCCGACGTCAAAAACCAAAATCTGTGATGGTCGGGCAGGATTATGTCAGATGGGAAAAAGAGCCCTCTCATATTTGTCCCCGAGGGTGTCAAGATTAACAAGGAGGTCTACCTGTCATGTTAAGTGACCAAGTACTGCCATGGATCAAGACTGAGTATGGGGAAACCTTCTTCACTTTTCAGCAAGACTCTGCCCCAGCCCATGGGTCCAAACTTGTCCAAGAATGTTGCAAGCAGAATTTTCCTGCCTTTTGGGACAAATTTAACCTGGACACCTCAAGCCCTGATCTCAAAGTCATGGACTTCTCCATGTGATCCATACTTGAGAGCAAGGCTTGTGCTTCGCCCCATCGAAATTTGACCACCCTAAAAGAGGCTCTCGTGAAGGAATGGGGAAAAATCAGAAGAACAAACGGTGCGTGCAGCATGCTGCCAACCAGGTCCGTGGACGTCTTGAGCGTACTGTGTGAAAATGGCGGACATTTTGAAAAATTGTAAATAGTTGTGTTTGTACGACCTTTAGAGAAAGTTTCTACCAAGTTCTGCAATTTTCGGTGAGAAATATACTTTTAAGACTACATTTCTCTCTTCCCGGATTTTTACGCACCCTGTGTATATAAGATATATATATATATATTTATATATATAGACATATATATATATATGCTTGCTCAATTGGTTCGATTGAGTTGCATCAGTGAGTAAATGTTGAAGCATCATTTTTCATCTGACGAACGTATTATATTTTGTTGAGATTATATTTTATACCTATATATGATGTTCTAAAAAGACGCTTTCAGTTAATTATTTGATAGTAGATTTATGTTGGTAAAAATCAACACTTAAAGTTCTTGGTTTAGACAAATGTCATAAGTGGAAGGATTTTTATAGTTTTATTGTGACTCTTCCTTTCTTGTAGTATAGTTTTTTCAATATAGATATATATATATATATATTATAATGTTATATAATAAAAATATACTGTTGATGGTAATGTGCAAAAATTTAATGGATGATTGTTGTTAATTAAAGTTTTTAGTATCAGATAAAAGTAATATGATAAAATATTTATGCCCTAAAATAATTCAAAGTTAATAAACATTGACCATTAATATAGTTGGCATTTGTTCCATAAAAAGTAACCCGTGCAACAATTTTATTATCTAATTAGTTTATAACGTGGAATATACTGTTATTGTTTTATACAATAATTTATATAAATAGTTATAGGTTGAATATTTTTATCCATTTGAAGTGTTGTCTGTTGTGGATGGGGTTTTTTTGTATAAGTTATAAATATAACGCAATTTTGCTTTAAATTAGTGCAATCATCTTAACTCGATGGGCACGATACTTTTTTTGCAAAGTTACCATAAAGTACATTTTAAAGCTTTTTGATGTTGAAGTATTTAGTAGCTTCTTTAAATTACTAAATACAAATAAATGTATAAAAGATATTAATTGGCAAATAAAGAGCAACTTGTTCCCAAAGATTAAAAAGGTATTTCATTATCCGACAATTGGTGATATCGTAATATAGCTTCTATTCTATCAATTAAGTAATGTTTGTAGAACTCCAAATAGCTCCTCTTTTTCATTGTAAAATCATTTGTTATTCCAGTGATTTTCTTTATTATACCCAAAGATGAACTTTACGATGTCACATAGGAAAAGCTATGCAATAGATTTATCAAAGGGTCTTTCTTCAAGGCCTAACAGCGTGATAGGCATTTCACTTGGCGTTATGGGAGAGAATGATGCCCCCCTATAGAGTCAGCAAGATCCATAAGTAAATACATTTAACCTTTTATACGACTATTATTATTATTTAAAACTATAATATCAGTTTTAGTTGGCTTAGTATTTGTTTCAACAAAGGATTTCATTGAAAGTTAAGTAGTCCTAAACACGCATCTTCAGTAAATTAAATATTTATAGGTCTACGTGCCCTGCCACGATGCATCGGTGGAAAATGTCGGGGGCGCAGGTACTCCTCAATGTTGGGGGCGCTGGTTCGAATCCCGAGAGGGGATGGTCATTTTTGGTCTACCTCATTGATAAGATCCTAGGTTCGATAGACTAATTTGGATGCTATACATTTATTTTTTTTCAAACAGTTCAATTTTAAAATATGTACACGGAAGTAAATACATAAAAACCTAAGAAAATACGTGAGAATACACATAAATAAATATTATAATTTAAAATTTGGTCTTAGGAGCTGAACAATACAATTTTTACATGATGGTATGCTAGACTAAAAGAATACAATCTTATGATAAAAACTTATTATGATAATAACATCAAAACATTAACTTCCTAACATGGCATGATGACATAAATAAACACAATTTAAAAAGACTTAATTATGAAATAAAATACAATCATTTAGACTTCTGAAATTCTTTAAATTGTTGATATAGTTCTTCTGGTGGATGGAGGCAAGAGATGGGAAGAATTTGACTTCTTTCGACACCGGAGTCCAGGAATCCGTTGAAGGAAGGGTATCTTGAGGTCAAGAACAGCATATCTAGCTGCAGCTGATAAAAGCACTGGTTTAATGTCCGACTCATTATAAGATCCCCAGTTGTTATTTTATTAGCGATAGGGCCTTTGTGTTAAGAATATCACAATTTATAGCCTTCTCCCGTGGGGTGTTCCTATTTTTGCCCAATCAAATAGAATTATCGCTTTGCTGTATTGACAGAATTGTCCTTTGTAGTCCTTTGACATTTAGGCAAACAAACCTCTTTAACATTGCGACGGCGTGGCATTCCCAAAGGCATGGATGGTGGAGTTAATATCTTGCCGCAATCTTTACAAGGCACCCAGAATTTAATTGCATCGGTCGATATCTGACGCTGAGCTGTGAATTTTTGTCATCGTTTATATTGGAGAGGGAGCTCATATCCTATATACTTATTATATCCTGTCGGATGCTATTTTATCGAACCAAATAGGCAAAAACAAAAAATAAGGGTGCGATAGCCATGATTGTTAAGGTGTGTTCAACTCTCAATGTTGGGGGCGCAGGTTCGAATCCCGAGAGGGGATGGTCATTTTGGTCTACCTCATTGATAATATCCTAGGTTAGATAGACTAACTTTGATGCTATAATGCTGATTTATATCCAATCGGATGCAATTCTATCGAACCATATAGGCAAAAAAAGGGGTTTAATAAACATATTTAAAATGATTAAAATGTTTCTTCTTTACTACGTACGATATAAAGAATAATAAAAGAAAAGAAAAAGTCGAGTTGAAATCAGAGCAATAAACGATTCAATTTCTAGAAATATTGAGAAGGCGTTTTGATATTTTTATCCACAAAATTATTTTTGAGGGTCAAGTCGGAATATTGATAATCATATATAACCTAATGCAAAGGTTTTTTTTGTTATTAATAGTTGCTTAATTTTAGTCTGCAACATATCAAGTTTTATCATTTTATCTTTAAATCAAATTGAGAGCGATCAGGAACTTTTTTATGAATATGATTCTGGTCTAGCAATTCCTTACATGCAGACAGTTTGATTAGTCAATCAAAATAAATATTATTTTGACTAAATATAGGCCATTCCTCTTAATGTCAGTTCTCAATGAGTATGACTTTACCAAGCTTATTGAATTGTTTGGAACAATGTTCAATCTAGCGCCGTAGAAGTTTGGTCGATCTGATATCTGTTGATAAAATGGAAATATTCGGGATTTTCAATTTTAATTAATTTTCATTAGAACCTTAATAGCATATTGAAGTATAAAATGAACAATTATGACGGGGATGGATGATAAAAAGTAAAAAACGCCCATACCACCCACTAACATATCATGACGTTTGTGTGGAAATAAGTTATAGTGTTCTTTTGGTTAATACAACAACAAGTGTACGATTCTAGGTTTGTATATTCGATGGAATTGCTGAATCATCCGTGTAAACATGATAATGATGTTAAAATTAGTTCATCAAACAAGGATCTTTTCAATGAGGTGGTTAATATAAACATTCCGCTCTTAGAATGATTTGAACCTTCACTTATCACATCAAGAGTCGATCAGTCTTCCACTAAACTAATGCGCTCCCACTTGCTTATAAAGTCTTTGGAGTAGCTATAACACTACGTACATCTTGCAAACTCAACAACAACTTATCTTTCTCTTCGTAGCTCTATTTAATGTTATTTACATCTTTTATTCAGAGTGATGATCCATTTATCGTCATATGTGTTGAAACAAAATAAACATTCATTTTCCTTGAGTGTGAGATGTTCCTTTACTAAATCAAAAGTAGGGGTTTGTTATTGGAAGAGTTTATTAAAGGAATTCGTAAATGATAGTACTTGAGGCACATGAGAAGAGTCAATTAGTGATCTTAAAGGATGATATTCTTATCTCTGAATTTATGTTTGCAAGGCCGTGAATGAAGTTTATGCCGTATTGCATAATGCCAACTGTTTTTTATATTCAGTTTTCCTCCTTTCACCAATCACGTTGGAGAAAAAAGTCCCAGAATGTTATTCTTAGCATCTGCACAACATACACAGAAGTTTTTCTGCAGGGCAACTCCTAAACTTTTGAAGATCTCTTTCACTACCACTTAAAACGGAGAGTAATGAATAGTGTTTTGCCAGTCCTTATATAGGACCGAGGACTGTAGTCCGGCCCAGTCCTTTTTGTCAGTCCTTAAGAAATTTGTTTCTTTGTGACGTCATAATCCACGTCATGTTGTCAACATCTCTTAATGCTATGAAAAGGAAGTACATGTTCAATGAGCTGAGATTTGTTATTTATGTTATTAATATGTATTAAATATTGATTATTATTATTACAACAATGGACCGTCGATGTTTGATGACAATATCTAAAAATTTGCCTATAGCCTTTGATTTTAAAGAGTTGTGGATTAATTATTTTTACAGAAATATTAATGAGCCATGACCCGACGAAAGTATATTTAAAGCTCACATTATGAGAAAATATTCCAAATTGTCTAATATAAATATAGTTAAGCCCTTTTGTTGCTATTGAATTGACGTCATGTTGTAATATAACAATATATACATACAATAATAACAGTTAGAACGTATAAAATTAATACTCTCTCAACATTTTACAGGAAAATTAAGGACTGACAAAAGACAATCTCTTAAGGACCGATCCCAAGGACCAACAGTCCTAAGGACCGATAGGACCGGTCTTAAGACTGGATCGGACCAAATAAATTTGGACCGACGCAAACTAGTAACGATCCCAACAAGAATTTTTTCTATGATTTCCCTATCACCATCATGCTAGTTAGACACACACACATCTAGGCGCATCAAATATAACTACAGGCAACCTTATGTGTTTGTCCTTGACCGCCCACTCTCTTAACTAACTGACTCAGTCTTTGTTCAGATATACTCCACTTGAATATGGAAGTCCATGTAAATACTTCCTGCCTCTTCCTTTGACCTGCGGATCACTTCCGCTCTTTCCTTTTCTTTCTTGCGTAGGAAGTGAACCAAGACAGAGGAGGAGTGCCTGATTTCAATACGTAAAAAATGAGTCTGTTATGCATAAGGTACTTAGTCATATATATATGACCTCAAGGAAATAAATATGATTGTATATGAGATGCTTTTGCATATTGATATTCACCATCTATAGAAATAATAAATAAATTGTCTTGGTTTTTTGATTCTCTGATTGGAGGCTTTCACAATGGTTCAAGCCTAGAAAAAGGAATTTCAGGAGCTTTGTTAATTTAAACAAAAAGACGTTTCGCTCAACAAAAAAGGATGATTCCTGATTCTGACGTACTCGAGTATAAGGATATTCCATTAATTGATTTATTCATTGAAATAGTTTATGCTTCTTAGAAACTATAAAGAAGACGATAAAGCTGTTAATTGAAGCCTTGAAATTGAATTAAATATACAATATATCTAGTAATTATGTAAAGATGATATTGATCGAGTTTTCATAAAACCCCAACATCCATTCGCCCTGAATCGCATATCAATATATGTTAAAATATATATCTAGGATTATCTTGACATACTATACCATAATGAGTAGAGGAAGTCGTTGTCAGCCCCCTAAAGAGCCATTTTTGTTGGCAAACGGTCAGCTAAAGCAATTTTGTGTCTATAATTTTACACAGAGAGGTCTTTAACATTAACCTAATGTCATATTGTTATAATAACATCAACATAAAACTATGAACATATTGAATAATGTAAAGTAAAAATAGTTTGTAGATTTTCATTGAGGGCTTTAAAAATATTGTGTAACAATATAATAAAAGCTATAGAGTGAATTATGGAATGGAAATCCATATTTACATACGATTACGGAATACGTTTAATTTGAAGTGTCTTCTAAAGCCGTTTATGACATTAAAATACGCTTTCAATACACAGTTCAAGAATATAAAGCATGACGTATAACATTCAAATGCATACTCAATATTTATATTGTTATGTCTGATAATTTAAACTTAAAATATTTATAATTTCTTTATATTAGAAATAATAATGAGAACTAGAGGACTCAGAGAGTGCAAACCTCCGCCGATCCCCACCAAATGAATCACTTGGTCTTTTTGTCATTTGCCAATAGATATCGCTGTGCTGTGCTCTCCTCTTTGAGAGCACAGCACAGCGACATCTATTGGCAGAGTAGGACAACTTGAAATATTTATTAGTATTTAGCTCATTTTGCATCTTAATTCTGCACTCAGAGATGCCAATATTTAATCACTTGTTCCTTTTTGGCATTTCCAACAACTCCACAAAGTTTCATCCAAATCCGTTCCGTACTTTTTGAGTTATCCTGCTGACAACAAACCAACCAACAAACAAACCAACGCCAGTGAAAACAATACCTCCTTCGGCGGAGGTAATAAAGCAAATATGTTTTCTTTTTATATTGAACTACACGTTACTATTCATATGGACATAAAAACAGAAAAGATGCTTCTCGAATGAGTGCAGTAATGACTTTTTGATGGTTAATTTAAGTGGATTATATATTTTAACCTAGGTCCTCTTTGGAGTGGGTGACTTGTTTTCATGCTCATGCCTCATAAAGAAAGGAGCTAATTATTCTTAATGAACCCGTGGTTTGACCTGATCCTAATGAGGCTAAGCCAAGAAGAACCACCTGTTCTTACATTTGAGGTGCTTCAACAAGAAATTAAATTATAAATAAAAATTGTGAAAATGAGAAAACTATTTTTATGTTTTTTACTGCATAAAAATGACGGCCAAATATTTCAGAAGCATTTTAATACCAGTTGTGCACGTTTTTACCCATGGATGTCATTTTTATTTCGATAAGTTAGAATGATTTCCTTTCTATTGGACTTATTTGTTAGTGGGTTCACATATTCCACATGATCCCTCCTTAATGATCCCTCAAAGATAGTCCGTTGTTTCATAGCTATAAGAGATTTATTCCATAGCAATTATAATTATAATAGCAGTTATCGGAGACGTGTATTCAATTAATCGAAATATTTTACACATACAACGAAGGAGAATTTTACCAACTATATTATAGTGATGGCAACTCATTTTCACAAAATCCATTTACACTTGGATACTTGTTCGACCACCACATATACAAACATGGATGCATATGTTTATAAAAAATGTCGTTGAGTTACATGGTACCTTGTGCTCCTAAGTACTAATATACAATAATTTAATAGGCATAGCGAAATGTATTAAACGGTATTTGAACATGTATAAAGACGTGTGTGGGGATTCAGTAGCAGGTAGATGACGGTGGGAATTATACAGGGTTTGTAATGAAATACACTATTTCTTTGTACTTATGTTTCTTGGGTATGTTCATCAACCACATAATTACATAATTATTGTTTAGAGAGTCATTATAATTTAGTATTACTGTTACTGTTGCATCGCCGACCTTTATACTTACTGGATACTCAACAGAGAAGAAAATTTCAGTTCACTGTAGCTGTAGAAATACACACAGGGAGTTTTGAATGGTTGCCCCACTTGATGATGAAACAATTTAGTTGTCTCGGGAATAGAAAAAAGGAAATTCCGCAATAAATGTCCAGTGACGTCACTCTATTTTATGTTTAATAAAAAGTAGCCCTTAAAATGACGTCACTGGATATATTTTTGTCATTTTCCCATTTTCTATTCCTAAGACTTGTATTTAGCAAGGTGACAATATACATACATGTGTTACTATAGAGAAAAAGTAAATACTGAAGATTTAATAGTGTGACGTCACGTACAGGGTGCATTGACAAGGAGATTATGAAGACCAATGGTGATCTTATTAAATAATTATGTTGTTTAATAGCCCTCCTCTGAAATTTTGAAATGCCTATCTTTTTTAATTCCATAGATATATTGAGTTAAACACAACGTTCAAAATGTCACTCAAATGCAGTCGCACCCTGTAAGAAAAGATAAATAATAAATGGAATCCGATCTGAACAATTTACCTAATTGAGCTAAAAATAAATAATTCAGTATTTTACTGAATGTTTAACGAACGGGATGCACTTGAAATCACGGGTAAAAGTTCAAAAGAAATGCCTTCTTCCCTTCAATCCACATTCCAGACATACTGAAGTCATTGTATATAAGAACAACATCTCTTCCCGAAACGTGACGTCACCATATTATTTTTATGTAATATTTTTATTTTTTAATTTTTTAGTTATAGTACACCTCTATGAAGTCACTTTGATATTTAGACTCAAGGAATAATAATAATACCTTCCTTCCCTTCTTTTTTGTTTCATGTAGTTGCTGACACGGACATTCATATTTCCTTTTTTATTCAGTCTATGTGCCTCTACATATTTATTATATAGGTATGTGAGAAAAACACAGTGGACTTGTTAAAAAGGATCATTACGATAAATTAATAATGAAATGAACCAGACACACATCCTAATATATATTGGTGTTCATCACATTTAAATATATATTAACAAGGTCTGCCCGAAAAACAAACAAAGTCTTTACTGATTTTTAAGACAAGAAATATACACACATGAACAAGTTATTAAATACGTATCTCTTCGATGAATTGTCTTCAGTTATAAATAAATGACCTTAAAAACTGCTAAACGTGTTTAAAAATCGTAGCAAATATATAAATCATATATCCATAAATGTATAGAACATTGTCGAAGCAAAATGCATGATTATAACATGTAAATACGGAATTATGACAATATTTTTTGTCTGGAATAATGGAGCATGCATTCGTTATACAAAAAATTGGCTATTCATGTAAAATTACTTTATTACCAAATTAAAGTAAATGCTTAGAATATTATGTTAGAGGTCAAACTCATTGTTATAATGACTAAGAAAGCTTGAAGCAGATTTATATCAATTTTATCATTTAGTTATGTAAAAAATATGATGGTTTAAGGAAGTATTTAGCTTAAAGTATGAAAAAGTATGCTATATATTATTACATTTATAGGAGTGCCGTTAATACCGTTGGATAAACTCTTTCAAACCTTGCACTTAGCTTTTAAAGGTCATTTATTTTTGATTGATTCTACATATGATTATATTATATATAAAATGTTGCCTTCTGTCAAAATTGTAAACATTCAATTCACTAATTCTTGCTCTTATATCAAATCCGCAAAGGTCAATGTGCCCCTCAAAATAGTGCCTAACATACCATGCTTTCAATACAACAATAAATGTTTATTCATATAAATAAAAATGGATAAAGGTGCGGCCGTCCATGAATAAAAGTCTTTTTATAAATATGCAGAAAAAGATATTTTGACATGTAGAAATATGTTTATTTTTAAGAGACATGGTCAAAAAACTTCAATATTACTTTTTGTGTTTGTGGTCCTTGCCGTGGTTACTAAATACATGTGTTACTATTATGAAAACATGTAAAATACTACAGATTTTGTGACGTCATTTTTTTGTTACAAATATTTTGTCTTTTAAGTAGTGTATTTTTCTTTTATGTTTTGCCTTTTGGCTTGTATGTTTTAATAATATAATACTTCAAATTTTTTATTGATTTCTTATTTCCTATTTCTTTTTTTCCTTCCCAGCAAGGCCTTTATTTAGTTACATTAAAATGAAACTACATAACAGGATAGAAAATTTAAAATTTTGTAACAAAATTATAGTTTCAACATTTTTTTATTTATGAAAAGGCTAACATATCCAAACAAAATACACAACTCAGCTTATAAATGGGCATACTTTTCATAATGGTTTAAAACAACAATACAATATTAATAAAAAAACACAAATTAAGACCATGGCCGTTTAAAAAAAGATATTATTAACAACAAAAAAAGAACACCGATGTCAATAATGTCCATGGCATGGATTCTTCTTGTAAAATGGAAGAATTTTCTTTAAGGTTTGGAGGTTTCGTGCTGATAGGGAAGGATATAACTTAACCACGTAATTTCATGATCTATCCTGGGTAGTGGGGATCCGTAGGCGAAGAGCACAATATCTCGCTGCCACGAAAATAAAAATATACCTCAAGTGGATAACACTTACTGATCTATCACATGTTACATACTTCGCAAGATAGGCCTTACAGTTACTGATGGCAATATTATCGCTTTGCCTTCTCGTGATATTACCCCAGCCTAGAGTTTCACACCAAAAAGTAAAAGGCCATTAAGGAGACTGGGTCTAAAAATATGATAAAATATTTTTTTCTTATTTTGTTTTGTTGGTGATATGGGAAGCAAATATTTAGTCTATCGATCTAAGTCGTATAAGAAATAAAGAAAACCTAGTTCACTATTCCTTTTTTTTTTTCCCTATATGGTTCAATAGAATTGCATCCGATAGGATATAAATAAGCATTATAGCATTATAATTAGTCTATCGAACCTAGTATCTTATCAATGAGGTAGACCAAAAATGACCATCCCCTCTCGGGATTCGAACCTGCGCCCCCAACATTGAGAGTTGAACACGCCTTAACACGCACGGCTATCGAGCTCCCTTTTCCTTTAAAATAAGTTGGTTAAATCTGTTCATAGGGGTATTCTTTTTTTAACCTCTCTGGTCTGTGTCTCTTGTTGTCCTTTGCCATTTATGAACATAATTCAATTGCATCAGACATAAGACAAAGCGCCTAGGGGATCTCGATAGCCGTGCGTGCTAAGGCGTGTTCATTTCTCAATGTTGGGGGCGCAGGTTCGAATCCCGAGAGGGGATGGTCATTTTTGGTCTACCTCATTGATAAGATCCTAGGTTCGATAGACTAATTTTAACGCTATAATGCTTATTTATATCCTATTGGATGCAATTCTATCGAACCATATAGGCAAAAAAAAAAAAAAAAAAATTAAAAAAGGCTCCTAGATTCATATGCATTCAGATGGGGATTTTTTTTTTAAATATTTGAATATATATTTTTTCTAAGTGAAGGTCAAATGATGTTGGATATATTATATATTCTTGATGATTGTTGAACTTCCCGACAAAGCAAACCGGCTCCCCATTCGTTGAATTTTCTCTGAGCATATGTTTTCAAATAACCTCATGTACATAAATAGAAATATACGGGTCCTTCGACATTATATATGCACTGAAGGCCTTGTATTATAAAAATATTGTACATGAATTGGTATTCTAATAGGATCAGATTGCAACCTCATCTTCATCATTTAGGCTAATATTTCTTTAAAAGCTTATATATGAAACAGATAACAAACTTCCAAAATCCATGTCATATAAACAATAAAGGTTTATAAGTACTATAATACTTGAGCCAACCGATTCCTTAAAATTTGATGCATATAAAGAGCATATTTACGTTATCTGAATAATATCACGAAACATATATAAATCAAATATTAATAAAGTTTTGATACATTAAATTTTTGATTTTTTTTGCCATAAGGCGTACTTTATTGATTTATATAAGAATGTAAATAGGCATAACAGAAAGAAAATCAGAACTTGGTAGTTAAAACATGAATAAATCAACATCAAAAAATACCAATGATAATAAATATTGTAAAAAAGTAACTAAAAACATTTGTTAATGGAATTTTAAAAGAATGTAAAATACAAAGATGGAAACGCCAGAAAGATAACGATCATTGGACCATCGTTTGGCATATCAAATTACATGGGTTTTGATGATAATTCCATTGATGACGGTCTCCATACTATAAGTGTAAAAATCTCAATATTTGGGGCGTAGGTTCGAATACTCCCGAGAGGGATGGTCATTTTTGCTCTACCTCAATGATAAGATCCTAGGGTCGATAGACTAATTTTAATACTATAATGCTTATTTATATCTAGTCGGATACAATTCTATCGAACATAGGCACAAAAAAATATCTATAATTTTATCCTTCGTTGGTTTGTCAAAGTCGGATTAAAGGCGAATAATTCTTCAATTGCGATATACACTTCTTGTAGTTTGTATTAATCAAATAAAAGTGATCCGTTGTTACTCTGCTATCCTGACAAAATCTATAGACGCTCTGAAGAACCCTATATAGCGCCCCCATTTGTCCAAATTTTGTCCTCATATTAAGTAAAAAATGCTATAAGAACTTGAACTTCGAAAATAATAAACAACTATAGTGACAACCTATATATTAACTGAATAAAATCATTATTTTTCTTTAAGATAAATATGATTAAGTTGTGTTGTATTCTCCATGGAATAATTATATCAAATTAGAACTCGTTAGACGATATATTTATTTAAACATAGTGTTGGTTTGAACTAAAATATTTTCTTAACTTATAGACGTTGCTTGATTTAGGCATATTCACAAAAACTAAACTGCATTTTTAATATGAATAAACATCTTCAACTCTTTTAGACTATGCTCGCCATAATGGTATAATTAAAATTTATTCTTACACAATAGGTTTTGTAGCAAAATAAATAAATATTTAATCTAGTAATGATATATCATGAAGGAGAAAAAGTCACATCCTGACTTAAGGGAAATGATACCTGAGAAAATAAAAAGATTTATTATATAATGTTACTGATTTCCAGCCTTGTAAATTAGTGCAGATAAAGGTATATTAATTGTGAGTATGTTATATTTGCCATAAGCTTGATTTTAAATAGTCATTTGTTTAATGTTATTACTTGTCAGCGCTCAGGAGGATTGCAACCTCCCAAGAACGACTTCATATCTTTCTACAAATGAAAAAATGCCGAGAAAATCAACATCATTTCTATAAAAACCATGTTTATATACACTATATAATCAAACAATATATAGGTTAGTCGATTCATCATAATTACTTAAAAAGATAAAATCTTTGCATTTAACAAATGTTTTTAGACACTTTATTTTTGGTTATTCATTTGTATTAATGTGTCTATTATTTGTTTTCTGTGCTTATCAACAATGACCAATGAATGCTCATAGTCTATGAACTATTCAACCAAAAAAAAAAAAAACGCGCCGTCCTTTAATAAATGTCAGATGGATCGGACCTCATTGCGAGGGCACTTTATTTTCTTTTAAATGTACACATTCTGAAAGTTGTTATACATATTTACAAGATATCAATAATAACTTTGCAAATGATAATGATTTAATATATATTTAAAACTAGAAGACTTTTATGAAGTTAATCCTTCACCATTTAAATTGATGGTCATTGCAGAAGAATAAACTTTATGCGGTTGTTACATAAGAAATAATTTCATATAATACCGGTTATCGGAAAAACTTACGTGCATATATAACTCAAAGTCAATATATTTCAGGGATTTTACCTAAGTATACCTAAAGTACTAATACATATTCAATATGTGCTTTTTCTTTTCTTGGCCCAGTGGGCATATATTTCAACAAATTAAACCAAAGATATAAAAAAGATTTGTACAGATACGTAGTGAATAAATGATCAATACATAACAATTATCTAAACGAAACACACATAAGAAAACATCTATATAATAATTCACCAATCTCTGTCCGTCCGTCTGTATGTCTGCACGCTATCTCCTCCCAATTTATGGTCAAATTTGAACTTTGAAGTACCTATGGAATCCTTGGTTCAAGACAGACCTAATAAGACTATTTGCAAAGTGATGGGACCAGAATGCACCAGAAAAATTACCTTTTCCGATTTTACTACCTACTTTTCAAGGTAAAGAGAGGAAAAAGAAAAGGAAAAAAAGCATCTCACGTGACTTACTTTAAATACTTTGTACAAAGTCTAGCTTTTTATAAGGAATGTTTGTACAAAAGAGAAAATAGTGTAACTCATTTGAAATTAAGAAACCTATTTATCTCCACAAATCAATGATACAAATTTTAAGAAACTTATGTATATGAACATATGGCGCCGTAGGCGCCAAATATACGAGTTCAAATAATTTAGAAACAACCATATTAATAAAGACATTTCATGAAAATCATATCTGTATTGAATATAAAGAAGCAATACATATTCAATATGTTAAATACCATGGCCGGCACAAAAAACAAACATATTACCTGCTAGAGATTGGGAAAGGGTTGACGGGATTAAAATATACATAAATATATAGCAAGTGTGAGGGGATTAACAAGTGGTTGTTATTTTTCGTAATATTAATACTTTACAATATGTTTGGATTACGCATATTTACTATAAAATAACTGATGCCACCACCACTTTCTCTTCCCCTCTTATGCAATTAACCAGAGTCAGTTGTCAAAATGCAAGGGCAATTTCTACACACATATTTCGCCAGATTGAAAAGTATCTTATGACATCAAATTATCATTATTGAAGCAAGTGGCCCGACTATTAGGCACCAAAATGTATTGTTAGTTGCATAGAAGTGCAAGAAAACAATCAATTTAATTAATTATAAAATATTTTACAAATATTTTGGACAGTCGGCACAATTGTCTAAGACAATCGAACTATTTGGTATTAGAAAATAATGTACTTTTATTAAAAAATATTTACATAAATAGAGTTTTTGTAACTTATCAATGCTCATTGTCGAAACATTAATGGCTAAATCATTTTCATTATTTGAAGATGGCTGACTGTATGAATGCTACAAGGAATACGATTTTTTTATACTGCTTTGGCTCTGAAAGCAAAATATGAATAATTTTTCTGTTATCTAGTTCCCAAATATTCCAAAGTAATTTTGTTAAAATAAAACATACATAGACACCCTAGTCTAAAATTAGTACTTCGGGAAAAATGATAGCTATTTTACGAAACATCAAAAATAATCAGACTCCTCAATAAAAAATATTAACTGTTGAAATAAGGATACTCAAAAAAAAAAAATCACAATTTTTTAATTGCAAAAAAAGAATTTAATTGGAAATATTTTATATACAGAGTGGTACAGCAAAAATTAGAATGGACTTTTAAAGGCCCTAGCTCCATTGTTATTTGTTGTATGATCTTGAGCTTGGTGCCATTCAAAAGAGTAAACAAAATCCTACAAACTGGTATCTGTTGTGTTTTTGTATAACCAAAATGTCTGAGCAAGAGATGAAAAGGCAAAGGGCGATTGATCTCCTCTGCGCCCAAGTCGACCCGAAGGTGATCACGACCCAGATCAAGGTATCCTTGGCCACGGTCTACAACATCAGGAAGGCCATGGAGGCATGGATCCGATCTCCAGGAAGCCTGGGACTGGGGGACACAACAAAAAACGAAGTGGTGAGTTCCTGAACCTCCTGCAGGAGAACATCAAGAAGGACCCCACCAAGTCCATGAGGAAGATGGCCGCCGAGAGAAACGTTGCTCTCATCACCGTCACCAGGGCCGTCCACGAGGTCTTGGGCTCAAGAGCTTCGTCAGGACACCAAGGCATCTGTTGGCGGCCACTATGAAGGCCAGAAGTTAGAGAGAGCCAAAAAGTCCTCAACTTCTTCAAGCACAACGGCGACACGGTCAAGATCTACTCCGACAAGAAGATCTTCACAGTGGACGCAGTGCTGAACAGAAGAAATGATCGATTCTTGGCAGAAACAAGAGTCAGGTGGAGGGGTATTACAGGACCAAACATCCAGCCCAAGTCATGGTCCTGGGTATCGTGGCCTCCGACGGCAACAAGATGCCCCCACACTTCTTCAGGCCCAATGAGAAGGTCAACTCTGATGTCTACTACAAGGTCCTTAGGTACAGGTCTTGCCATAGCTAAAGAGCACATTCCCAATGAACAATTATGTGTTCACCCAGGACGGAGCCCCGCTCACACGTTCAAGAAGGTTCAGGAGTTCTGCAAGGGGAACATGGCCTCCTTCTGGCCGGCGGACTTCTGGCCCTCCTCATCGCCGGATGTGAACCCTCTAGACTTTGCTGTCTGGGGCTTCCTGGAGGGCAGACCAAAAAACCTCACACACCAGTGTCGAGGCCCTGAAGGCCACCATCACCAAGGAGTGGGACAACATGTCGGAGGACTTCATCAAGACCAGCTGTGCCTCCGTTCGTCCACGTATTGAAGCCATCATCAGGAATAATGGAGGACACATTGAATAAAATTGTAACTTACTGTATCCTTAACATATTTTGTTTCAGGAATTTACCATTAAAAGGGCTCTAAAATAAACTATTCCAGCCTTCAAATTGGCCTTTGTCATTTTCTAATTTTTGCTGTACCACTCTGTATTTTGCAGGAATTTTAAGAATTCACAAGATTTTTAACTGATTTGCAACACGCTTACAATTTTTAGGCCCATCATACAGACCTTCATCGAAATTTCTTCAATACCAACGCTGTTATAGACATTTAAAAGAATAAAAATAAAGTATCACTTATTTATAATTAAAATTGATTGCTTCGTTTTAAAACTATGTATAAATACGGTATATGAGCTATATATAGCGGCTACAAAAATCCAAATGCATCTCCTCTACTTTTATCACGAATGATCTGAGATATACTCCAATTCAATTACTAAATGGATATTTTTACCCTTAAACGTGTTTGATATTATCTCACACTACAAATAGCTACGAAGAAAAATATGTTTATTTGTAGTTTAAATGTGTTGTGATACAACAAAGCCCTGAAAACATTTTTATAGAGTATTTGTATTACAAAAATAAATATTATGAACTCACAATCAAACTTTTATTCATAGAGAGTTATTTCCTCTCACGACTTCCATTCGACCTTATCTGATAATAAACTTACCGACATTAATGTTCCATTTCATGTTGTTCTCCTGTATTTTTTTTCTTCTTTTTACAACAATGGAAGTAGAACGATACATCTCCAAGATCACAATTTTGGAGATGATAAAAAACATTATTTTTTATTGATTTTTTATTATTATTTCATTAGTTTTTTACATTCAATAGTTTCATTTTATTTCTGTATGCAATTGAAAAACATTAGCATCTTATATATACCTATACTTGTTTATTGTATATATTCTATGAACTGTGAAATAAAGAAAAAAAATAATAAGCTATAACCAAATATTATATATAAAAGGTCCGAATATTTAGCGAACAAAGAACATAATTGTAATAAACCAATTATATAAAAAGCGGAATTCGGCATACAACCAGATTATTTGCAATTATTTAAATTCTATTTGAGATTGTTTAGAGTCCACTAAATCCTCCACGCACCATAACAACGAATTGTAATAAATATTTTTCCACATAACTAAAACAAATTTTCTGAGAATAACCCAAGGGTCTTAAACACTCTCGAAACCTCAAAGTCTTTCCTCAAAAATTGGTCCAATATAATTTGACAGTTTTTAAGAAATCGCAATACATGTTTCGGCAATAAAGTAAACATTGCAAAATGGAACAAAGGAGTGTCCTCCACCTCTAAACCTCAAAGCCCTCAAACTATTCACTGACATTCTAATGAATCGTTTTAGAGATATTTAGGCAACGAACTGACGAACGACAAACTATTACTTTATTACATAGGTACTTGCTAAGAAAAATATTATTCAAATAATACATATTATTATTTTTATTTATTTATTGGTGTTAATAGTCAATTAAACGGAATGACTTCATTTTCTATTTTATCAAAAGGTTTTGTGAATCCCACAGTTTTCTGCTCCCAAATATCTTCTCTTTATGATAAATTATTTTTCATTATTAGAATCAATTACATTTAAGGCCTTCCATCCCTCACGAGGTGGCCGCCAAGGCGTGGCCCTGGAGACCTGGAAATGCTTCTACTCCAACGCGGGGGCGGTGGTGCCTGGAACCCGGGTTGGTGATTTCGTCTTCCCAATCCTGAGGATGGCCCTGAGGTCCACCACTCTAGTTGCGTATCCACTTGGGAGGGAGACGCTACCTTTGCATGCCACACAATATCAGTGTGTGAACATGTTTAAGACCTTGAGTCGGCTACGACCCTTCACGCTGCCAGGACCGCAGCTACGGTCATTTGGACGCAGTGTCCCCACATAATCCATGCTGCATTGTCATTTT
>CP045899.1:11459746-11472436 GCA_013387185.1 Caligus rogercresseyi
TGTATTTTTTAACGTAACTTATATTTTTTATATTTTAAGTGGTATGTATCCATTTGGGGATACACCTTAAGTTAGAACATATTGAACTTTAAAAATATTTGCAGAAACTATATTTTAAAAGTTTTGTTACTTACTTTTTCTCCATGAATAAAGAGAGACGTTCATTAAAAATTGAAATGCCCAAAAACCATGAAATGCATACTTAAAAAAATAATTATACAACCTGACTTACTTTGAGTGTATGCAACGATGCTAATTAAGGTTCTTTTCTTTTAAGGAGCTAAGTATGCATGTTATTTGATGTTGCATTTAACCATTATGGGTTGATCTGATAAGTTAAACTAAATAAGACTTAAATTAGAGCATGCCGTGATGGATGCTATTTATAAGTTCATAATGATAAAATATTCATGTATAATTCATTTAAATATTTACTACCAGCTCATACTATATTGATTCCGGTGTTGTGGGGCTGATTTAGGAGCTAAACAAACAAACAATATTATTATATGTTGTATTACCAGTTACATATTTCAAGAACGCTTTAAAAATATGCCAAAGTGGAGGGCGGTCAACAACGCTCATGACCTCGGTCATGATGCAATTTCAAGATAGGTTTTGGTCCTTAAGTAAACTAAGCATGATTGTTGTTCATGAAATATATGTTTGTGATTTTAGTTTGATTTATTATTATTTTTACTAAAACTTTATATATATATATTTATTTATCTATTTGTATATATATATAGTGTATATTATTGCAAAATAAATGCAATTTAAATGAAGTAAAAAAATTAGGTGTACATTAGTTTGTAGTCAGTTGAGAAATGTATTGCTGCTTACAATAGTACATACAACATTTAGGTTGTGCATATTAGTTATTAATTTGGCTTCTAAGTTATTGCCATTAGCGAGGGTTTTTATCAAACAACGATTTATCCTACTGAAATACAAATTATAATTATTAATGCTTTTCCTCCTTAATTTTGTCACATAATTAGTTTTTTCACACGAAAACTTACAAACTTTTGGGTGTTGCAACATCGATGGAAAATGTATTTTTTAACAAACTTTTGGAATTGTTAAAATAATCATTGAGCTTATATTTTGTGAATCCTATGTATTTTAGTAGAACTGTCCCTCCAACGAGGTACCATTAAGGAAAAATATGCGACTTCTTAGGTCCTTTGTATTGAATTTATGCATACACAATTGTTAATTGTGTTGTTTTATTGTCTATATGGTTGGATTGAATTGAATCTATGAGGATATGAATAAAAATTATATTAAAAGTTTACTCAATTGAATAAGATTGCTCTAATATTGGCCTTAATTTTTTTCTTGGTTTTGACCCTACGACCTCTTTGCTTAGTCGATATATTGAGTAAACCTGGGGTTCGAATTGCTAGAATTTAGGAATAATCTTGATTTTAGATACACTTAATTTAGAACCCTGCACCCATTTAAATGACAAACAAAATTTTTGAAGGACTTCATTACCCTTAAAAGATTCAGACCTTGAGCTGTTGACTTTAATATATTTTTTACATTTATAATCAAGCGGCCGTAAGATAGACAACAGACATATCATCATTATTCTATTAAAGATAATAGATAGCATCTTTAAGTGAAGATGAGTCTTCTCCACTCTTTGCATGTATAAAATGTAATAATTCTCTGTACTCATGTGAAATTGCATACGGGAAGAGAGATGCTATCCTTCCCTTCAAGGACAGTGAGCCCATACCGACGACTCTGAGTAGAGTTCCCATATTTGTATTAAAAATATGAGTATACATTGGTGGATATGAATACTTCTTCATATATTAATTACGTTGCAAAATTGATTAAAACAAGTAAAGTATTAAAAATATATTCCCTTCCCCATATGACAGATTGTAATCAACACCTACATTCAATAAATTACGACTAATAAACAAATCCTTTGCACAATGGGATATATATTATATATGCTTAAAAGTATTATACATTAGGAATAAAGGTTAATGACTCCCAACCTAATTTCACGTTCAAAAAGATTTCGATTAAAGCAAATGTAAGAGTATAAGGAAAACACTCTCTTTATTTGGGAGGTTATACTTATAACCATACATTCTCAATCACAAATCTGAATGGGGAAGAAGAAGATCAGGCTTAATTCACGTCAAATAAAATATGTACGGTTTGTTGGCCAACTGAAACAGTGTCTATACTTGTGCCTATATTCATGCGGAAGGTGCAAAAGCATTGAACATAAAAGTAATAATAATAATAAATATGATTATTCTGTCATAACATCACAGAATGCAGCCACATTAGCATACTCCATATAGCGTCACTATAACAGGAAATACAGTGTTTGTAGGTACTATTAGTAGTGACTCGAAGCCTATTACGTTTAGATGGATATTGTTTGTATTTGTAGATAGTTATATATAACAAAAAACATGATTGTAGACCTTTGCAAACTATGGGAGAAGTTGATTGTATCGTGATATAGTGGCGTTGATTATGGTAAACGTAACAAAGGAATTATAGTAATTATATAAAAAGGGATAATTAAGCATAATTTAAGAAATCCTACACATTGATGTTTATTCATGTATTTTCTTTACGTAATTACTCCGGTTTATATATTTATGTATGCTTTTTTGTCTTATACTATTCTTAAGAATAATAAAAAATAAAAATCCTTCTTTAATGTTCATTTATGATTTTATTATCACAACTCCTCTTGGTATTTTTATTTATTATTTACTCTTGTATAAACGAGTATGTCATATCAATAATATTATATAAAAGATCTATGAAAAAAAAAAAATGTTTTTATGATACGTTGAAACTCCATCTATTAGCTGAAACAATGGAATTGAATTCATTGTCAGAAAACATTTATGGTTTTTAGTAAATGTATTAAAAGGTTTAAGGACCTACAAATGAATGTGGATACAATAATATTGTATAAGGTACATTGTTTTTTGGAGGGAAATAGTCGTTAAATAGTTTTGCTAGGAATGATCATCCTTTTTATTTAAGAATATTGGCAAATATGAAAACCTTTCATTCAATTTAAGTTATACATATAAATATAGATCTATCAACTCTGTTCCTGCCACCCAATCCTTATCTACGGGTAATTTTTGTAAATATCATTTTTTTAGGACGTCTATAAGCATATGATTATAAGGCAATATTTAGAATGACAATATTTTTTATTCATCAGGTGAAACAAAAGCCAAGGACATGCCTTTCAGCATAAATAGTTATAATTATTATAAGGGCTTCCCTTTCTGTCTTTGATATCATTTGTGTATGGGAACTAAGGATTATTCATCATTATCAAGAGAGTATTGTTGTTTTTATATATACCAGAAGACACTCTTTTGTACTAGCATATATAAGTTGAAGGGAACGTCCTTTTTAAATTAACCAAATGGTATTGTTATTAAACGGGCGAATCTGGAGTAAGTAAAAAGGGACATTAAAGTATCTGGGACAAACAACAGCTGAAAACGCGGGAAAATGACAAAATATAAATATAAAAATATCCCTTCCTAAAAATCGAGAGGAATTCAAATGGAGAAAAGTTGGAGACAAATAAATGGCGGTAAAAATGGGGTTTAGAGTTATCATGATAGTTAGGCGACCGTAATATGCATAAAAATGGCTAAGTATGTTTTTTTAAGTAGAAAAATGCGAAATATGCCTCATCATACAAATAAACGTATTTTGGCTCTGTATGATCATGACCCTTAAAGACTTTAATTACACACTCCTAAGGATTTAGGAGTCAAACGGATCATACAGATCTCCTCTCCTCAGTCTGTTGATACATGTAGTTATTATTATTAATAATAAAACAGTGCTTGTCAAGACCTTACATGAGACAGTTGTTTTCTCACATTAATTGAAAAAGTTGCCCAACCTATTCCCTGCCTCAGAACATAAATTTGCAATAAATCTCAGAACTAAATTTCTCTCCGAGACCTAAGCACAAAGTTGGACATTAGGATGTTTAAATATATTTCGCGTACTAGCTGAAATTGACTGATCAATTTATTACCATTGGCACAAGCAAACCAGGTTTTAGCGAAGAAGTCCCTTCAGAAGATTTTCGATTTTATAAGACCATAGAGAGAGACCTAAAATGATCTCTATACTTCAAAATTAATAGCAAGACAACTTATGTTTTGTGTGTTAGAATAGGTTTATATCTAAGTGATTATATATATATACGCATATTTGGTTAGATGGAATTACATCCACTTATATAAATTTGCATTATAGTGTTGAAGTTTGTTTATTTAACCTAGGATCTGAGTTTCTGTTATTTTTTTAGTATATTCATAAACATGTTTCTTTAATCAATTTTGATTACAAATCCATCCATCCTCTTTATAATCATTTTTAAATGAAGGTCATGCTTATAAACTTGCAATGTCATGTGAAGAGTATATAGAGTGGCATGGCATATCGCAAAAAAGGCTTAACATGGGCTTGTTAGCAAGACAGGTAATTCTTGTGTAACAATACGTTAATTTGTCGTGCCGTGTTTTCCCGTCAAGTTTTTGATTAAAACTACCTTGCATATAATTATTTAATTACCATGTTGAGAAAATGATTTATTACTCCAGTGAGCCAAGTCGTTTTTTCACATACTTCAACACGTATCATCATCATAACTCATTTATCTACCAGGAGCTCCTTCTGCTTTGTTTTCCATGAATATTCATATATCTACCTATGTGAAACTTCATTTAGTGACGGAGTGAAGGTGTCTACGGTTTTTATACATAAGGTTGAACCAAATCCAATCGTACTTTTACTTTGGTATATTCAAGGAATGTCGGATAGCCATAAAAAACGAACAATGAGTGAATATATTAAGGTATATTTGTATATTCCAGATAAATATTTTTATAATTATACCTTGCTGACTTTATTAAAGAAAAATAATATTTCATTGAATATAATATTCTTTATAACTAATTACCAACACTTCTTAACGATGAAATAATGACATGGGGATATATATATATATATATTATTTATTTATATTTATATATCAGGTGACGACCGAATACCGGCCCGGCCCGGGTCCTGGCTGTGTTTTTGAGCGTCCCGGCCGGTGTCCCGTTTTTTTTTAGACACCGAGCCGGGACTTAAATTTTTCTTTCGTTTTTCATTCATAAAGTGACGATTTTTTTTTAGAAAGGAATTTTCGAAATATTATTTTCTAATAAAAAAAAACATCACTTTTTTGAGATTTTTTTTGGGGGGAAATTATCTTCTAAAAAAAAGGTTGTCACTTTTTTCGGGAAAGTCTTTTCTACAAAACAACGTCGTCACTATTTTTTTGAAATTATTTTCTAAAAAAACATATTCACTTCAGAATGTCGAAGGAACGAAAATATATATTAAGGCCCGGGTCCCGGCGAAAAAAGGTGTCCTGGTCGTTTCCTGATGTATGTATATATATATGTGTGTGTGTGTGTATGTATGTATATAAAGTAACAAAGTGTGTATCTATTTACAGAATTTAAACCATGTCAAAATGGATGCTTCAACTTATCGTAGTTCTTCAATTATTCTTGCACTTGTCGGAGGGAATTCCTCCCTTTTTGCCGAAGACTCGGAGTGGAAGAAGAAAGTTCCGAACATCTGGGCGTCTCCTCTCCAAGCCAAATCCTGTCAATGCTCCAGAAGACCGCGACAACTCCTAGATGAGTCTACAGGGCATTTTATTTCTTCTCAGAGGACTCGTACTTCAAGGTCAGACATCTTTATATTGCAAACATTCACATTATACATTTTTTAAAATATTAATTATATAAATACTTTGTTAAATCTGTTTTTTATCTAAATCCAAATCCTTAATCAGTGTTCTTAAGTTTACTTTAAATAAAAGTGTCCTTAGGCAAATAAAAAGGGAAAAACAAGCATACCAAACCATAATTTTAATTATAGATTACATTTTAATGGAAACAATTTTCTCTTTTCGATTTACAACGATAACTTGTTAAAGTTTCTCAAAGAATAGTAAAAAATGCTGATTACATATTCTAACAACATACTAATAGACGTCATTGTATATTTTTGTTCTTATTATTCATTTGGACCCAGTTAAGTTATTTATATATTATTCATTCGAATATTGAAGAAATTAATTCTCCATATGAAAATCCTATTTTGATTTTCTATACAAATACAAATGGAATTGCATTTGTGTATATTTAAATAAACATTATAACATTCAATTTAGTCAATTTAACCAAGGACCTTTTCCGATGAAATTAGTCAAAATTAATCTTCTACGCCCCAATGCTTCCATTAAGTTCATGCACGTTTACCTATATATATATACTATATATATCTTTATATATATAACAGACTTGTTGATTTATCGTTCATTTGTTGTTGTTCGCAAACGATGAACGACAAAGCTTTTGACGAACGACGAACGATAAGAAAATTCTTTATAGTTTCGTCGTTCGTTTTGGCGCCAAAAAAAGACAAAACTTTAAATTTTCATAGGAAAAATTCCTTTCTAAAAAAACGTCGTCATTTTTTTAAGAATGACGAACGATCATTGAAAATAACGATGAACGACGAACGATAACTTTTGTGAACGACAAACGAAGGTCGAACGACAATTTTTTGCGAACGTCAACAAGTCTGAAGATATATATATTCTATAATATGTATATATATATATATGTTTTAAGCTAATGTTAAACATATATGAAAGTTCGGAAACATAAATTCCCCATCCTTATGGATTACACGAATACATCTAAAATTAAATATGTTAATAAATTATAATATCTTGACAAGCACTTCCTCCTTTAAGAGATAGCTTGGGTCAATTTTAATCGCTCCATTACCCTTCTTATATTCCTGCCCAATCTAACAAGCTTCATTAAACCCATAATTATTTTAAAAAATATGTTTTCTTTCTTTCACACACATATAAATTTCTAAATTGGATAACCCATTATCCATTGGCTCTTATATTTTGCCTTGGAACTCTCATTTAAGGCTAGGATAAGCTACTACTACTGACACACTGAAATATATAGACATTTAATAGGATATCAAGGCCAATTCTCTCATGAAAAAATACCATGGGTCTCTTCTATATTTATATAAAATCCAGGCAATACTGAACTGGGGAGATATATTATTTCACACGCTTTTATTGCTTATCATGTATCAAAAGAGCTTCGGGAAAGGGACCACCATGACTCCTAGCGACATCCTCACCTTGTCACCCCTTGTTATGTCTTCTATATCCTTTACTAAAATCTTACCCATGATTTATGAGTTTTATGAGGGGTTGTGTTGGTTGATGATATGAGTAATTGGGCTTTGTCTAAGGTTTTTTTGCAATTTATCTTCGAGGTATACAAAGGTGACAGCATACATACAGGTGCTACAATAACGTAAAAGAGTTGAAGCAAACTGCTACAAGAATTAAAATCAGTGACGTCACGTTTCTGGAAGAGTGCTTCGTACCTATAAAGACTACAACTTCTGGAAAGTCGATTGAAGGGAAGGCATTTGTTGTTTACTTTTTCCGTGATTTAAAGTGTAAAAGTTAATCCCATCAGTTAGGTATTCAATCTATTGAATTCCTTACTTGTTACTTAATTTTACAAATTTTCAGTGCGAATTCCGTATTTCTTTATTAGTATAATATTTCCTACACAATGACACTCCTTTTATGTGAATAATATTTTTTTTTCATCAGTTCATTTATTATGTAAATCTAAAACAAGATATATAGATAAAATCGAGAGCAATTTTGTAGTAAAAACATATATAAACATTGTAGTTTAAATTTTTTGCTCTGGGTAGAACATATCCAATGAAATATCATATAAATATAAAATACAATTACATCAATTAAAGTCATATCACAGTCAACTAAACAACTATTTAAGATTCCATACATTACTGAGAAAAAATAAAACACAGAAATATGTATATGGCTAAAAAAATTGTAATAGTTTAACTGTTCTTATAGAGCTTTACAATTCTTTTTATTATTTTTGAATATATTGTGGAGCATGATGGGAAATACTTCAATTCCTTTGAGGCCAGAGTCCACGAGTCGTCATGTAGACTGGGAATTTTATGATCCAACGCAGTGTAGCGTGTCGCTGCCGCAGTGAGAATTGTCCTCAGTTCTGCCAGCAGTATTGGAGTATTCAAGATTAGCCTTTCCTCTATAAGTACTTTAGAGTTGAGAAGGGCAGTATTAAGGCCCTCATTTGCGACGAAGATCAATTTGCTCCTAGGCCAAAAAGGATGCTTCCTTTTGTGTATTTGGACGTCTGAGGATCACTCAAGCCTTTTTCGTTTAATGTAAGGATTTTTAAATAATCCCTACTGCCGGACAATCCATAAACGCATGAAGAAGAATTATAAATACGGCCACAATCCTTACAAGGCTTATACAACTTTAGCTAATTTGCCGATATTTGCAATTGAGCAGTGAATTTACTCCCGTCAGCCATTTTTATCAGAGAACCCATGATCTTTTTTCTCCATTTCTCAGGCAGATCTAAGAGAGCCAAGAAGTTGTTGCAAATAAATTGGCTCTCTATAGAGCCCAATCGAGTTCCACTCTCTAGAGACTTTTCCTCCAGACGTTCAGGAGTATCTATATTTTTTAAAGTTTTTCTTTTTGTAGTTGCCTCTAATAATATCCACGCTAGAATCGCTATCAAACACAGGGATATTCCTCCGTAAAAGCCTCTGTGTACATCCCAAATCGAAGAAAAACTTTAGAAGTTGAAGAGCTTGTAAGTTCGGTTCCAAGCAACAACAAAAAAATGAATTTAAAGCAACCATTCAATACACGGGTTCTTCAAAACATCACAAATAAATTTTAAATCAATTTTTGTTGTGATAGAGGAGAGTTACGTTAAGCTTCCTCCCAGGTCCATCCTCTTCCTTTTTAAAGTTGGGATGTAACGACGATGAAACTGAGGCTGAAACCATTTGTCTGATGAGGAAAGCTTTTCTGCCACAAAAGGTGACGAAGTTGCTCTATAAAGAACCCATGGGATTATAACGTCACTACTTTGTAAGTCTATAATAGTATTTAAATATTTACTTTATCGTCATGACAATACTTCTATATTGTCACCTTGGAAGTATACAAGTAACAGACAAGCCAATTAAGCAGTGAGTAGATTTATCGAACCAATTATAAACTATATATACACGAACGGAGTGGGAATTTTTTTTCCACCGGGACAATTATGCCCTCGCCGGCCTTATACAGGCCCCAATATGCCATTGGGAGGCTGTCAACGGCCGTTTATGTTTCTGAGGCCAGCGGCCCACTGGGAATAGTCCCGTACTCCTGCTGGCCACTCCGCCCCTGTGTATCTATATATATGGATTTTTCATATTTCTATATATTAATGACTTTTGGTTGACTACACTAAATTGAAGCCTATTTTCCTAAATACAAAAGAATGCAATTTGCCCTAATATGTCTGCAAAGAAAAAAGAGAAATAATCACTTATGCGTTCAGGTTAAGGGTTAGATTATGATTTCAATATATTCATTTCTGGTGTGTCCTTCATAAATTTCATTTTCTTTAGATAGTGACCACTGTATATATGTATTGACTCTTTTGTACGTGATTGTTTTAAGTATGACAACTAACCTCAAAGAAGTTTCTTTTATTTTAACTTTAAATCCATCATGCTTACTTTTTTTTTTTAAAGTTTCGTTTTACGGTTTTAATGCATTGCTCAAACTAAGTTGGATTAATAGTTATATACCGATATAAAGATGAACTCTTGATAATCTTAAGTTAATGTTTTTTTAAATGTATGAATACAAATGCTTCAATTTTCGAAAAATTGAAAAATCTGTTTATATTATATTAATTATGTCCCTTCATCCATCTAAATTATATAATTATATATATATAAATGATAAATTGATATACAGTCGGCTTATATATGTAAGAATATATAATACATGACAATTTTATAATTATTCATTAGAAAAAATAATCAACACACAAAAAATAAACTATTAATATACTTAAGACATTTTTAATCAGGAAATACTGAAAAATAACTCATTTATCTTTACAATCGTCGAATTTGACAGTAAGCAAGAAGATAGATATATACATATGTATTTAAATTGCTCATATTCGAATCAATGTCGAAAGATAACTTATAAGTTTTAAAAAACACGTTTCTATCGAAGGAGTTAATCAATTAATGACAACTACACGTAGTATTAACCTACCTTAGAATATCCCATGACCAATATTACATATATACAGCTTTCTTAATCCATCTGAAAAATGTATATTATTAGTATTTGTACATTAATGTTAAAGTGTCTTTGTTCCAAACTTTTTATCAATATATTAAACATGGTACTTCAGTAAGAAAGGAACTTCTTCATAAAGCTTGATGGTTTCGTCATTCTTTCAACTGTGTGTCACATACAAACTGTTAACAATTTTTTCAAATTATTTAATCTACAATTTCATCCCAAAAATTGGCAAGAGCACGCCTTTTTGCCTATTTAATTGAATTGGATCACTCTTTTTATAAATAAACATTATATAATCAAATATAGAATCATACGAATAATTTTGTTGAGGACCGTAATTCTTTCATTACTAACAATCAATGCTGCAGCATATTTCTTCCCACCACGGATCCAATAATCTTATAGAGTACATTTTTTATCAATTTAAGTGGAGTGATCATTAATGATGAATGATTATTAATGCTATTATTACCGACACACAGCATGTATTCCATTCTTGGAGAAGACTATACTTCACAGGATCATTTCTGTAGTATGCTTGATCGATTTCTCAATTAGGAATCGAAAGTCGACAGCGTCATGCAACGATATCTCTGGCTTTTATCAATATTAGAACTTTGCTTAAAAGTTAAAGAGATGCATACCTAAGAAATAAAGCTTTACCTTAAAATGTTTAATATCAACACGTATTCCTGATGTTTTGGGAAACAACTGGATCGTGGCTTGTGAAACAATTAAATATTTTCCATCAATTTCTACACAGTACTTCAAAACTGTTGACGAAATTTAAAAAAATGGCAAATTATTGTGTTACCTTTGAGGAATATTAGTATTTTAAATGATTTTATACATTGATTTGTAACCTTTTTTTTGGTATTCTTTGTCTTTTTAAATAAATTATATGAATAGCTTTTTATGAAATTTTTTGTCCTGTTCTTCTGCAAATGTACTAATTTGGATTGTAATATCTATTTACGTATGTTACACGATTACTTAGGCATTCATTTAGAGCTAAAATTTAAAAATATTTACTTTTTACACATTAACATAATTATATATATATATAATCTTTTGTACTTATATATTTTTATAAACGATATAATAAAAATATGGATTTTGTTAAATATATTTTTACGTCCCAGGTTATTGCATGATATGTTAATGGGTTTTTTTTTATTTAACAGTCCATAAAAGAATATACAAGCACAAATAAGTAAATGTATATAAAATGATGATCACAATATGTTTTTGTTTTGTTTTTTAACGGTGACCCCCTTGTTATAGAATTTAAATAAACCAGTTTGACCAAGATACAAAAATATAAACAATAATTGTATTTGAATATATATATATAATATTTTGTACGTATATAGTTTTATAAACTTTATATCTTTTTACGTACTCAGGTTATTGTTAATGGTTTTTTGTTGTTGTTTTTTAACGGTGACCTCCTGTTATAGAATTTAAATAATACAGTTAAATCTTTCTATGACCAAGATAACACAAAAATAAAACAATAATTGTATTTGAAAATGTTTATGTGCGTTGACAAGTTAAATAGTTAATGATTTGTAACTATATCGTAAGGGTGGACCCTAAAATAGGTATGCACCGGTCAGGCTCTCTGGATTTCCTTATTTCACCATGAAAAATCGCACTATCATTATCTATAGATTACTATGTATTTTGTCCAATGCTAAGTTTTTCCTATTTCCCTCACAACTCGCCCTTCACTCTTAGATAAATTCAAGTCATGATAATTTAGGGAACCCTGACCCCAAAAGATGATTTCCCTGCATATCATTATTATATGCTCAAAGGCGTAAAAAGGCATTAAATCATCTAGTACAGCTCCTCTTACTGATGGCCTTTGCATGGCTTGCCACAATAGATAGGCAATTTTTAAAAGCTATTATTTATCTCATCTCTTGTAATAATAATGAAATATATATCTCTTAAAATACAATCCAAAAACAAAGACTCTATTATTATTATATTTATTGTCAAATATATATAAATATCATGAAAAAATATTATGAATGTAATCTGCTTAACTTCTCTTGAGTTTAACCACACTTCTATAGGCAGAGTCGATTTTTTTTAAAGTACATAACTAGATGCTATTGTAGGGTTTATTCCTCAAAAAATTGATTATAAAGATTATGCATGGAGACTAATTATCCTTTTTGAAAGGAGTTCATTTTAACACCGTATTTTCCGCACTATGAGGCCCACCTAGGAGCCTTCATTTTTTATGCTGATCCTGCACTTATATAGGATGAATCATACAGATCATAAGCAGACTGCTTATTCATTTTCCTAGCTGTTGTAATTCGGACACGGAAGAAGAAGAGGGGTTTGTTTAATTTACTGTA
>CP045899.1:11472536-11511614 GCA_013387185.1 Caligus rogercresseyi
ATGCCATCCTTCACGTCTTTCTATATGGATATCATTTAATGTAAATTATAATCCTTTGGCGTGATGAATCCATTATTACCTATTATACGACATATTTAAAGCAACCCTTCACGCTCAGTGAGGATAGTGATATTAAATCTATTCCGCGATGATTTTGTTATCTTTGTATATCAGGGATTTGTAGGACTTGAGACTCCGAACTGAGAGTAACTAATTACATGGAAGGGAAAGAGGGACTTTATATCGAGCCTAGGACGCCTAGAGCTGTGCGGATGATTAGAAGACCAAGAAAATTGATGGTTTTGGTTGTGATTTGTATATCATGTGGGAATGTTGTAGTACTATTAAATATACTATATATATATATATTCGCGATATTGCGCGATCAATTATTATCCTTGTATATCAATGATTAGGAATAAAGAGAATAGACATGGAATCCAAATTGATAGGAACTAATTACAGTGAGAGAATGAGCGTTTTCTCATTATACAAAACAATTAATGAAAGATCTCTCTGACAAAAAGTTCAAAATATGTGTTTGGTGAATTACGAGGAATACATTTCTACTTATCTCATGTAATGCACTTGTAAGGGTCAAGTATTATTATTTTTAAATATACACTCTTATTAGGACTGATATTCTAAAAACATCGCAATATTATATTTTTTCAGGTACAAAGCGAGTTGGCTTGATGCAAGGAATCTATGGCGTGATCTATGTATGGACTTATTATCCATTGAGACTCCCATAGAGAATGCAATGATACGGCAAATCATTGCTGAGAAGGGACTCCGGGATGTATGGACATCGGGTCGACTATGTAACTTCAAAGGCTGCAACAAACCTCATTTACAGCCCAAAAACATCAATGGTGATTTACATATTTTTTTCATGCAAAGGTCTTTATTCTATTCATATAATACAATAATATAAAATAGAAATAAAAAAGGGGGGATTTGTGTTTGGTAAAAACATAAATGAACATCATATGTTTTTTAAAGTTAATATACCCCGTAAGATCTTAAAATTCTATTGACATTTAAATCTAAAATGTATAAAATAAGAAACACAATACATAATTTTCTATAGTAAAAACTAAGATTCTTTTTTAAATTTCTTATAATTTTTATAATTATTTTGCTGGCCTTGGCGTAGTGCTGAGAAGTTGACGGGAAGTATTTGAAGAGTACGAACGCTTTATCCCAAGATCCTCCCACAAGAGTCGAACTTTAGAGCAAAGTTGTGTACCAAGCTGCCGCTGATATTAGGATTGCTCGGAGCTGCTGCTTTCGATGATCTCTTATCCAGTTAGCTTCAGAGATATACGCGTTACCATAAATTGGTAATTTTGTCAGCAGATCCGGATATTAATTAGAGTTTAGAAAAAAGATAAGATCATCAGTGGAATTAAATTGTCATGAAACTTCCTAAAAAAAATTATGAGTCTTTGTAAAAAAAAAGTTTTATTCTTACTTTCAAAATGAACTTTTCTATGTCAGTTAATCTAATTGGCCTAAAGAAAAAAGGACATCAATAATATATAAATAAAAACTCTTCCGTTCCGTCTTGTAAGATGACATTCAAATTAGTGTAAATGTTACAAGGTCATTCAATTCATATAACCAAAACTGCATACACATTTACTTTTTATTCCTTTTTCCCCCGCTTAAAAACATTTATTTTGTAATATGCAAAAATCTTATACAGTGTAAAAAATAATATAAATTAAGTTATATACAGGAAACAGTGAAGATGAACATTTTAATTCATATTTACGGCCTTTTCTGCCTTTGGTTTTATTTAGGGATATGATAAAGCTTGAGATGATATAAAAATATCGATATAGGTTTATATAAACATTCCTATGATTAATAACAACTTAATCCTCAAAGTTTTTTATATAAATGGTAAAATGAGCTAAAGTACCGATACAAATAAAAATCTGCTACCGACGTATTTTCTTCTTGGTTGTATACTTTTTTGTGCCCACCCTGCTACTGTTTTATCATTCAGAAGCCAATCAATTTCTAGTTTACATCGCGGAGTCTAAGATATAAATAAACGTTATGAAAATTATGTGACCATCATCAAAATCAGATTATTTTTAAAATGCACTTTTTATATAAGAACACATTATGAAATCAAGCCATTGAATATGAGGAGTTGTCGATCTAGTTTTTAAATAATTAAGAATATTTCTATTAGGTTATATAAATGTCCAATTTAATGTATATTTGCCAAGAAAAAAAGATATACATATAGTAATATAAGATGAAACAATTTGAAATTACATAGATAAATAATGATTAACTTTCGTTTTTATAGCAAATTAGTCTAAGAACCATAAAATAATTTTGAACTCACATTATTGAACCATTCCAAGATATTTTACTGAGTCATTCGTTAAATTAGGTCAAACATAAATGGAAAACATTTCATGATATTTATTATTTTATTCAAGGTTGGTTTTGGTCCGGATCTGGTGAAAGGATCTTCGCAACAAATAGCACGCCTCCAGGTTGGTCGGAAAATCCCTGGTCCCGAACGGGATACATTGGACAATTCTTAGAGAGTAAGCGAAATATTTTTTAACGTATCATAAATATTTAACTATGCGAAATGAGCACCTCTGAGTAAGCTTTAACAATTTGTTTCCAAAAATTATTTATACCATTGTATTACTTATTCCATAACTAAATGTCAAGAGATGGTTTTTATCTGCCATGTCATTAAATCGAAACAAAATAGAAAATGAACATGAAAAATCGGGAAAAAATATTTGGTACAGAGTAGGAGGGAGGCGAGAGAAGTTGTTGATACACTATCCACGACATTTCCCGTTAAGTCATCGTTTTGTGTGTTTTATGTATATTATTTTATTACTTTCACCCGTTTTTAGATGACTTTTGTATTCTTTTTCCGCTTCACTATTTAATAGATTTTTAATTTCGTTGTTATAAATTTTACATTGACAATATTTTCTGTCTGAGCGATTATACTTGTAATAGTTTAAAACAATTTGGATCACACATTTAGCTGTACTCAAAAATAATTTAAGATTATATCAGAGTACTTCTGGAACCAACTTAACATACATATCCAGATTAATTTGAGTTTAGACTTATAAATGGTCAAGATTCCTCCGATCAAAGAAGTTGGAGTTACTTATTTTTATGTCTAAAATAACATTTATACCCTCTGCCATATACATCAACTTCTATTAATAGAATATTATCAAGTATAAAATATGAGCAACGATTAATGACTTATAACTTAATAACTTACCAAAAACAAATTGGTATTTCTGAAACCGGAGTTCATAAAAATGATTTCCTCTAATTATTACAGCCAACATTTTTATAAAAAATAGAAGGACTGAGAAGTAAAAATGTAAATATAGCTAATAAAAAGTAAAAGAAATCTAAATTTAATCCAAACCACAAATAAAGTTTGAGTGAATATAAACAAAATAGAAATGATGTTCAAGGTATTAAAATATTTTTTTAATGTTACGTTGTATAAATATTGTGTCTTTAGCAATCATGTAACCACTGAAATTAATAAAATTATTACATCCTAACAATCTAATTTTTATAATTATTTTAACCTATATTATTTCAGATCGCGACGTCCCTCAACCAGATAATGCTGAATATCTTCTCAAGCCTGATTTGGTCAACGTTGAAGCCTGTCTATCGATAAACAACAATTGGTATGGCGATGGAATAGCCTGGCATGACTCCGCCTGCTATCGGAAAAAATCTTTTATTTGCGAAGACTCGGATCCTCTCATGCGAAGAGCTAGATCATACAACCCAAACATCAAAATTTAAACTGAGTCTGCATCACATATAGTATATTTCATTTTTGACTGTCATATAAATCTCACTAATCTGTCTTAGAATCTAATAAATTTATTTACAATGTAATAATCATTACAAACAAAATAATTATTTATTTATTATATGGTGAAATCGTATTATATAATAATCCGTTTATATAACATATCCAAAATATGACTACATCATACTGTACTAACTGAGCTTGAGGATTATGTTTCCCATAAGAACAATTTCTAGAAATAAAAATACTCCATGAAGTGATACATTTAAATTATCCAAATTTGTTCACAGTTCAGAAAATATACATAAATAAATTATTAATAAAAAATCTATTATGATACATAGTAAAATTATACAAATAGTGTTTTAGCTTGAAAATTTAACATCGATGCTGAACATAAACTAATAAAGTTATAGGTTCTCATGTTTACATAAAAGTAAAAACAGTTAAAGACGTTTATTAAAATATTTTATAAGTCTTCAGTCGATTACTTGAAAAGAATGTAAGATTCCGGGATAGTATTTAAGAGAGCTGCGACTACCGAATGTAAATCTGTATTTAGAACTGGAAGCCTTGTTACCTGGTGTGAAGAAGTTGAACTTTGCAAAATATAAACAACTCCGGAGCTGAAAGCGCATTTAATATCGGACAACGATAACAAAAATAGTTAAGGAAATAATTTTTTGTCTATTGTCTTCAATTTCTCTAAAAAAATATAATAAATTATGTACTTAATTTTCGTTTGTTATAAATTGTCCGATACTAAATACATATGAAGAAGCGTAACAGGACAACCACCCCCAGACAATCACCCCCGGGCGTTTACCCCCCGTTAGTAAATTTCTTATCTCCTAAAGTCCACTTATGAGTTAACTATATTTTCTAGCTATTAACAAAGGTGACGTCACTGGGAAACCACTTTCTTGACCTCCTTTTCAGCTGCTTGCGAAGACTAATAAGCTTAGGTATTTTAAAAAAGCCACAGGAACACGTTCTCGAGTGTAAAGAAATGATATATTAAATTGATAAGAAAATTATATTTGAATTGATGAGTTTTTGATTTTCAAATAGTCACTTTCTCCAATGATCATAGTCTTCGATTTAGGAAAAATGGTTCCTTGATGAAATCCTAGAAAATAGCTTAGGACCTATATGAATAAATAAGAGATCTTGAGTTGATAGGTTACAAACTGTATGATGTTTAGTTGTACATATGTCTAAGACACGAAATTTGCAAATTATACACGTTTAATTTATACAGATTCCAATTCTAGAGAACTGTGACTGCGTGCTAACCAGTGACGTCACCTTTGTTAAAAGCTAGAAAACATAGTTAACTTAATAAGTGGACTTTAAGAGATAAGAAATATTACTAACTGGGGGTAAATGCTCGGGGGGTGATTGGCACAAAGGGTGCTAGTCCAGGGGGTGATTGTCTGGGGGATGATTGCCCTAGAATCATGAAGAAGTGACAGAGCATATACATAAATAAATTTCTCTTTCTTTCTTATCTACCGCACCGATCGATATTCGGTATTCGGTAGATATATAATAAAATCTACCGAATACCGAATCTGCAGAACCGAAACCCAGCTCTGGTATTAATAACACAGGCCGCTAATGTCCATGAAGTATCATAAGCAGAGGAAATTTTTAGGTTTAAAGCTGCGTACCGAGCTGTGGCAGATACTATAATTGGACTTAATTCAGATGGATTAATCGGACTATCTGTAGTCAATTTGCGGGCAATTAAACCCTTCTGAAAAGTTCACTTCAGCTGAGAGGTTGCGATATTTATTTACATTGAAATGTTTCGTCTATTTTCATTTCAACAATTTTTTAAAATTCTAAGCAAAATGTTAGACCTCAGTTAAATAAATAGATATCCATGTCAAAATGTAATATTGATAAAAAATTTCATTCATGAAGGGATTTTTAAAAGTAAAGTTACCCGAATAAATAAGAGGTGTTGATAATGTACGTTTTGTTATTGTTCCTTATTTATGTACCTAAGTAGGAATGGAAATCTGGAGCTTAGCCTTGGTGCTTACAGATTCTTTGACTGTTTTTGCCGGAAAAAAGAGAGAGATGTAACGAGAGGCATAGAAAGAAAGATAGAGGGAGAGAGAAAGGAAGAGGAGAAAAAGTGAGAGAGACACTTCTCTCTATCTCTTTCCTTTTATCCCTCTTTCTTTTCACGCCACAAAGACTAAGCACCATATTTCCATTCCTACATAAGGTTAGACGGTATTTAATGGCTTGCATTAGTAGCTAAATTTATAAGTATTTCTTCTGTTATTGAAAAAATATGATTGAAGCCTTAATTAATATAAATAAGAAAAATAACAATCAAATAAGTGGATTTAAGTACAAGAAACAATGGTTAAATAAACTTTTTTTATACAGTGTAACGTAAAAATACAAGATATTATTTACTTAATCAATTCTAGCAAACGTAAGGTTAATGGCATTCACATGAAGAAAAAAATAATTTGCAAATGTGAAGTTTATACAAAAAAGCTCTTCAAATTCAATGGCGAGGCATGATCAAATCGGAGATAATAATATTATTAACAAAAAAATAATCGTATTTTCTTATGGGCCTTTCATATCAATAATATTTACAGTTCCTTTGATAATATATATATATATTTATTTATTTATATATATATATACATATATATAAATATGATTATATTAGTTGAAAAATAATATTCAAATATCATTTAAATCCTCCTCGCTCAAGGGAGGAATGTATGTTTTTATGACGATAATTATATCATAAATCTGACAATAAAACGTAGAAAAAGACAAAAATAGAGTTGGCAACGGAAAAAACTATGTAAGTTTATATATCAGAAAAGCATCCTTATAAATATGCTAAATTTGATATCTTAGGAGCAACAATGAATCGTTAAGACATTAAATGGACTGTTTTGTCGCCATTTGGTTCTCAACGCCAAGGCTTTCTAATCCTTTTCCCATTTCATCTTTAAAACCTTTTGAGGGGATTTGGTTGATGTAAAATTTGGCTATGTTTCTAAGTATTAGTGAGTTTATTAAGCATTAAAAACAATTATAATCTGTTAATTTTAAATGATACAGTCTAAATCATGAGATGACGGAGTTTAAAATTAAATTTCTAAATATTGAGCCTTAATCAGTTAATCCATACAAAAAACAATTTCGAACATTTGAACCGTTTTCGTGGTCAAAATAAGTATTTCCCCTTTTTAAATAATTATTTGGAATATTGGCTTTACTTTCTTGGTTACACTAATATATTGATATATATGAGTGCATTGGATCTCTACATACAAGCACATGCAACAAAGTCAAGGTGGAGAACAAAGTTTTTCTCCGGGATACCTGGGATGGTGTGGGCAATCTTTAAAGGCGTCGTGGACATCGTTTCGTTAGTGATAAAATACTTCATCAACTTCAATTGAATGAAACTAGCGACTACATTACAGGCAATCGTATCTGGGTTGATAACTTTCATGTTGAAAACTCTGACATTATTATATACACATACGGATCACAAGACGATAAAGACAACACAGGAGCTGGATGGGCAATCACTAGGGGTGATATATCCTTTTATCAATCATATATATCTCTTAATAAGGAAGCATCAGTCTTCCAAGCTGGGGTAATTGCCATCACACAATCTGTAAAAGCTTTACTGACAAGCCAGTAACGTGATAACGTGATCATTCGGTCGGATTCTCAATCGGCAATTGCTGCTATTCTAAACCCCTTTTCAAAAAGTGTCAAAGTTAAGAAATGCAAATAAGTATTAAACAACGCAAAATCCAAAATAAATATACATTTGATTGGTGTAAGGGCCATTCAGACATTTCAGGCATCGAATTTGCGGACTACCTTGCAAAGAAAGGAACGCAAAGTAAAAATCGCTCATGTGTTGGAGCACCACCAAGCTACATAAAGAAAGTGATAGATGGCTTCTTCTATGAAGTTTGGTGCAACAGATACAAAAGGATCTTGGAATGAAACATACTCATAGTATGTTGAATATTCCAAAACGAAAGGTTGTCAAACTTTCACGTCCCAATATGAAATTACTTGTTCAAGCATACACAGGTCATGGACCATTTCTGGCCCATCTGAGCAAGTGGAAAAAACACAAATGCCATTTGTAATATATGCATGGAGGAGTCCCTAAACGCTGACCACCTAATCGACAGATGCCCATCGCTTTCATATGAGAGATGCCAAGTCATGCAAGAAGAGGAATAAGATCTTCGTATTATTAAATTTATAAATGTAAAAAGATGCAATGAAATATTGATTCTAACTTGAATTTAATTGCTTAATAACTAGATTATAAAATAATATCTATAATTTAATACTCAATATCCATTTTTGCTGTTGTAGCACATATACCCCTTTGTGTGGTCGTGTTCTTTTGCTGTATGTATATATTTGCTTTTATCAATGTATAATTGTAATATTTGTATGTACTTATGGTAAGGCAGCAATAAATTCTTAACAAGCTATATGAGTGGATAATGACTTATAACCATACTTGAGGGTTATACATTTTCCCCTACACAGATTACCGAATGGTGCAATAGTCTTTGAGTAATAAGTTATTTAGAACAAATATATGTGTAATTCAATAGACACTATAATTTATTAAAGCATGGATTAAATTGCTACCTTTTCATGTAATCAAACGAATATATGATATATAGATGGTTGAAGGGTTTCATCATTATTACAAATATATCCATTTATTAATCAAACCATAAAAATAAAATCTACAAAGGATTAAAACATTTATTGTTGCTTATAATGCATTTGAGGGACTTGCTTCGTGGAGGGAAGCACTTGATTACTAAATACAAAGCCCTTGATGGTCCGAAACAAAATCATAAAAACAATGAGAATGGCGGCATATTGAACCCAAGCCCATTTCAGGACCTGCCAGAATCCGGGTCGATACGTAATCATCTGCTCTGGAAAGCTTGTATGTAGATTGACAATGAAGGTTCTCAGTTCACCACTTCTGAGTTGAGAGCAATATGAGTTATCGAGTCGCATTGAGAGATTGCGTGATTGATAGGACATAAGGATCCGTGAGAAATCAAAATTGTGTGGGGAATAGGAATGCGGGTCCACCAAGGGGGATGCGCTATAGCGAAGGTCTCTTCCTCGATGTCGAATGGCCTCTTTTTGTATCAAGTTGTAGTCCCCGGTGCAAAAAACTCCCGTTGTCAACTCCGGATCGACTTGAAGGATGATAAGTGAAGAAGCCCTTCCATTTGAATAAATGGATATTTCTAAACAAAGGAAATATATCTTTACGGCATTTTGAAAAGAAATAAAACATTAACAATTTTCAAAATATAGGAATTCTGTAAAAGTACTTCATATTAGAAATGTCAATAAAATAAATATGTTTATATTTACGATTTAAAGCTCTGTTAAAGCATTACGTTTTAACATTTAATAAGATAATTATTTGTCGAAATAAATTTTTGACAGATGTAAAATAAACAATAAAAAAATGGATCTTGTGACATGAATGTTTTTTTTTATAAATTACCCTGTACTGGTAACAGAACCTGCTACAAAATATATTTGAATTGTTGTAGTTAAGTATTGCGTGCCACTAAATATAACACGCAGAAAAATTATGGTTTCAAACCATAAATCCTCACTTATCTTTCATATTTATAGAAATAATTATTTAAACATACCACTTCTAAATGAGCTTATTCAATTAAGGATTTTCAATATGAAATCAATGAATATAACTTATATCAAAATTGTTTGCGTTTTTCTATTAAATTGTAATTTCAACAAAAAAAAATAATGAATAAAATAATGGAACTATTCAAAGCAATAAACATACAAGTATTTTATATATCATTGGAAACATCTAAGTTTTTTTTTTCATCAAATCTTTATTAACATGAAGTTATTGTGTATAAAAATACATAAATAGACATTGTAATCTAAAAAATAAAACGTCATAAAAGAGAAAGATCTAAATTTTCAAAGTTAGTAAATACTCTGTGTCAGACTGACTATTTGGTGGAAATCAACGCTAAAATATCCATGTTTGACAAACATTGTGTATATATGTGATGATATGAGAGTACATACTGGTTTGAATGTCATAGAGAACAAAACCTAAACTTCAAATAAGATATTAAATAAATATAAAAGTTGTTGACATAGCATTTTATTTTCATTGGCTCATATTTTTCATTTTGATGAGATTTTTTAAAAATGTATGAAGATATATCTAGGAGACATTTTAAAATTTAGAGATCTTAAGTCTCGCACATTTAGAGGTGGGTTGACAAATAATAACTCACTGACGCCAAACGTTGTATATTGTATAAAGCTCTTGATTTAATAAAGTTATTGGAATTCATCTAGTGAATGAATCTTTTTGCATTTGTACCTTGATTTACCAAAAATAGATCGGCCATCAGTGCTCGATAAAATATTACTCTAAACCAGTGGATCTCAACTTTGTCCTAATCAGGAGCCATATTGACGAAAAAATTTTTTTGCAATAGCCATGAAGCACCGCATTATGTAATAATCAGGAAACGACCGAGACACTTTTCGCCGGGAGCCGGGCCGGGACTTGAATTTTTCAAGGCAGGACTTTAATATATTCATTCTTTCAAACTGATGACGTTTTTTTATAAATAATTCTTGCTATTATTTTTTTTAAATAATAATTAGTTAGTAAAAAAAGAAAACTATTAATTAAAATATAACAAATTATTTTATAAAAAAACCGTCGTCACTTTCAGAATGACAAAAATACCCGGTCGTTTCCTGGTAATAATGTATGTGGACTTAAAAGAGCCGCAAATGAGGATCCTTCTATTTCTATCAATTTCCCCAAAAGCCACTTCAACCTTTCAATATAGTTGAAGGACCCCAATTTAGCATTGCTTTTCATAAACAGTACATAGCTGAGTTACATATACTTTACATGAAGTTTGACATCGAAGAATAAGAAGAGCTCCAGGCTTTTTATGCCTTCCCTGGTCTCAGTGGAAAAGTGATTGAAAAGTCTATGGAGTCTAATTTTCCATCACGATTCCAATCAGTCTCTACAGTCTGTAAAAATAAAAAAGATGGTCAATGATTAGCAAGCTCACTGGTTAACATAAAAAATTATGTAATTTTTAATGCAAAATAACAATACTTTACAATAAGAAGGTGTGTGTTACTAGGGACAGAATGTTAATATTTATTTGTTTGGATGTATTTGTTGAGGATATATATATATATATATATATATATATATATATATCTCGGCCAAAGGAATTCGGGTCCCGCCAGCGACAATGATGGATTATTAAGTTTTGAAATGGATCGCCGACGGTTCTCCCGGCTTCAAACCATCAGCCGATGTGTTCTAGCATTCTGGAACTTTATGGATCACGTTCGTTTTTGTCCCTTCCTAACTCTTGCCTGTTGAACTTGTCCCCGCTAATTTCGCAAATAACATTTATAAATCGTCAGAAGTGTTCATTGTGGTGAAAGAAGTTTAAACAAACTATTATTAAAATTTTGAATTAATTATGAGGTTTGTTTTAGAAACCCCAATATCTCATCACTGTTTTTGGCGGACGCGAGAGTCCATTGGCCGAGGGTTAGAAACCCAATATCTCATCTCTGTGCTTGGCGGGATCCGAGAGTCCATTAGCCGAGGTTAGAAACCCCAATACCCCATCACTGTGCATGGCGGGACCCGAAAGCCTTTTGCCGAGGGTTAGAAACCCAATACCCCATCACTGTGCTTGGCAGGACCGAAAGTGCTTTGGCCGAGGGTTAGAAACCCCAATACCCCATCACTGTGCTTGGCGGGACCCGAAAGTCCATTGGCCGAGGGTTAGAAACCCAATACCCCATCACTGTGCTTGGCTGGATCCGAGAGTCCTTTGGCCGAGGGTTAGAGACCCCAATACCCCATCACTGTGCTTGGCGGGACCCGAGAGTCCATTGGCCGAGGGTTAGAAACCCCAATATCTCATCTCTGTGCTTGGCGGGATCCGAGAGTCCTTTGGCCGAGGGTTAGAAACCCCAATACCCCATCACTGTGCTTGGCGGGACCCAAAAGTCATTGGCCGAGGGTTAGAAACCCCAATACCCCATCACTGTGCTTGCGGGACCCGAGAGTCCATTGCCGAGGGTTAGAAACCCCAATATCTCATCACTGTTCTTGGCGGGACCCGAAAGTCCTTTGGCCGAGGGTAGAAACCCCAATACCCCATCACTGTGATTGGCGGGACCCGAGAGTCCATTGGCCGAGGGTTAGAAACCCAATACCCATCACTGTGCTTGGCGGGACCCGAGAGTCCATTGGCCGAGGGTTAGAAACCCAATACCCTATCACTGTACTTGACGGAACCCGAGAGTCTATTGGACGAGGGTTCCCTGAAGCTAAGGAACTCCTCATGAATTAATGTTAGGGGTATGTCTTCTTTTCTGGGAAATAGTGAGGACGAGTTGGGCAGGGACGAGTTGGGTCTAGGACGAATTGGACAAGGACGAATTGGGCACGGACGATTTGGACAGGGACAATTTGGGCAGGGACGATTTGGGCAGGGACAAAATGGAAAGGACGAAGTGTCCGTGACCCATTTTATTTTAGTATCAAATTAATCACAAACCTCTCCTTTTTCTATTACTAATATGCTGTTGCTATTATTTATTTTTTTCCGTCATCATAAACAGTTTGAATTTTTCTATTTTTGAAGAGGAACCTTAATATGAAGAATAGAAGAACTCAAGCTGTTTAATATAATGCAATAATAAAACAACAACAGCTTTTAGTTTATTTCTTTTAAAATGTTTTTAATAATTAAAAAAGGAGAGATTTGTTCCTATCGTCCACGAGTTCAGTGGAATATGTAACTCCAGACACAAGAGGCAACTCCGTATCAAAGTTCCTCCTCCAGAATAGAATAATTCAAGCTGTTTAGTATAATTGTATCTAGTATTCCTTGTATAATGTAATAATAAAACACAAACAGCTTATTAATAATAGAAAAAAGGGAGAGGTTTGTGATAATTTGATATTATTGCAAGAAAGATGTTTCTGTATTTTCTAATCGACAGCTGTTTTTCTCTTTCTATGTCATTTCAAGTATAAAGTTATCCCTTGCCAAAAAGAATGCCTATTATGAAACCCAAATATGCCAAAATGGTGGATGGTTCATTGTCCGTGGGATACGAACTATATTGTTCAAATATTTTTTAAGTTTATCCTAGAGGAAAACATATTTTAAAAAGCTCAATGCTTTACGGCCGTGGTTCCCAACAGTGGTCCAGTGGACCCCTTGGGGGTCCACGAAGTCCTGGTCGGGGGTCCACGTTTAATGATTATTTTTTTCTCTATTTCTTTTCTTTTAAAAATGTCCTCACTTTTTTTGGAAATTATTTTCAAAAAAAACGTCCTCACCTTTTGGGAAATTATTTTCTAAAAAAACGTCATCACTACGCATTACTTTTTGGAAATTCTTTTCTAAAAAAACGTCCTCACTACGCTACGCATTACTTTTTTGGAAATTCTTTTCTAAAAAAAACGACAAAATTGAGGCGGGTCCACGGAAAGTGCCCGAAGACCGTTAGGGGTCCACGAGCTTAATCCAGTTGGGAACCACTGCTTTACGGTAATATATATATATTTTTAACCACTGTAATCCATGTCCTTAAAAAAGGGGCACGTTTTTTCCTGTACCTTAATAATAGGGATTCTAAGACCGGATCCAAGGAATGAATTGAAGACTTTAAACGTGCTCCATCCAAGTTTACTTCCATTGGACGCATGGAGTAAGAACATGGACTCATGTTTGAATTGAATATCTGGCTGCTCGAGGAACGTATCAACTCTTTGCCAAAACCCTGTGGAAATATAAAAAAAATTAAATTAAGAGTATTAATTCGAAAAATTAAGTTTCACAAAAAAAGAAATATTAACAAAGCGATGTGCTATGATATAAACTCTTTTGTAAATATTTTTTTTATCTCCTCTCATTTTGGATTTTTGTCAATAAATATTTAGAAAAACAGTTTTGAATTGAGTCTATTTAATTTTATTAGTAAGTACTGTTTAACGGATGTGCTCTATACTTTAGGGACATTTTTAAACTACAAGGTTTATTTTGTTTTTATATACGCATTTGTTATGGGTTTCATTATTTGAAACTAACATCTTTTAATTCATTGAGATTATTAATTAATAAAGATTCCTTAATGTAATAATGATTATTTATTTGCGACTGTTTAATGTATATATATATATACCTTGACTTCGATAGGCAATCAGTAAAGGAGGAACAAAAGTGAGAAGACCGGCGATGAACGAAAATATAAACGCCTTGGAATAAAACGGCGCTTTATAAGATACTTCAATGCTTTGAGAAAAGAGTGAGAGCATCCCGGAGCAGGATGCTAAAAATTAAATAACTTTGAATAGGATATCATTGACGTTTTTGACTGCTTATCTTGAGAAAGGCACAGGTAAAAGGTGCTACGGTTTAGGAAGCTCCCTGAAGGTTCTCTTTGTGGTGAAAGGTATTGTTTCGCGTCGGAAGGAAAGGGAAATAAGAATAAGAGGTAGACAAAATATATCAATTAACAGAGATCTTAAAAAACGAAAGTAGTAAATCTGTTCTATTTTATCGATAGATGATGTGTTTGGAGGGTTTTTAAATCAAAAATATCGAATTCATCTTGAGACCCTTAATAGTTACAGAATGAAATAGTTATTAATACGATTGATGACAAAATAATTTCTCTTTAAATATCATGAAAACTGTAATAATTGCATGCATTGTACACTTTAGTTATTAAAAGTTGTTTCGATAACTAGTATGATCTTTTTTTAACTAAAAATATTTATTGATGAGAACAGTATTATGATAATTTTTTATACAGCTTCATTGCCTTAAATTATTTTTATGTGTTAGAATACATGTTAATCGATATTCCAAAATATTATAAATAAAACAAAGAAACACCACGAAAATAATCAAAACATTAAAATAAAATAAAAAATACAACTTTCAGAGATGTTAAAATGGTATCATAGGTGTTCTCTTCTACTTTTAAGATCGAAGACATTTTTTCGTTTAGCCCGTCAGATCCGTGGGCCTCCATTGTTATTTAGTTCCTCCAGGATGGAAAGCTTCTCAATTCCAGATGGGAGTTTAGAGGAGTGATCCATAAATAATCTGCTCATGGGATCATTTGGAGAGCGTTCCGGTCTTGGAAGCACTGGGTGAGATCTTAATGTCCTCTGGTGCCATTTTGTCCAGCAAATGAATGAACGAGAGCTCAATCCACCATTCTACTTATTTCGGAGAAGATTTGATGATGATCTAGTCTCTTGGACTTGGAGTATTTTTTACTTTTCTGTTTCAAAAACGTCATAGCAATACGAATCGCTCATAAACTTAACATGCACGCTGAAGATGACATATTTACCTATTTTTATTTTTGACTGGATACATAGGTGAACTTTAATCAAAATTATTTAAACTACCAAAAGTTAAAATACTTAAGTCACTATTTCAAACAACAAAATTTGATAGTAGGGAGTGACTGAGTTATCTAATTTGAAAATTTGGTGATACGTCACTAGTCCAATAAATCGTACGTTTATAATATTTTTTGTGTTTGAACAAATGCCTTATTCTGGCTATTTCTTATTTAAAAAAAAGAAATACGCTAATCGAGCCTTCAGTTGTTGAACTGTCTTTCGATTTTTTTTTGCCTTAATCAGAGCTTGTATTCTGCATCGCCGATTCGGTAGATTTTATTATATATCTACCGAATACCTATCGGTGCGGTAGATAAGAAAGAAAGATAAATTTATTTATATATCTGCTCTGTGACTTCTTCATATGCATTTAATATCGGACAATTTATAACAAAAAACAATTAAGTACATGATTTATTATATTTTTTTAGAGATTATTTGAAGTTTAATACATGTTATATTTATATGAGTCATATATGCACTCGGATTTTGAAGGAAATGGAAGGCAATAGCAAACAAATTATTTCCTTAACTGTCATTGTTAGTCGTTGTCCGATATTAAATGCGCTTTCATCGCCCGATTTGTTTATTTATCTTGCAAAGTTCTACTTCTTCACACCAGGTAACGCTTCCAGTTCTAAAATACCGATTTATATTCGGTAGTCGCATCTCTGGCCTTTGTTAAACAGATTCATACATCAATACAAAAAATATTATATATTTTTTTTAATGAAAGACGCAGAGGCCATTGATGATGCCAGAAGGTTCTTTACGCAACAAGAGATGTTAATTTATAGAAAATGTCATCTTTGAGTTTATCGTTTCTCATTTTAGTTGATAAGTGATAATTTTGTAAAGCTTAACGGTGAACAAAATTTAAAAAATAAATAAATGGCAAAAAAATAAAGTTATTTTATCAGTGATAATTAACCTTTATTGATTATTTCTCATTTTATCGCGCATGGACACCACGATTAGGAAATATTGTATTAATAAATTAGTAATTGTGCATTTACAGAATTTCTTCAGCCCTTTCGAGAAGGAGAATAAGAGTTTCATTTCTTGGAATATTTAAGTAGAAAGAACAAATATATATAACATCAAAACTGAAGTGCTTCCTTCATAATATTTTTCCTTAAATAAAATCCTTTGGCTGATATGATATCAGCGATATCCTACTGCTAGAATGATCTGATAAGACAAATTGTCTGAGAAATATGAATCTAGTATGTTGGAATACACATTTTTAAAATATCTAGAGATAGTTATTTGATAAAAAGAGGAATTCATTATCACGTGTCAATAATAAGTTTTAATAACCATGAATACGAAACCTGTGTACATATCTAAAAGTTCAATGAGCAGAGCATTGAACAAGCAGCTTCTTAGAACTCTGCACGAATTTTTTTTATCGTTTTATTTCAACAATAATTTCTAGCTAGAAAAGAAAGCGTAAAATTGAACGCCGCTTCAAGGAATGAGCGTTTTATGAGTTCAAAAAAAGAATTAAACAAATAACTTAAAGCCTGATGCAATTGTACTCAGAGATATCAAGAGAATTCCAAAGAGAATGGGTAAGAGTTTCCTAGTGTGAGACTCATACACTTATTTTTTAAAAATGTTCACATTCATTGCATGAGATCTACAAATAATATAATCGGATCGTAAAACGGCTTGATTGTTATATTAATGTGAATGCTTGATAGGTACTACTTTTCGCCGCTGACAAACCCATTCCAAAGTGCAAGGATCATCACTTGTTTCCATGCTTGAAGAATAACCTATTGCGCTTTAATCAACATTAAGAAGACTTATAATAAATGAATGCATATTATTATTATGCAAAGAATCCGTCTGCTGCTTCTTCTTTATTGTAGGGCAAAGGTACTTTGCACAGTGGAGTAAGTACAATAGTAGTACTCTCTTCCTTCCTTTTTCCTTTAAACTCTTCCTAGGGGCCTAGGAGAAAATTGGTGTTTGGCAGTCTGATATCAGGGCGTACAAAAAGGGGAAGACTGTCATTACTTTAGTATTACGATTATTATTATGCTGCTGTGTTAAAAAATCCTTATCTATCAAAACATTTGTTGACATTTTGTGGATTATCTGAAGTGTTGAAAACAGACATGGCCCTTTGGTTCCACCGCAATCCCCTCAAGGGCAGTCGCGTGAATCTAGAGTCCCTCCAACTCGTTCATGCCAATGAAGACAGCATCCGACTCAAAAGTGACTTGATCCGAACGCGAAAGCGACTCCAGGAGTTGACTCCAGATCCACGACATGAGTTAAGTGTCATTTCCTCGGCTTTGAGGAGTACTTGACACTTCTTCGAGGGTTTTTGGAAATCCCTGGTGATTCCGGGGGTCCTTCCAAGCTGCGTCACGCCCTTTTGTTCAAATGGGCGGATAGTATGGACCCTAAGGGCCCCTCAAATGGACAAAGGGACGTTGTCTTTGAGCTGGGACATCTCCTTGTTCATTTGGCACTTTGGCATATGAAGCACGCCTCCATGTTGGCTGCAACGGAGGATATGAGCATGGAGACGGCCAAGGAGATTCATTCCAGTCTCCGCCGGGGTGCGGGATATCTCTCCTTCGTCCAAGACGTCCTTCTGCCTCAGTTGGTAGAGACCCCCGAGTCGGAGTCTGACTTGGACCCCAAGGTTCTCGTCGCCTATCTGAACCAGTGCATGGCTGAGGCTCAGGAGGTGACCATGGGCAGAGCCATTGAGCTGAAACATAATGCCTCACTCATTGCCACATTGGCGCATGAGACCTTCAAAATGTATACGACGGCTGGGGATGCTATATCCGGTATGGACGCCAAGAAGTTTGGCCATTGGAGATCATACTTTAAATTAAAGTGTGCATTCTACAAAGCATATGTAAGTCCTATTGAATTATTTTTGTAGTTAGCCTTTGACAATTTAAAATAGTTATTTGAGTCAACAAATACAAAGTGTTGTGAGGCTCTTTTTGGAATAAATTCATTTTGATCTGACACAATAAGAGGTGACCAATCCTTTGTATAAATATACGGAACGTGACATCAAATAACGAAAGAAATTGATCTTATTCTCTTCGGGTGAGTGAAGGAGAAAGGGTCATTTTGTCAAAACAAACATTGATCTTAGAAAAATGACAAAAATATATATATATGACGTCACTTTAAAAAGGTTCATACATTGGGGTTGGATGACCAGACAGTAGAGGGTTAAAGAAACATTTGAATAGAAATTATATTTTTTTAAACGATGAAAGTTATTTATTAGTGTTTACTTAATTCTTCGATGTGAATTACACACTAAATGAACACACATGCAAAAATAGTATTCTAAAAGAAGAATTTTTGCAATAGATGTCTGATTAATCATGAATAAAAATCATATACAAATTGAATTTTGTCTTTATATAATTTTGAGATAACTAATTATTTTTTACATCTTCGTTCCCATAAAAAACACTGAGTATAAATCATAAATAATATAGAGTTTCTGAAGAAGAAGGAGAAATTAATAAAAGATAAATTCCAACATTTTTCGAATTGCTTTTCGTTTTTAATACTTTTTTATTACTTCGATTTTTTATACAAATTATTAATTTTTTTTAAACTAATCCATTGTATATTTTTTTCAGGCCTTTAACTACCAAGGAGAAAGCCTTTAGCACAAGATCGATGCGGCGACGCCATTCGATCACTTAAAGAGGCTCACGAGCGTGAGTTAGCTAGGGATTAACTAAAAAAATATTTTTTTATTATTTTTCTTCTTGTTTACTTTTAGAGTATCAAAAGGCCATTGAGCTGGCCAAAGAGTATAGTCAAACCAAAGGGCCAGGAACCCGAGCAAGCCACATCTTCATTACTTCTTTAGAAAGCTGGGCCCTATTGTTGAGCGGACTCTACAAAAATGTGAAAGGGAAAATAGTTTGATGTAAGGTTTGTAGGGAATGAGCACTTTGAAATATTCATTTTAAGCAGAGCTGCGACTACAGAATGTAAATCGGTATTTAGAACTGGAAGCGTTGTTACCTTGTGGTGTGAAGAAGTTGAACTTTGCAAAATAAATAAACAACTCCGGAGATGAGAGCATAGAGATATAAATACATAGAGAGCTTATTGGATTCATCAGATAAATACGTCATTGTGTCCCGAATACAGCTGAACGATGTTTTTCTGCTATTGGAGGAAATGAAATACGTCATTGTGTCCAGAATAAACCTGAATAATGTGTCTCTGCTCATTGAAGGGAATAAGTTCTCTATATCTTTATATCTCTATGGCTGAAAGCGCATTTAATATCGGACAAAGTATAACAAAAGACAGTTAAGGAAATAATTTGTTTCCTATTGCCTTACTTTTCCTTCAAAATCCGAGTGCATTTATGATTTATATAAAATAACATGTTATAAATTTCAAATAATCTCTAAAAATTATAATAATTATATACTTAATTGTCTTTTGTTATAAATTGTCCGATATTAAATGCATATGAAGAAGTCACAGAGCATATACATAAATAAATTTTTCTTTCTTTCTTATCTACCGCACCGATCGATATTCGGTAGATATATAATAAAATCTACCGAATCGGCAGAACCGAATACCAGCTCTGATTTTAAGAGTATAAAGACATACAAAAATATCAGTTTACTCCTTATTTAGTCAAATAGAATTGAACCATTCGATTGAGAATATAAGTGATATGGCATTTCTTTTAATGAGTAAGACGAATAATTCAATTTCCCTACAAAACAGGGTTTTTTTCTTTAAAAAATATTATTGAAAACCTTAGCGTGACGGATTGCCATATTTAATTTAAAAATGTGGCATTCATTATTAAAATGGATCGAGGTCCATTATGAACGATAAATTCCTTATCTCTGAGTTGATGTTCACATTTCAAAAGGCTTCGAATCAAGTGATAATTTAATACAATAATAATTTAGTGAATAAAATATAATTTTAAATCTCGTGAATCGGAAGTTGAGACTAAATTCTCTTATAGAATGAATTTAACGACGTATAACAACATGTACAATGAATGTTAAAATGCTGTAATGGACAACTTAATAAGACATGCTAATGGGACAGAGCTTTCATGATTTGAAGTAACATCACGTTCGTTTATTTCCAGATATCACGAGAAGGTTCCTTTTGACCCCATTGAGCTGGAGGAGAATGCCAAGGCCTACGGCCTTGTTTCCCCTGAGCCCTTTTCTCTCCCAGAGTTTTCGCCGCTTTGGAGGGGTGCCACCTATGCTGGGATTGAGGCTCCCGTTACGAAAGAAAAGGTAATGTGCTCATGATGCTAAAAATAGTTGGATTGAATTACTCATTCGGGGTATTTGTTTGTTCTACAGTGTTGGGTGTAAAGACAGCGACAGAAAAAAAACTGACGGAGAAAGAAAGACTTCATATATTTCACAATAAAACAAATATCTCACTATCTATCTCTCTTTCTGTCGCTGTATTTCCCCCAACAATGGAAAGATAACAAATATCCCGAATTTCATAATTATCAAACGTGACTTTGGCAATCTATATTATTTATGGTATAAAAACATAATCTTGAAATGTTATAGAGAGTGATGTGACGTCACTCTCCATAGTTCATGATAAAAATATGAAGTATCACTCTCATATACAAATGTGACTATCTCTGCATATAATCATGAGCTGATAGGCTCCACTTCCTCCTTTATGGGTATATAAGCGTTCCGATTCCAATGTCTATTTATGACTGTGATCAAGCTATAAACAGTCATGTTCAAATGCAATCAACCCTGTCACTAAGGGCCACTCAAGGAAACACAAAAAAGTAACATAGAAGGTTTAAATAATATTTTCTTCTGCTGTGAAAGTGTGTGTGATCCCTAACGCAGGTTGACAGCGTTAGCTTCTATGAACGCCTCCATGTGTAAAGTCAGATACCTTTTGGCATTATTTTAATCTATTTATCGTGAAATCAGAATGTGGAATTTTTTTTAAATGAATATTGTTCTTAGAGACTAATTAAGAATTAATAATAGACATGGATATAGGCCAAATAGAAGAAACTATGTGTTTTTAAGGATGAAGTCTTGACCATAGAGATAAAATGACATGGAGAGCTTATTTGATTATTCAGAGGCATACGTCATTGTGCCCAATATAAACAAATTTTTCTATCTCTAGGATCAGCTTACAATGACGTAGTATAAATTACTTAGTTAATAAGGGAATAAGCTCTCTTTATATATGTGACGTGAGAACACTATTTGAATATATGTAGAACGAAATATAAGAAAAGGAGAAAAAATATTATACGTATTTTTTGGCTATATTTACTTCATACGATGATGCTTCCATTTTTTATGATTTGAAATTATACGTTCTATATACAAAAAAAAAAATACTGACTTTCGATCATATTAGTTGGATGCTTGTAGTTTGTTTTATGTCGATTGTTTATTACAATCAAAGGTTTTTCAATGCGCAATATCCTTCCAAAGATGGAAGGCCGTAATTTGTCGTGGAATCATTACAAAATATTTATGTCAGCATCCCTGCGCATCGACATAAAGCTCCACCAATCACATGCTCCAACATAACAATGGTAGAATTATGCTTTGAAGAGAGGGAGAAAGAGAAAGAAGGGGGGATCTGAATTCAAAACAATACATATAAAAAGGGAGACTACTGCCTACTCTATTTTAATATTAGAAAACGTAGATTAACTATGAACAACGTAATATGATTGGTTAAAAACACAAGAGCGCGTAAGATGATGCCAATATTCCTGGCCAATTTTTCATTTGATTAGCTTCTTCATCGACAATTATTCCTTAAATATCGCATCAATTAGAGGGCTAATTGAAAAAAAAATACAAGTACAAAATGGAGAAGAGTAAATGAAGAATACTATTATAGGTCAGTCTCATTTTCACCAAAAAAATTGTATCTCACGTCACATATCTATAGTCTTGACCCCTAAGCTCACACTCAAGAGCCGCGGGTACCAACTGTTAGTATTATTATTATTCACAATCTTTTTAAGTCAACCAATCACGTTGTAGAAAAGAGTTTATTAATCTTAACTACTAAAACATTCCTCAATTCTTATGTCACAGAAAGAATAGATTTGCAATAATGCCCAAGGCAGCTTGTAATACAAGAAGCCATCTAAAATGACTCCAAGTCTTTGGTTAAACTGTCATTTCTTAGGAGGATATTTCAATGGGAATCTAAGAAATGTAAAAAAAATAGCTAAACTTGCTATATTAGGACTATTTTTATGTTTTTAGTCTCTTATTAGATTTCTCCCCTCTTTTTTCAGCAATCAAAGTCCAAGTCCGAAGAGGAAGTCAAACCCGTTGCCGAAGTTGAAGTCAAGGGAACCGAAAAGGATCCAACAAACGAGAGCGGGTGTTTAATAGCCTAGTCCGGCCTCGGTGCGCCCCTGCTGCTTCTCTTCCTGCTGTTGCTATCGCCTTCTTCTGTGATAAGGAAGATTTTCTTTATTACAATATACTATGTCTTTATTATATATATTTCAACTCTATTGTAGGTTATAATTTTCAGGTATATTAATGAATAAAATAATCAATTTCGGGTCCTACACCTTTTAACAAAAAATAGACCTTTTTGCATCGCGCCATTAGTTTATCATCATGGAGAGTAGTAATAATAATAATATAATTATAACAATGAGTAGGTGTATACATATTAAAAACGTAAAATTATTAGTAAATATAATGGTGGTTTTTTGACAAGATATTAAAAATATAACATTAAATATATATCATCTTTTTATGTATTTGTGTGTTGAGGGAGAGTTTTTGTGTGTTGAGCAAGGCGACTAGCTACTAAACCTTATACTGTCATAGGTGTGCCTCCTTCTTGAGGATTGATGGATTATATTACGTCATTAAAATGAAAGAATTATCTTTTCATTAAAAAAAATATGATTCATATCCTCATAAGTGACGTCATTGGAAGAAGTAAAAAAGGCAGATAGATGTATATATCTAGGAGAAGCTTTACACATGTCCCTAAAGAAAATGAGAGGATCAAAACAATGAACGGCCTTCTACAACCTTGATTATTAGTTGAGGATGATAACATAGAGGCTTTATTTATACTTTTTACTACACATGGAGAAAAAATCACTACTAGAATATTACAATAGTTATTGAAAAGACCCAATCTTAAGATCCTCTCGGCATTAAAAATATCAGATTTTTGCCCTAGAGGTTTTTGCACTTATTTCTATCTTAATGGTGTGAGTACTTATACCAAGACATGGCCTTGGTCAGGTTGAGAGAAGTGTTCAAAGCAATAGGCCTCCATTACTCAGGGGGACTGCTGCCCCTTGAGCAATCTATAAAGTATTATTATTCCTCAATATCTATTTGTGTCTCTCAAGAGGCTTCCCTCCGTAGTGACGTCATCATTGAATGAGTCACTCCAATAGGTGTATAGTTGTAGTAGTAGTCAGTTAAGTCACCTTGAAGCTGAGTAGTAGTTTTTTTTCTTCTTCCTTCTTTCCTAAATGATGGGCGTGGATTTTCTCCTTCCTCCATTTCGAACTATTCATCTCACTGATGGACGAATAATGACAGGTGGAGTAATAGTAATACGCATGAGAGGACAGGGAAGGGGGCAGTCTTGAATATATATATCTTTTTTGGGGTAAGGAAGAAGAAGGTTTTTTTCTTTACTGATGATGAATAAGGTTTCAATTTCTATTGGGGATCCCTCGCACGAGCGGGGTCGGGAGTTGTCCAGACCCTGGTATTGGTACTTGGCCTTTTTCTCACTAGGCTTTAGTATCTGAAAGAGAGCGAGAGAGAGAGAAGGAAAATTATTTTCGAATAGATATACATGACAGGAGTTAAATAGTATAAAGAATTGAAGGTAAAGTTAAATTAAAAATATATTTTGTGAAAAGTAATATTAATTTTTTAAATGTCAGTCAAAAAATTAAAAAATTTGTAGCTTTAATATGCTATAATAATGCAGAGTGTTCTTCAAAACCATACATATAAATAAGACAAAAATTAGACCAATTTGAAAAAAAAAAAAACAGGCACTTTTACACCGAGTCGAAGCTTTGTTCGAAGCTCAAAAATATATTGGATCATGACAGGATTCTACTGATTGGGGCCAGTCTGAAACACAGATTTAGTTTTGGCAAAGGAACTTAATTTCACATATAGACATCTGTAACCAGATGTAGGCCCCAATATGTATCAATCCATGTAAAATATACAAAAACAGGGAAAATATGTATTTAAAAAGTCTAAATATGTGTGATTTGAGGATCACATAATAACCCTAATTAATAGGACTGAAAAAATTTTTTTTTTAAATCAATCAAGCTCTGTAAGAGTGAATACCCATTCATTAATTGGTTCACTTCAAGTGTTTTTGGCACAAATGGTAATGATATGAGGAAGATAATATTACTCCGTATATGTCTTTGCTCTTAATCATCAATTCAAAAATTAAGAAATAGAGAGTGGTAAGTAAGAGGAGTTTCATCGATTCACAAATCAACATTTGTGACGCTACAGGCATATATACGAAGAGGGAAAATATCCAACTACAAAATGTATTGACGTCACAAATGAAGGATTTAGATTATTATGCTCAGTTGTGGTTGTGTTCTTTACTTTAGTCACTATATGTCTTTTTATGCATTTATCTATTTTAACACAGACATACACTTTTAACTAAATTAATGATGAGTCACAGTTTGAGACCTTATGGCAGGGCTATTCAATTGGCGGCCCGCGGGCCAGATGCGGCCCGGACACGACCAACATGTTTGGGTCAACATACACTTGCGAATCGAGCTTTTCTCACGTGAATGCAATTAAGAAAAGTTATCGGTGTTCTGTTCGGTGTACAGACAACAAAATTCACCAGTGCCTTAGGATTGCATTGACATCTTATGAGCCAAACATCAGAGATCTTGTGCAAAACAAGAAATGCCACTTCTCTCACTAAAGTCACCGGCAGCAGTGGGCTAAAATAGCCCTGTTCTGTTTAGCAGCCAGCCTCATGAACAATGAGAAATGTTGAGTTAAATGTTCTATTTTTGTTTGTTTTAAATAAAGGAGATGGAGCAGAGAGTTGTTTGTGTGCATTTTTATAGGCCTATTCAATTTTGAAAGCTAAAAAGGTCATATAAAATAGGCCTAATAAAAAAATAATAGGCATAGTAACCATCGGCCTAATAATACTAATAGTAATACTACTAATGTTAAATAAAAAACATAATAATAGACTTATTTGAAAAAAAGTGGCCGCGGAAATTTTGCGGCCCAGCTCAAGTTCTGGGATTCCAAATGTGGCCCACTTGGAAAACTAATTGAATAGCCCTGCCTTATGGTATCCTAACCCATATGACTAACTCAATGCATTTGTTGTTGTCAATAGCACAGCTTTCATTTCTACTTGATTTAAACTCCTCCGTTATTACGTCAAAAAACTTTTGAATCATCCCTTTGAATATTAGCTGTTACGCCGTTAGATGAGTTGTCTTGGCTGTCATTATTGTGAGGGGTTTTTACAATACCTGAAATGAGCACATGAGCATTTCGTCCACGCTCATCATGGCCCCTGCATTGTCAAACTCCCCACAGTAATTGGGAGCGGAGAAAAGAGTGACGAGCTGTCGCTTGGCAAAGAACTCATAGCCATCCTCAACCACCTGGAAATAGTAGAAGGAGAATGAAAAAGGACATATAATAAACAAAGAGCCTAATGCGGCTAGTCATCAGAGCTGGGCAGCTCCAAAAAGGGTTCGTAATGCTGGTTAATAAGACAAATATACAATTCAGGAGTATTCAGAAGTCTTGATTTTTCTTATTTGAGTTCCAAAACATGAAACATTTTTAAAAGGTTGGAATTTATTAAAGTAGAACATACACAAATTCAACATACTGATTGAAATTTGCGTATATTTAGCGTTAACCGGGCTTTCAAGGGTCCTAGGTTTTTCCTTGTGGAATTACAAATTGACGAAAAAATATATATTATTTGCTCGTGTAGTGATTTATTATATACGCTAAGTTCTTTGAAAAAATAAATATCTTTATTTATTTGTATTTCTCTAAACATAAAAAAGAGAATTACACAATTCTGATTGAATAACGATTCATTATTGATTTTTATTTTTCTATATATATATATGCAATAGAATAATAAACGTTGGACTATCTAGCACTTTCACTATTTAGTAGATCTTATGTTTATTATTGTAAAAATTTATAATTTTAAGACAAACTAATCCAACAAGAAAAAAAAACAGTCTAGAATGAATGTTATTTGAAAAATGAATACAGCTTTAATTTCTTCTAACATTATTTCCATTACATATTTAAACCGACGCCCCGTTGTGTGGTCGTTTTCCTCACTCTTGTGTATGTGTCTTGAATGTATATCTATAGTGAGCAGTCATCAATATATTAATTAAATTACTTAAAAAGAAATTCCACATGTCTTGCATGACACAAATATTTAAATTGCATTCATCCATATATAAATCTTACACTTTCACTCTTCAGCAGATGTGAATATCCATTACCTGATGAGCCCTGCAAATGAGATCCAAGTCGTGTCTTTCAAGGAACTTAGAGACGACATCCGCCCCAAAGGTGAAGCTCACGCCCCGATCGTTCTCTCCCCATCCCTCCACGTCCTTGTCCGGATCAGACCAGAGAAGATCACATAGGAGTCCTGAAAACAAAGATGGAATCAATGTCCCTTCCTTCCTTCCTTTCTTTCCGTTTGTTTCAAGGTGTCTTGCTATTATTACCCGTGTCGGGTACGTCAGTGGGTCTCATGATCCTCCGAATCTGCTCCATGCACTGTAGGTCCGGTGAGAGTCCTCCGTGGCAGCAAAATATCTTTTCGTCCACGATGGCTGCGATGGGGAGACAGTTGAAGCAGTCCGTGAAGGTCTTCCAGAGCTTGACGCTGAATCTCCGCTTGCACTCGTCATAGAATCCGTAGATGCGATTGATGGAGGCGCACTCGTGATTCCCCCGAAGGAGGAAGAAGTTCTCTGGGTATTTGATCTTGTATGCCAAGAGGAGACAAATCACCTCCAGGGACTGCTTTCCACGGTCCACATAATCACCTAGAAAGATGTAGTTGGACTCGGGGGGAATCCACCGTACTCGAAGAGACGCAAGAGATCCGTGTACTGACCATGGATGTCCCCGCAGATCTTCAGAGGGGCCTCCAACTCCAAGAGAATGGGTTGCTGAAGAAAAATGGCTCGAGACTGAAGACAGAGACCCAGAATCTCTTCCTCCTCCATGTTGACACGCTTCACGGGGTGGCTCCCACGGACGCCCAGGAGGCGCTGGATCAGGTTGTCCACGTTGATCTCAGACATCCCGATCTAAGGACTGCACTCAAAAGACGGGACCAAAGGAATCGGGATCCACACAATAAAGGAACCCCTTTGACTTCAGACAGAGAGAGAGAGAAAGAGAAAGAAGAGAGGAGAGTCACTCACTCTCTTTCTCTGTGTCCCTCTTACTTCTTCTGTCTATACCCAGGCCTGACATGAGGAAATATCAGCGCCTCTCAAACCTTGCTCACTTGAAAATATATCATAAATATGAAATAAAACATCATGAAACAGTCGCTTTAACGATGTGTCAACTATTTAACTATGTAACGAAATGATAATGATACTAGACTTTCATTCAATATGTACATCAATATGAGTTTAAAGAACGTGTTCCCCTGGTGAAAGGTTGAGAACCCCCCCCCCCCCCCCACTGCTTACCCCATTCACTTTCTCTCTTTTATCCCTGAGTTATTTACTTTGTACGGTCTGTAAGCAATGGGAATAAGAGCTCACTTATTGTTTATATTTTTCTATGGTCTCCGTTCACTGGCAAATGCCCAAAACCCGCCTTTCATCCCAAATAGGCATTTTACTATTCTTCTTCTAACCCCCATTTTTTACTCTATTTACAAATCGTGTTGTGTTATTTTGAAATATCTCATTCATTTATGATGAAAGCTTAAAGAGACATATTATTAAACAATCATTTCAAATATTTTGATTATTTTCATAGGAAGAAATGGCTCAATTATTGAGGGGGGAACTGATGATGATTGCGTCATATTGACAGAAAGAAAAATGTGGACCTGAAAATGACATCTTCATTACGTTATGATTAAGTGTTAAATTTAATACCACATTAATAAAAGTGTGTAATGACATTAATCAAATCCCTCCAACAATCTATCACATGTTTTTATACATAAGGTCTTGTAATTTTAACCAATAGTAAAATATTTAGGCTCTACATTATAAGTTGCTCAAATATCTTCTTTTTGCATCTTGGTTATATATATATATATATATATATGTGTGTGTGTGTGTATAAAATATTTTTCTTCATCTCCATAATTATTAATTATATGACGATATTTAAATTATATTGTTTTAATGTTGATTAAAACCCGTATAAATGAAAACGATATTCAAATAAGGTTGATAGCTAAGGAATATCCGGTGTCCTTGATAGAAGTGCCGGTTCTCTTAGTTTAATGTAGCTTGCTTAAAGTTGTAGACCAAGTAAATGTGTGATCAAAATTGGTATATTCACACCTTAAAATCGAAAATAAGTTTAAATTGTCTTTTAAAAAACGGTCATTTTAATACCTTTAATGGAATGAAAAACATGGCATCAATATGGGTTATATATAAGACACAGCAAAGACAATTATTGATAGGTGCAATATTATGAAAATAAGCAGACTAAAAATATCGAATTTCCATAAGACCTGTTAATCAAACCATTTGCTAACGGTAATTTACAATAATTTGGTCAGAAAACCAATTCTCTTGGTTCCGAAAAATAATCTTTCAACCGAGAGCTGAAGTGGTTCATACCTGCAAAGAATCTTTGATTTTGTGGTTTTCCTAAATATTTGAATATATAAGGCATAAGGAGGAAAGAGAGCCGTACCCGGCCTAGAACGCTCTACCAGTAAAAACTTCAAGGTCAATAAGGTACCTGAAACCTTGATTTAAAAAAAAGCCCTAAACAAATTAAATCATTAAAAATGCTAAGTACCGGCAAAAACTTTTACATATTTCCTTTCTGATAATGTGTTGCAATATTTAATTTCCCAATGAACCATAGGATAAGCACAATACAACAAAATTTAAATGTGTTTAAATCATAGAGATATAAAGACATAGAGGGCTTATTGTATTCTTCAGAGAAATAAGTCATTGTGCCCAATATAAACAAATCTTTCTATCTCTATGATCAACTATCGATGACGTAGTACAAATTACTTTGTTAATATTGGGCATAGGCGACAGCTGAACGATGTTTCTCTAATATTGAAGGGAGTAAGCTTTCTTTATCTTTATATCTCTATGGCTTTAATAAGCTTTATGGTCTAGACCTGGGGTCGGCAACCCAAAATATTGAAAGAGCCATAACGGAACCAAAAAATTGAAAAAATGTGTCTGGAGCCACCAAAAATGTAATTCCTTAAAAACCTTCATACGGTGCACATTTTGGTCCTACATATTCTCCTATCCCAATCTCTTCCCCATTTTCTAACGTTTTTGGAAAAGATCCAGGGAGCCACAAAGCCAGCTCTAAAGAGCCGATGAGGCTTTAGAGCTGCGGGTTGCCGACTCCTGGGCTAGACTAAAGAGCCTAAAAGGAAGTGCTCATCGCAGTTGATGTATAAAAAAAGCAAGAGAAGGATGTAAAAGAGTTCCAAATTAATACTCTTTATTATTATTTTTTGATTAGCACATCACAAATTTAACACATTACATCTTACAGAGAAATATAGATGTTTCTCCAAATACATTCAATGAACTATCGCAGGGGTCATTTTACATTGGTTATGAAGTTTAAAATAATCAGATCACGTTCAAGACTCATGACTGTGTATGTCTGTATCCGTATAGATGTTCCATGTTTCTGCCAACACGTTTGCGTTTACTTGTTTTAATTGTTGAACGAATTATGTATATCCATTACAGTAAATAACAAAATCTACGATTCCTCTCTCACTTTGTCACATTTTCACATCGTTGCCTATAATTGGATAATTGTAGTTATGAAGCTACAGGACTTTGAAGCTATTCAGATGGATCAAAACGTAATTAAATACAATATCGGTAAAGATATTAACATATACTTTCACTCTCCTTGCGGAACATTTATACATTTTTATAGATTATTTTGTCAATCACTTAATATACTTTATCAAAAAATATAGAAGAATTATAAATAAATAAATATATATATATTTGGCCAAAGCCTGCTTTAAATTTAATTCGGACTTGACTAAATCTGCAAATAATTTTAGACTTGAAGTTATGACAAGAAGAAACATGAATTAGTCATTTTAGCGCTCACATGTTTTTTGGAGTGTAGGGAAATATTTATTTTTCTTTTAAATTAGGTTCCTCGTAACATAAGAGCGATAAAATTTCTAAAATGTAAGGAAAACTTGTTTAAATGCTTCTTGTTTCATCAAACAGACAATTGTGTGGATATTAGGTTCAAAAGCCCAGAATATAGCGTTGAATGATTACCTGTATCAATAAGGAATTTAGATATTTGCCAAAGTCATTTTTACTTTTAAGATGTTCAAAAATGTGCCCAGCAATATAATACAGGACATATAGATGTTGGTAGGATAACGTATGCGAGTCTGCTAATTTTTTTTTTTTGAAGAAACGTTGAATCTTCAGTGCCGTTACATTTTTATATTAAGTCAATTCCTCAAGAAAGTCAAAAAGAGTTATTATTCCCCATCATCAATGTTATATTACCCCTTCATGAATCGACTCAATGTTATATTCCGATATTATCAGGGTTTTCCACAGCTGTTGAAATATATAATTTTATATCTAATATTCAACTTTTATCATCATTTGAAATATGTTTATATTCAAAATTTTATACAGTTTATTTTATATATTAAAATATACGCCTGTTATGATATATCAATGAAACCTACTGTTATGAACAAATAATTGAATTTTTCAATGCACTGTAAGAAATTAAGGAACTAACAAACATATCTTAGTTATTTATAACTTGATCGATCGCTATTTTTAGGTTTGAACTTCATATATTATTTTTAATCAGCATCAAATAGTCTATATTGACATCAGAACGATCAAAATATAATATTTTTTGGTTCTCCAAGCTGTTGTTATTCTAATATCACTTATCTATGTATTCCTTTTTACTTAATGCCTATGAAATGAAACTGTTAGGAACTATATTATTTTACAGTCTAGAAGGAACACAATAATTACAGCTTCCTATGCTTATTAAGGCTAGACATCTATCTAGCAAGGAAACTATAAATTACAGCTTCTAGTATTCTTATCTTAGATAAATTCATTACGCCATCAAAACAAAAACAAATTAAATACTGTTTTGAGAGCTAGCAAAGTAGGAATCTTGATGAGCTTCGGGCATGCGTGCTTACGTAATACTTCTCAAATTTGCACCACTTTGAACTGTCAAATCAGCTTCGCCCTGAAACCCGAAATGTCAGAGGATCCCAGTAACTTTGACGACCTCTATGAGACGCCGTCATCATCATCTGAGGGATCCGACAAGCGCCGACTACCCCCTGGCTTCCAAGAGGAGCTTCCCCTCAGTTTAGACGAACAAGCGGCAGCCCTAGCTAAGCGAGTGAGAGTCCTTCCGGAGTCACTTACTGTTCTGAAGCCTCTCCCTCAGCTACAGGAGTCAAAAGAGATCCCTGAAGAAGAGAAAAGTAAGTTTATTCATGCAGTTGACTTACTTCTCCATTGAATAACATAATTCCATGTATATATTTTTTATATATAACTGTGTATTGGCATCCTCATAAAGGTCGGATTTTTCAGAAGAACTTTGCACCAATGGCTTCAAATATGAGGCTTGTGATTTTTGAAATTGTTTGTTGCAAGTTGGAAAGAATCATTGCTATCGCAAAAAAAATTGCGCAGAAGCCGCTGTATTTTTTAAAATCATTATATGCATATTTTAAAACTTGAGATGCCCTTGTAATTTACCATCTATACCAACACTTTGTTTTTAACAATTATTTTCTTCACCCATGTCTCATTTCTACATAGCAAAGATTTCAAATTATCAAGCAGGTTCAATATCTCATATCTGGGTCATTCATTATTCAGGTGATCCTAGTTTTATCTGAATATTTTTTTTTGCTTAACACTTATTCATATCCAAAATATATAAATTAATTGAATAATTTAATGAAGAATGAAAGTGAGCCAAAACGCCGTACCGGCAAAATATCCTACACCAGTACAGTATTTCTTTAAAAGTGATGAACAAAAATCAAAGGAAACTGTAAATAAAATGCTTGTGAGCGACAATTAATTATATTTCAAAGAGCATTTTATAGAATATTTGTATCTATAGAATTATTGGCCATTATTAATTGTAGAGTAGCGGCAAGTTCTTGAACTATTTTCATTCCTGCATATACACAAAAATATATTTATATGAAATAATTACTATACTACATATGTAATAATAATAAATCTGGAAATTAATTGTATATCATGCATTCTATGTAATACAATTTTAAATAAGACCATAAAAAAATTAATTATATGGTTTCCCCAAAGTCTAAAATATTATCTCCTATCTTCCTTAGAGTCCCTGCCTTGTCCCAAAATCTATGTCAGATGTCTTCCTGCAAACTTGGGAGAATCGGTTCTCCATGCTTATTTTTCTAATTTTGGAGAAATATCGCACCTTGTCCTTGTCAGGGACTACGAGACTGGCGTCTCAAAGGGGTATGCCTTCATAACCTTTACTCAAGAAGAATCAGCACTTCACGTTCTCAAGGTAAAGGAATGATGCATCTCATCATGTCTATGACTTCACTCCAAATAATTCCAATTTTTTGTGCTTCCTCCAGGCAGCATCTCATAATCTCCAAAGCGCACCTCACATGAGAATATCTCTGGCCCTCCCAAAAACAAATGACCCAAATAAAAAGCCGTAAGTAAATTTATTAATTAATGTGTTTATAGAAATACTTCTTTATTTAAAAAAGAGTTAAAAAGTGAGTTTAGATTATTATAAAATTATAGAACCAAAACGGCTTAAACTTATAATTTGAATATAAAATGCTTGCAAATTACATAAAGTTGTATCTGAAGAGTGATATCACACAGTTGTATGCTTTAAAGTACATCCTGCAAGTCCTTGCATCTCCTCAGGAATTTTCCATAGCCTTTGCTAGTAGCTAAAACTCGAATATCAGCAATAAACCTGCTGGCCTCTCGAAGATTCTTGACTTCAGACTTTATTGTTTCTGGAAATTCCTCGATATTGCTTTTATATTTGTCCTTATTTGAAGAATGTCCCAAAAATGACCAATTAAATTATATCCAAGTGGGCAAAACGAACTGGATTTCATAGTTGAATTATTAACTGCTTTTCTAAAGTAACTTCTGAAACCCTTTACAGTATGAACCAATTCGAAAAATTGTTTTTTTGGTTTATGCATACATTCTTGACCGTACTCTGCATTTTAATTTGTCAAGGTTTTTTATCAAGGTTTCAGGTGTTGTACTGGATTTACGGACCCTTACGCCTCACTTCATCTCTGTATATTATATATTGCAACATATGCTTTTTATAAAACATATTGAAATATTTAGTTACTATACATATTGCCGTATTTCATTGTAAATTATGTGAGCCCCATTTATTTATTGTATGTTTATGGTCAGAGATCTTACGTCTCACAAAACAGTTTTCGGGAGTTTTTTAATAGTTTAAAATGATCGGTATCAATTGGTATTCCAAGCTCTGTCATTTTGAATACTTTTTCCTTATTTTAGGTCAACTCCATCATATCCATCATCTAATAAGGAGCTCATTCTTCCGAATCAAAATAGACTGTACATAGGTCCTCTCTTCGAGAGCATCTCCAATGAGGAATTGTCTGAGAGCCTAAAGCCCTATGGAGAACTCAAAACCATAACTCGACATCCAAGAAATGTGCATCATCTTCCTTATGTCTCCGTGGAATTTCTGGAAGGCATCTCCGTTCGGAGAGCCTTTGGAGCAAAGATTCACCTCGGAAGCAATGGAAGTAGGCTCAAAATATCCGCGAGTCAGTTCGTCATGGAGATTCTCCTCAGTCAAAACGTGATTTTCTTTCATGAAGCCTATATGAGGTGCGATAATAACGTAAGTTGTATAGTTTTTTATACTCTTAATCAAAAAGGTTATAATGTAGTGAATGAAGTCCATATTTTTTATCTTCCTGACTCAATTAAGATGAAATCATTAAGTCCTAACATTTGTATAGAAATTAAGCATCTTTTTTTACTCCAAAATCCATATATAAAAACTGGAGATTCATTTTATTGAAAGACTGATAATTATTTTGAGGCATAATTTACGACATAAATATCAAATTTTGATGTATAAAGACAGTTGGTGGGTTTCTTAATATCTATTCTTGATGCAATCATCAAAAGAGTTGCATCTGACCAAGGAATACTAAATGTATCTACATATTATTCCTTGATCTGACTCACAAACTATACTGTCTTTATCTCTATTTTAATAGAACTAATATTCGTCTGGCATTTCTTACATTATATCAATGTGTTATAGATTACCGAAATCAGATTAATATTGAAGAGGACACATGGCCCTCGGATCAGATATTCAGCCGATAAAAACAGAGATACGACATTTTGTTCTTATCCAAAAGGTCGAAAAGCGATAAATATGTATGTACCCGGACAATTCCATATCAACTGGATACAGGTTACGCCATGACCATCGACAAGTTTGATCATTTTTGGCACACTTATTAGACACTAAAAGGTAACTCTTTGTGCTAAAATTCAAATAGCTGAAACTCACAGGGGTCATTTTAGGAGCGCTCAAACTTCTGGAAAACGCCGAAAACCCCATGCCCATCTTATACTTTAAAAGTTGATAGCTTCCTTCATAGTCGTTAGATTTTATTTTCTGTATATCAAAATACTCAACACATAGACAACTTTCTGTTTAGTATAATCATGTACAATTAAACAAAAAATGTACTTCCAAATAGCACCCTTATGAGGCCACAAATTTTATTTGTCCTAATATTTGAAAGGTAGCCCAATTTATGGCTTCCATAAAAAATTAAAATTGGATATCAAGGTTACATTCCCAAATAGGCCTCAAACTGAAGAATTTTATCCTTTTTTACTATGTTACTATCAATATGTTACCACTCTACCTTAATTTATAATTACCTAAATATTATAATTCTAGGCTTGGGAGGAGCATTTTTTGCAGTTCGGCAAGGTTTACAGGTGCATGCAGTTCTCTGATACCTATAAGGGTTCCTTTAGAACCTATGGTTTTGTGGACTTTGTGGATTCCTCTTCGGTTGAGAGGCTTCTTCAGAGACGGAACACGCTAGCTCCTCCAGGACAGTTCATCCGCCTCAGCAAGTACCTTCCTCTGCATTTGCTTATGAACATATGCGCCATAGGGGATAAAGAGGCTACGGACATGATTGGGAGGCTAGAATATCGCGTTCCAGAGTCCGGGTCTGGGGAGAATCCGCTTCTAAGCTACACTTTCAGCAAAATAAAGGTTATAATTATAATTAATTATTAAAACCGGGGTATATTAAAAGACAAAGTACGCCCATATTGCCAAGACAGCTGACTTTTCGCTTGCGGCTATTTTTAATGACGTCCCACCGGCAAGCAGAAGGAATAACATTTTGTGATATTTATTCTTCCCGCTTAGGTCATCAAAAATCCATTGATACAATATATTTTTGATACGTCTCCAATAATAATAATGACATTTTAATCTCGAAAACGACCTCTAAAATAGCTTATATTTATTTTAAACCCCTTCAAATATTTTCAGAGGAGATCGTGTCCAGCCAAGTCCGCATACCGATTGCACTCGTTCCGAAGTTAATGGCGAGAGGGGGAAAAAGATAGCTGAAATATCTCGGGACTCCAAGTGCAAGGTTATTGTCCCCAAGGCAATGGAAGGGGAGTCCGATGTGGTTGTGACGATCAAGGACTCCGGATAAACATCAAGACCGCACAATACTTGATGCAAAAGGCCATCAAAGGACTCTCCTGAATGGATTTTCAATGTTTATGTATTATATTTTTTAAATAAATATTTAAAACAAAACGCGGTTTGTTGTTTACTCGTTACATTCGAACACATAAAATGATTGGTGACATATCAAAAGCCTTCTGTTTTTTTAGTACAATAATTCTAGTTATGTTTTTTTAGGTTTTAAAATTGTTAACATTATGATTGGTCATTCAAACTCACAAATAAACATATTTTCTCAATTATATTAACTGAATTTCCTTTTTTACGTCTTGCAGTTAGAGTGATGATCCATTTATCGTCAGTTATGATGGAACAAAATAAATATTTATTATTTCCGAAAGTTTGAGCAGTTGCTTTATTAAATTAATAATAATAATATAATGTTGGTGAAGTCCATTTAACACTAGATAGACGGCAGTCATACCACTACCTCGGTGGACGGAGCGGCTTATTTCCACCCGCTTAAAAAAAAACTTTATTATTAAGCATATGGTTATAAGAGCTTATATATGTTTTAGTTAATACATTTTTATTAGTTACCTCCGCCGAAGGAGGTATTGTTTTCACTGGCGTTTGTTGGTTTGTTAGTTTGTTGGTTGTCAGCAAGATAACTCAAAAAGTACTGAACGGATTTGGATGAAATTTTGTGGAGTTGTTGGAAGTGCCAAAAGGAAGAAGTGATTAAATTTTGGCATCTCTGAGTGCAGATTAAGGCGCCAAATGAGCTAAATACTACTAAATTTTCAAGTTAGCCTACTCTGCCAATAGATGTCGCTGTGCTGTGAAATTGGGTGCCGGGAGCGTCTTCCTCTCGGAATTTCCGTCTAGGGGAACCCTCCCCCGTCTCTCTACGCCTCCCCAGTCGTGAAAATCCGCCTCGGAAGGCTCATGACGGCGGAGGTTTGCACTCTCTGAGTGTATATATGCCTCTAGTTTATCATGTATTTTAGTATAAGTTGCATGGTTTTAATGTAATTCAAGTTATCATCTGTGTAGAATTTAAGTAATTTATATGAGGTATTTTCGTTATTTGCATTAAAACAAGGTTTGCACTCCAGTCTTTTTTGGTACTCCCAGGGCAGTCTTGTACGCAGAGGTTGGGTGAAAATTTTTATTATAACGTCCATATTGCTACGTGTTTGTTATTATAAGAGTAGTAACAAGTTATGTGACTTAATTTATTCCCATTATTGCGTTTATGATTTTTAAATATCTATCTTCCCTTAAACTCCCTTGCTTGTCCTAAAATCTATGTCAGATGTCTTCCTGCAAACTTGGAAGAATCGGTTCTCCATGCTTATTTTTCAAATTTTGGAGAAATATCGCACCTTGTCCTTGTCAGGGACTACGAGACTGGCGTCTCAAGGGGTATGCCTTCATAACCTTTACTCAAGAAGAATCAGCACTTCACGTTCTCAAGGTAAAGGAATGATGCATCTCATCATGTCTATGACTTCACTCCAAATAATTCCAATTTTTTGTGCTTCCTCCAGGCAGCATCTCATAATCTCCAAAGCGCACCTAACATGAGAATATCTCTGGCACTCCCAAAACAAATGACACAAATAAAAAGACGTAAGTAAATTTATTAATTAATGTGTTTATAGAAATACTTCTTTATTTAAAAAAAGAGTTAACAAGTAAGTTTATATTATTATAAAATTATAGAACCCAAACGCTTAAACTTATAATTTGAATACAAATGCTTGCAAATTACTTAGCGATGTATCTGAATAGTAACATCACACAGTTGTTTGCTTTGAAGTACATCCTGTAAGTCCTTGCATCTCCTCAGGATTTTTCCATAGCCTTTGCTAGTAGCTAAAACTCGAATGCCAGCAATAAACCTGCTGGCTCTCGAAGATTCTTGACTTCAGAATTTATTTTTTCTGGAAATTCCTCGGTATCGCTTTTATATTTGTCCTTATTTGAAGCATGTCCCAAAAATGACTAATTAAACTATATCAAGTGGGCAAAACGAATGGATTTCATAGTTGAATTATTAAACTGCTTTTCCAATGTAACCTCTGAAACCCTTTAACAGTTAGGAACCAATTCGAAAAATTGTTTTTTTGGTTTATGCATACATTCTTGACCGTACTCTGCATTTTAATTAGTCAAGGTTTTTATCAAGTTTCAGGTGTTGTACTGGATTTACGGACCCTTACGCCTCACTTCATCTCTGTATATTATATATTGCAACATATGCTTTTTATAAAACATTGAAATATTTAGTTACTATACATATTGCCGTATTTCATTGTAATTATGTGAGCCCCTATTTATTGTATGTTTATGGTCAGAGATCTTACGTCTCACAAAACAGTTTTCGGGAGTTTTTTAATAGTTTAAAATGATCGGTATCATTGGTATTCCAAGCTCTGTCATTCTTGAATACTTTCTCCTTATTTAGGTCAACTCCATCATATCCATCATCTAATAAGGAGCTCATTCTTCCGAATCAAAATAGACTGTACATAGGTCCTCTCTTCAAGAGCATCTCCAATGAGGAATGGTCTGAGAGCCTAAAGCCCTATGGAGAACTCAAACCATAA
>CP045899.1:11511714-11553314 GCA_013387185.1 Caligus rogercresseyi
ACATATAGATATATATATATATATCTATAATATCTATATATATATAATCCATATATATATATATATAGATATAGTTATATAAATATATATATATATATATATATATATAGATATTAGGGTGTGTCTTATTTTTCAAATGTTTGAAATGTTACCATTGAGTGGATTTTCTGTTTCTTGGTGATAAAGAAGACGACATACAAAGTTTGAACAAAATCGGTCAACATTACAAGGTCGCGCAAAGAGGTCAAAGTTTTAAAAATTTAGTAAAAATATAGTTTCCCGCCAATTTCTTCAAAATGGTGGACGTTACAGACTTCAATAATAATTATTAATTTAAAGGAAATCTAATTTACTACCAGACGTATGTTGATGTTTTTTAATAAAACAAAGTTTTCAGTAAAAACAAAGCAAGAAAGGAGTGAGTATTGTTAGCTTATTTCATAGCTTTTTTGTATCAATTAACTTCACTCGCCTGTAGAAGATGACTTGTTCGCTTCAGAGTAAAATAGTACTTTTAAGTTTAGTAAAACTTTAGATGATAAATCCAAAAATGACCTTGGTTGCATTCTATCAGTTCAGAATTCAGTACAATCTGAGTTTACATCATATGATTCAGAGCCTGTATTGACCTATAAGAAATCGATTATGAAAAAAATAAATAATAATTTGTTTCTTAGATTTGCGTCAAGGTATCCTCTCAAAATTTTACTTTGTCTCTGACGCATACATAATCCATTATATGCGTCATTTTGTACGCAAAATAGGCTTTTTTTAATGTACATATAACTCTCTATTATTAAACTCACATGATTTAGTATACCAAATATTAAAGCTGGTTAACCAAGCTTTCATTTGATATGTTGGTGTTCTAAAAATCGCTATACTTTAAGAGATATAAGCAAATACGTACTGTCCCCAAAAATTGATCTTTTGATATGAGAATATACGATTACCATCTGGTAATGTGTTAGTGTTACCTGGATAGAAAGAGAAAGAGAAGGGAGGGTTATTTTCCTCCCTTCTCTCCCTTCTTTTTTTCTTGCTATCCAGGTAACACTAACAGCGTTACCAAATGGTAATCGTATATTCTCATATCAAAAGATCAATTTTTGGGGACAGTACGTATTTGCTTATATCTCTTAAAGTATAGCGATTTTTAGAACACCAAACATATCAAATGAAAGCTTGGTTAACCAGCTTTAATATTTTGGTATACTAAATCATGTCAGTTTAATAAGTAGAGAGTTATATGTACATTAAAAAAGCCTATCTCGCGTACAAAATGACGCATATAATGGATTATGTATGCGTCAGAGACAAAGTAAAATTTTGAGAGGATACCTTGACGCAAATCTAAGAAACATTATTATTTATTTTTTTCATAATCGATTTCTTATAGGTCAATACAGGCTCTGAATCATATGATGTAACTCAGATTGTACTGAATTCTGACTGATAGAATGCAACCAAGGTCATTTTGGATTTATCATCTAAAGTTTTACTAAACTTAAAAGTACTATTTTACTCTGAAGCGAACAAGTCATCTTCTACAGGCGAGTGAAGTTAATTGATACAAAAAGCTATGAAATAAGCTAACAATACTCACTCCTTTTCTTGCTTTGTTTTTACTGAAAACTTTGTTTTATTAAAAAACATCAAACATACGTCTGGTAGTAAATTAGATTTCCTTTAAATTAATAATTATTATTGAAGTCTGTAACGTCCACCATTTTGAAGAAATTTGCGGAAACTATATTTTTACTAAATTTTTAAAACTTTGACCTCTTTGCGCGACCTCGTAATGTTGACCGATTTTGTTCAAACTTTGTATGTCGTCTTCTTTTATCACCAAGAAACAGAAAATCCACTCAATGGCTAACATTTCAAACATTTTGAAAAAGAACAACCCTAATATAATATATATATATATATTACATATGATCTTCAATTGGAAATTATAATTTGCTTTAGAAACACAAACTAATTCTTATTGTACGTATGTTGTTTTATAAACCTAAATAAAATACAGCTAAATATGTCAAATAAATCATATGGACCATAAAGATCTTGTAGCCTACAGTAGATGCTCTAACAATGATTCAAACAGGGGTTTTCCCATTTACTGCAATCCCCAAACCTCTCCTCATATGCCACAATATTCAAAAGATAATGACATTTGACCCCGTTGTAAACATGCTACTTCATAACAAAAATACAGCCGGAGATCAAATTAAATAAAAACAAGTCCTTAGAGATTACACTGGGTGTGTATGGAAAATTTAATACAATTTAAGTCTTCTCTCCAGGAAATGGAATTGAAATGGGTTAAAAGCAAATAGTTACTTGGTCAATTATTGACTACCAAATTTGAATAAAATAATGGTTATAATCATCGCATGAATGATTGGTGGATCGATAGATCAATTTACTGTCTTCATAGTCACACGGTTTTAATCAAAGACGGTTTAACTACTATTAATTCCTCTAAAATACTTCTCTTTTGTTCTCTTCAATTGTCCATCATCTGATATTGATGGCATAATTGTCTTCATGCAAAGTTAAGATAATGCATATGAGTTTACGACAATTGAAGCCATAATTCGACAAAATGTCCATCAAAGGATGGGTCAGTAAGCCTATAAAGCATGGATAATGTCAAAGGTACTTATTAAGTTTTGATCAACGGAGACTTCTATCGACGATGAACCTTTAAAATGTGGTATCTTTAAGACAAATAATTATTGTTTTCCTATCGTTGAAACAAATATGTTTTATTTTTGGTTTTATAATAGCTGAGACTCAGAAATAAGTGAATGAGTGTAGGATGGCAGAGCCAAATATACAAAATTGTTTATTTGGAGAAGTACAATTTATGTGCATTTACATTTATGTTATGTTTTTTTAATTGTGGCTCCAAATAGGTTATAAGCTTATGTAATCTATAGTTGCTTTCATTCCCCTCTAAATGTTCAATCTATATTCATGTAATCCAAAATATTCATGTACACCCAGTATAACTTAACTTTTCTAAAATAAAAAAAACATCATGATTTCTTTTTAAAAGTAGTTCAGTAGCCAAGCAGAGTTCCTCATTGTTGTGGGATTGAATATGTCTATTCTGGGAGCCAAGAAAGTGGACTCCTCAGTCACCCTTGTGAGTGTGGACCTTCGCTCGGACACTCAAACGACTCCTTGTCCCGGGATGAGGGAGTACATGAGCCAGGCTCTGGTCGGAGACGATGTTTATGGAGAGGATCCAACAATCCAGGAACTTGAAAAGAAAATGGCGTATCTGGCCGGCATGGAAGCTGGTCTCTTTGTGCCGAGTGGTGAGTGGAGTTCACGTCATATATCAGCATTAGATAACATTGAACTAAATGCTTAAAAACCTACATTGTAATCAGTGAGAAATATAAAAGCAACTATGAATTTTTTTAATACTTATATATGAAAGAGCCAACTTATAATATATTCATAGGTGTCCAGTATTTCATCGCGTGTAAATTCGTCGCAAACCTTTTTATAGCCGTTTTTGTCACGGGTAAATACATCGCTTGCTCTTTTATAGTCAGTCAATTTTGTCGTTCTTCTTTTTGTCGCAAAGCTTTTTGTAGTTAAGTATTTTCGTCGTTCGTCTTTTTCTCGTCGATATTTTGTCGTGTAGCTTTTTTGTAGTGAAGCGTTTTCGTGCGATTTATTTTTTTACTTTGTAGACCTAATTTCGTTCTCTTACTCGGTGGTACCATGGGGTTTAAATCTACCGCTGACACTCTTTAGGGAGAAACGACAAGCAGCCTAATTAAGGTGAAAAATACTCGGCCTAATACTTTCGTAGACCCTAATCTAAGGGTATGCGCCTACTTTAACCGGGTGCCCCATGGGTTTAAAATCCACCGCCGACTCTTCTTAAGGGTAAAAATCCGGCCGAAAAAATATATACCCTAATTTAAAGGATTGGAACGGCATCAGCTGGGTTCCCCATGGATTCAAAATCTACTGCAGACCCTTCTGGGTCGTAAAAAAAACCAGCTCAAGAGTTTTTTAGACACTAGGCCGGGTATTTTCCACCTTAATAAGAGTCAGTGGTCCAATTACAATCCATAGTACACCCGGCGGAACAACCAAAGCTTAGGTGTGCAAAACTCTTAGGCTGCATGTCTTTTCTCAATAAAAAGTGTCAGCAGTAGATTTAAACCATAAAGATATAGAGAGCTTATTCCCTTCAATAGCAGAGAAACATCGTTCAGCTGGATTTTTGTGACCAATATAAGAAAAGTAATTTGTATTACGTCATCGTAAGCTGATCATAGAGATAGATTCTGTCTCTATGATCAGCTTACGATGCCGTAGTAAAAATCACTTGTTTATATTGGACACAAAAATACAGATAAAGGGAATAAGCTCTCTATATCTTGTATCTCTATGATTTAAAACCCCATGGTACGCCTGACTAAGCGAACGAGATTAGGTCTACAAAGTATAAATTAATTCGCGCGGAAAACGCTTCACTACAAAAAAGCTACGTGACAAAAATACACACGAGAAAAGACGAACGACGAAAATACTTCACTACAAAAAGCTTTGTGACAAAAATACCTGGACAAAAAGAAGAACGACAAAATTGACAGACTATAAAAGAGCAATTGATTATTTACCCACGACAAAAAGGGCTATAAAAAGGTCCGTGACGAATTTACGCGCGATGAAATTACAGTAAACCTATATACACACGTAATTTGTAGAATAAGACTTCCAGTGCGTTACCATTGTCGAATGGTAAAATCCTTTATTAGTCTAGGTAATGTAGAGAGAGATAGTATGTACTTTAATGGTAATAATTAGTTGAAGCTCATTAATCAACTGATTACTTTCTTTAAGACAAAAAAAAAGTAGACAAACATCAAATAAATTACCCAATTCTCCCTTTGAATCCCATAGGATTGATAACAATACTCAAGGCAACACACAAAAAGAAAGACTGGCCTTTAATTAATTTACAATTCATCTAATTTGGTGTATATCCAAATATTGGGAACATCAGCGCGCCATCTAGCAGGCGTTTTATAAAATATACGAATGTATTTCAACCAATGATATGATACATCTATTTTCTATATATTCATCTTGAGTAGCTTTAAAGCCAGCCCTAACAATTAGGATCTTATATATCTATCTAACACTCTATGTCTAACTCTTTAATCATAAATTCTCATAGAATTGTGTATTGATCCTTTCATTACTCCTTTTAAGTGTTCCGGGTTTGTCCATTACAGCTTAATCAAAATAAATAACTTGACAGAAACGCCATTTTTTCATCTTAAAAATCTAGATATAAAAGTCTTTTTTGAAAAAAATGCTTAAGAAACATTTTTGAATCCTATTTCTCGCTATGCTAAAAAATTCCCTCTATAAGTTATATCTGATTCAGGGAATAAATTAGATACTTTTCAATATTCAATAGCCCTTGAGCTGTATAATAGACAAAGGCTCACGAACAAAGTACTTACTTACGTAGGTGGTGAGACAATAAAGGCTTAGTAACTTACCTCAATTTGTGAAGGTATTATTTTGAGGAGGGCTCCTTAGAAATCAATTACCCATTATTTTGGTTATATCAATTTATTATTTATCTGCTTCGACCATATAGCCCTTCTCAAATGTGTGAAGGTAGGGCTAAAAGTTATTTAAAAGAAGATTTTTTCAAACATTTTATTTTCATATTCGGAGGCTCCTTAATAAATTGACTTCCTTTCAAGCTTTGCGTATGAATTATGAGTTGAATAAATCATGTTTATTTTGTCATTCAGGCACAATGGGCAATCTGATCAGCGTCATGGTACATTGCAGGGAAAGAGGCTCGGAGATCATTCTTGGAGATCAGAGTCATATTCATCTATACGAACAAGGCGGAATTGCACAGGTAGTTCGGGTTAAGCAAATCAGATGTTTTTCTTACCTAGAGGATGATTAACAAGGCAGTTTACGTGCATTTTGGAAAATTATATTTACTGGGTGTAGAAAAAGTACTGCAATTTGTCTCTAAAATCATTGTTATTGATCAGGCTGATGTTATGAATCGAGAGTCTAATTAGTTTTTATAGACCATCAAACCGATTACCGTACAAAATGAGGTCTATAAATTAAATATGACCAATTTATACTTGTCGTAGATTAATCGTCATCGGCCAATCTGTAGACAATTGTAATCGGTTCTAATTTATAATTATAAATTCTTTGTTCCATGGTTAGTTCGCTACAATCCAAATTAAAATATATTTTTTAATTTATTTTTAGACAATGGCTTTGTCAAATTTTCGTGATTTAGAGTACATTTATAAATGTATTTATCGATGTATAATTATATTTTACTTTTGAAAAGTTTTAAAATAATGTTATCTTGCGAATGTTCTATTGGCAAGATATATCGGATATCGACTGATACATTAGATATTGACCGATATATCGCTGATATAAGATATCAATATATGCATATATCGGATATCGTATTGTGTATCGAATACATATATATATATATATATATATATATATATATAAGTTGATAGTTGTGATAAAAGCTGATATGTTTGATATATCTGAAAGGTGGTTCATTGTACACCAAATATCCGTTTCAGCAGCAAAATATAGTATTGGTCGGAGTCTAATATTCACCTTTGAACAATCTCAATATCTTGTCGTATGCTATGATCACATACGATATAATTAATCCCAGCATATAGAATATAAGAGGTTTTCTTTGGGTTTCACACCCTGCAATATACTTGTGATCAAGCAGAGTCCAAACTAGATTTTTTAGTATATAAACCTGTGGATATAAAAAATGTTCATTTATTTTACTATTATTAGATCGGTGGCATTCATAGTCGTACGGTCCCTAATGCTCCTGACGGCACCTTCGATCTGGATAAAGCTGAAACGCTCATCCGTAGCGAGGACGTCCATTATCCCGTCTCTAGAGTCCTCGTCATCGAAAACACGCACAATAAGGCTGGAGGAAAGGTCCTTCCCCTGGAATGGATAGAAAAAGCTCATCAATTGGTTCAAATACATGGCCTTAAACTCCACTGCGATGCCGCGAGAATCTTTAATGCATCCATATCCTGTGGGAAATCCATTCGTGAGCTACTCTCACCCATGTGTCACTCCGCGAGCATTTGTCTAAGTAAGGGCCTGGGTGCTCCAGTGGGATCCGTTATTGTGGGATCTACGGAATTCATTCAAAGGTTAGAGTTTGAATACTTTAATTTGGGTATTTTTTTTACTGTTTTTTAATAATAATAAAGAGTTGAAATAAATATATTTTCCTGAGCAACATGTAGGTTTTACAAAAATAATAATCGTAAAACAATAGAAAAATGGAATAGTGAAACAAATATAAACACAACTACATAGATTGATGTGTAAGCAATATCTTGCTTGGAAAGGTAGTATTGCTAAAACTATACTTAAGACCTAAGCTAATAAAAACAAATCTTGGCCTCGATGAACTATTATTTCTCTGACAAATTGTTAATATTTATGTTCTTCTTAATATCCAATTGGCACTCTTGAATAATCAAAACCATAATCGGAATTTTTCCATATACTCTCATTAAGACCTCGCTAATTTACATTCAAAGAAAGGAAGGAAAAGCGAGACGAGCGGTATCATTGATTATAGTTTTTATTTTAACCGATAGATGAAATAAAATTGTTCGAAAAAAAAACTATAATCACGTTCATCTTTCGTACACTTTTTTCATGTTTGAGGGACTCACGGTACATATTTTTATTATTTTTGTGAGCAAAGAGAGAAGGAAAAGAGAGATAAAGAGAGGTAATTAGAGAGAGATAGAAGGAGAGAGAAACATCAAGAGAGAGACAGGTGAGTGAACTAACCTCCTCCCATCCCGAAGAGTACCGGAGTCAGAAAAAGGGACTTCATGCATGGAAAAGGGAACTTTTGGATACATAAACACTGAGATGTTCTTTTGTTAAAAAAAATATTTACAATTAAATTATTTTAAATCACATTTATCTGTAGTTACAAAGTTCTTGGAATAATTATGAAATTATACAAAAAAATATTTTAGGTCAAGAAGATTACGTAAGGCTCTTGGCGGAGGCATGAGACAGATTGGGATCCTAGGAAGTGCTGGACTCTTTGCTCTGGAGCACAATGTGAAAAAACTCAAAGTGGACCATGAACGATGCCAAGCGCTCGCAAAAGGTAATTCAAATATATATTAAATATGGGATACACAGTTTATGTTGTATATAAGGGGATTAGATTTATATTACAAAATGTGTACGGAAACTTATATAGTTTCCAATAATTTAAGCTGCAAATCGAAGACAGTAAAAAAATAGTGAAGACTGCTGATTTTTATACTATGGAAGTTGTCCGTTCTGTCGTCATGTATAATGAAAAGTTTCAAAGAGTGGGCATTGAATAACTATTTTATTTTTTTAGATAGAAGGAGAAAGATCCAAATGGTTTCCGACTTCGTGAGGTTAGATATCTATTATAACAAATTGATACTGTAGAAATATATGATAGCTTATCATATACCCTAAATCCTGCATCTTTGTAGAGGCTTTTAGCATGTTACCTACTAATCCATCAATTTAAGAGTATTTATTTTCAAGAGTGTAAGGATACTTATTTGCTATTACATTCCTAGAAATGGTCCATCTATATATCCGACAAAGACATATATCTCTTTTCCAGAGACGTCACCTTAAATTAAAATCTGGTTATGAATGTAGAATCCTTTAATGTCGACATTAATTATATCCTTGGACTCATTATCAGCTGTCAAATTATAAGCCAATCAGATAGAGAAGGAAAAAGTATGCATTTTTATTAGATTATTGTCTACTCTTCCCCTTAAGACCTGACGGTATAAAGATTCCAGAAGTGATAAGAAAAATCAACTTTATAAAAGGAAAACATATTTTTCCTAACTCTTTGTCGTCAGACACTCAAAATCATTCAGATGTTACACAGTCATGAATTCAAAAGTTAATACAGTCCAACCTGTCGGCCACTCAAGGGAACTTTAAAAAGTTACCTTTTAGAGACAGGTGACCGAACAGTCATAATTATGCCACTATTTGAAAAAAGGCTTTGGGACACAAGGATCGAGATAATTTTCCTATTAAAAATACAGATACTTATTGAGTCTTGTTTTTTGGAGCTCATATGATTTGAAAAGTATTTTGCCTTTATTCGCTTAAAAAGCAGACACTCTGATGGGAAAGATTTATATTCAGATTTATTTTCTGAAAATAGTAATAGAAAGGATTATTTTTGTTGAGAAAAATTGTCTTTGAATCCATCTTTAATCGTTCCTTATTTTTTAGTTGACTACTGATAAGAGCAGCAACTTTTTAAAACTTAGCGATCGTTGATAAAAGTTTGATCGCAGCGAGAATATTCGTTTATCGCTTTTTTTATCGCACGCGGAAACCACTCATATTCCTTCCTTCTCAACTATTGTAGATATCAATGAGCTGAAGGACTGCGTATTCAGCTGCCCGGGTCCAGATTCCAATATTCTCATGATCAACATCCCTAAAAACTCCAAACTCAATGCTAAGGACCTCGTTCAAAGACTACTCCAGGTTGTCATTCTCATATTATTATTATTATTTTATCGCCATGGTTGACTTGCCAGAGGCACAAAAATAAAGCTTTGACTTGCCTTGTCACCGTGATGGATCATATTCTATATGTATATTCCTCCTTCTTCTTCTTTGTCAGGTCCCCGAGAAAGAATCCAAGGCCCTGGGAAACAAGGAAACAATGGTCTATACTCTGGAGTTCTCAAAAGTATATACATGATCCCATCCTCTTACAGAACAATCATTATGATGATTCCTTTTAATCTAGAAAACAGTGCGGCTGGTGTTTCACTTAAGTCTCTCGGAGAAGGAGTTTGATCAAGGCTCTGCGAAAATACTCTATGTCCTCAAGGAGTTGTCGGCTTTATAAGAAAGACCATTGGGGCTTTCTAGACATACTGTACATCATCATTTTGTACTTAAGACAACGCAGATGTAGTTTTATGTTAAATGACGTCAATATTTAATAAATATATTTATTATATTCAACATTTAATCATGTTTAATGTCCAATCCATAGAGATTTAAAAACACAGAGAGTAAATTCTCGTCGATAAAAGAGACATATTTTGAGAATGGATCAGCTGTCGATGGAAGCCCATGATAAACAAATCAAATATACTTCATAAGTATACGAAGAAACCAAGTGAATATACAAGCATGCTTGTCAGCAGAACAACAAAAAAATGGTTGCAGCATCCAAAAGCTAAGGATTTCATTCTAAATTAATGTGACAATTAGTATATATTTATAATATTTAATACTTTTTTATTATGAATGTCAATATACTTTGTCGTTTTTAAATACATACTTTTCTATATTTTTTGTTTCTTTAATAGGCTGTAAATTTGGCAGGGGGAAAGTATATGGTTCATTCTGGAAACCAACTTGTAAAGTATGACATTATTAGGTTTTGTGTACCCACATGTAATGCCCAATCTATTACTTTTAATTAGGGAAGCTAATGTATGCATAACTATGGCCTAGGAAAGGAAAAGAAATGAGTTATTTGGCCTTCTCAATTCATCCGCTTTAAACTTATATGAGGTTATTTTGACCGTGCAATTTATAACAGAATAGGGATGACCAATTTCTAAAGTTCTACTAAGGGCTCATTTCTGCCACCTAAATTAGTTTATTTTGATAAAACGATTGAATATCACTACCCATTGCATTTTTGCAGTTGATTGAATAACGGTAGATTGAAAAGTTCCATTGAATATTTTTTCTAAATCTATATATAAATTCACCAATCTCTGTCCGTCTGTATGTCCGCACGCTATCTCCTCCCACATTTATGGTCAGATTTGAACTTTGAAGGTACCTATGGAATCCTTGGTTCAAGACAGACCTAATAAGACTATTTGTAAAGTGATGGGATCAGAAATGAAGAAAAAAATCAGACCTTGTCTGATTTGAACCACCTACTTTTCAAGGTAAAGAGAGGAAAAAAGAAAAAAAAAAAGGAGGAGGAGGACTTAGAGAAATAGAAAAAGAAAAAAGCATCTCATGTGACTTAAAACATATTCTTTGTACAAAGTCCTTTTATGAGAAATGTTTGTACAAAACAGAAAATTATTTTCTTTCTCCTCTCTTATATTCTTTAAGGTCTGTTTCACTCACAAACTAGCTCCAAAACCTACCCATACCCGAAGGGCGAACATATGGGCACCGTAGGCGCCCAAATAGTGAGTAGTTAAAATGTTTAAAAAATATTGATTTAAATTATTGATTTCTATTACAAACACCTCAAAAATAAACATCTGCAACCATCAATAAACGTTATAATCCATAAAAATGTCTTTATTTAGTAGGCAAAAATCATTGAGATACGAACTATAGAGGGATATGTTGATTTGCTATATTTGTTGATATATATATATCAGACTTGTTGACGTTCGCGAAAAATTGTCGTTCGTCGTTCATCGTCATTTTTAAATTGAATCGTTCGTTGTCGTTGATCATATGTTTGTCGTTCAACATTCTTGAAAAAAAATTGAGGACGTTTTTTTATAAAGGATTTTTTTCTCTCGCCAATCTGAAAAAAGTGATTATTTTTTTAGAAAATATATTTCCCCATGAAAATGAAACATCTTTGTCTTTTTTTTGGTGCCAAAAACGAACGATAAGAAATTTTCCTTTTCGTTCATTGTCGACAAAACAAATGAATGATAAATCAACAAGTCTGATGTATATATATATATATATATATATATATATATATATATATATATATATATATATACTGAGAGAGAGTACTACCGGAATGCATAAAGAGGATGTTTTTCATGTCGAAATGATCAAAAAAGGAGAGATCTTAGATTTATGAATACTTCAAAAATTTAAAATGCATTTTTTTACTCCATTTGCAGTAAATAATGGAAATTAAGCCTCTATATTATCATCCTTGACTAATGATTAAGGATGTAGAAGGTTGTTCATTTTTTTGACCCTCTTTTTTTCTATATGAACTTGTCAGCTGTCAAAGCTTCGACATTTCCCTCTCAATATATTCATATCTCTATCATTTTTGCCTACAAAATAAAGACATATTTTCTTCTTGAATAAATGGGACCAACTGCAGACAACTTATCGCTAAATTATTTTGGAATATGGACACACATTATTTTCAACATGATGATCGCCCTTTTAGTTTTAGGCTTTCATCGAGTATGGGATTGGGTTCACCTCCTGCAAGATTACTGAATGTTGTTTTTTTTTAAATTGCCAATACATGATGTATCATGTATTTTTTAACATACTGGCACCCTCAGTTATATTAACTATATGATATCTTTGCCTGAAAACATGGTACCTCTTTGTTTTACTATTAATCCAATAAGGATATACTCCCTGATATATATATTGAAGGATAAATCTCCATTGCATATATTATTGTTTACCCTTTAATAGATACATCTAGCATTTTATGACATTTAATCGTTCATTAAACATACCTTCCGATCTTAGATGCTTACCTTCCACAACTGAAAGTATGTAACTCCACCCAACTTCATTGGACAAAATTACACTTAAATAAAGACTCCAGACAGTATTAGCCGAATATATGAAATGGAATGTCCCACAAAAAATCAAGTTCACTCTTTTTAGCCATAAATTCATAACAAATAACAATTTTACTATGAAAACAAATAGTGAAACGATGACAAAATAATTTTTTTTTAAATATACGATGGCGCACATATATGTGCATATAATAAAAACTTTAGTCCAAACATAGAGAGGTCTTCCATGTATCTCTCTGGCATCTCTTTAATTATAATATCTAATTAATCACAAACCTCTCTCTTTTTTCTATTATTAATAAGCTGTTGGTTATATCAAACAGCTTAAGCTCTTCTATTCTGGTGGAGGAGCTTTGATACGGAGTTCCCTCCGGTGTCTGGAGTTACTTATTCCACAGGATATAGAGAGCTTATTCCCTTCATCTGTATTTTTGTGTCCAATATAAACAAAGTAATTTATATGGCTAAGGCAGTCATAGGACAGAAATGGGGTTTAACGTCTGACAAAGTTCTGTGGATATATGAAGCAATGACAAGGAAGATCCACAGACAGCAGACCACATGATTAACAGATGCCCTACTCTGTCCATCGAAAGGCATGAAGTGTCTCAAGAAGAAGACGGGGACATCCAAATTCTAAAAAAAATTAAATGTAAAAAACTGAAAAATATTATTGTAAAAAAATTCAGTATTTAAGAAGGAATTCATTTTGCTGTTGTAACACAGATACCCCATGGTGTGGTTGTGTTCTTTACCTTAGTGTCTACTATTGTAATCAGCAATAAATTTCTAACTAACTAACTAAAAAAAAGAAGTAATTTGTATTACATCATCGTAAGCTGATTATAGAGATAGAGTCTATCTCTATGATCAGTTTACGATGACGTAGATCAAATTACTTTGTTTATATTGGGCACAGGCGACAGCTGAACGATGTTTCTGTTCTATTGAAGGGAATAAGCTCTCTATATCTTTATATCACTATGGGTAGGTCAAATTACTTTTTTTAGTTGGGGCACAGAATACAGCTGAACAATGTTTCTCTGCTATTGAAGAGAAACAGCTCTCTATATTTTCTCATATGTTATATTCATATATGATGTACCCTTTTTTGCATGATAACAGCAAGACATATTTACAGATCGCCAAATTTTTTGATAGATATACATAATTAGTGAGGCGATTCATCAATCAGGATTACCAACATGAAGCCTTAATTAAGGGTACTTAATTATGATCCCGTAAATCTGAGAGATAACTTCAGTGCCTCCTCTAGCTCCTGTAAATATTGAAGCTTCGACAATTGAATTGTATATAAAGCAATAAAAATGTAGATATATATATTGAGGTTATTTATATGCAATGACAGATAATATAATCGTTTTATCTCCATATCTAAATCACATGAAAATACATATAGGTTTATCTTTTAATCTAAATTGCAATAAAGTCCTTATCAATATATCATGAGTAAGGTCATATCAATTTTTTTTTTACATATTCTTCGCATTTAATTAACGTTATTTTTAACGATAGAAAGATGGTTATTTTGGAATAGGCTAAATATCTATAATTGTCACCAACAGTGAGAAGTATAGGGGCAAGAAGCGATAAAAGTATATATATATATATATATATATATATATATATATATATATATATATATATATATATATATATATATATATATATATATATATATATACCTATAAGGGCTGTTCTTATTTTTCAAATGTTTGAAATGTTAGCAACATTGTGGATTTTCTGTTTCTTGGTGATAAAAGAAGACGACATACAAAGTTTGAACAAAATCGGTCAACATTACGAGGTCGCGCAACGAGGTCAAAGTTTTAAAAATTTAGTAAAAATATAGTTTTCCGCAAATTTCTTCAAAATGGTGGACGTTACAGACTTCAATAATAATTATTAATTTAAAGGAAATCTAATTTACTACCAGACGTATGTTTGATGTTTTTTAATAAAACAAAGTTTTCAGTAAAAACAAAGAAAAAGTGGAGTGTGTATGTTAGCATATTTCATAGCTTTTTTGTATCAATTAACTTCACTCGCCTGTAGAAGATGACTTGTTCGCTTCAGAGTAAAATAGTACTTTTAAGTTTAGTAAAACTTTGAATGATAAATCCAAAATGACCTTGGTTGCATTCTATCAATTCAGAATTCAGTACAATCTGAGTTTACATCATATGATTCAGAGCCTGTATTGACCTATAAGAAATCGATTATGAAAAAAATAATAATAATGTGTTTCTTAGATTTGCGTCAAGGTATCCTCTCAAAATTTTACTTTGTCTCTGACGCATTTATAATCCATTATATGCGTCATTTTGTACGCGAGATAGGTTTTTTTAATGTACATATAACTCTCTACTTATTAAATTGACATGATTTAGTATACCAAAATATTAAAGCTGGTGTACCAAGCTTTCATTTGATATGTTTGGTGTTCTAAAAATCGCTATACTTTAAGAGAAATAAGCAAATACATTTTTGCACGTACTCTCCCAAAAAAATTGATCCTTAGATATAAGAATATACAATTACCACTTGGTAACTGCTGTTAGTGTTACCTGGATAGAAAGAGAAAGAAAAAAAAGAAGGGAGAGAAGTGAGGCAAAATACTCTCTCCCTTCTTTTTTTCTTTATCTTAGTTAAGATAAGTTACATGGGCTGAAAAGTCCCGGGCCTAACAAAGAAAACACATTTTTTTTGTTCGAAATTTGCTTTACTCATCAACGTAATCTCCATCAAGAGCAACGCAATCATTCCAGCGCCGCTCTAACATTTCAATACCATTTTGTAGAACGATCCATCTTTTCCCCCAAAATAGGCCTCAGTGTCAGCGACAACACCTTCATTTGTGCGAAATTTCTTACCGGCGAGAATTTTTTTCAGGTCTGCGAATAGCCAGTAGTCGGTGGGAGCCAATCTGGTGAATACAGTGGATGTGGGAATAACTCGAAGTTCAATTCACGTAGTTTTGCCATTGTTTTGATTGACTTGTGACAGAGTGCGTTCTCTTGATGAAAAAAAAATATTTGCCATATGCGGTCGTTTCTTTGCAATTTCGGCCTTTAAACGCTCCAGTAACGCTAATTAATATTCACGATTGATGGTATTTCCTTTCTCAAGATAGTCGAATATTACACCACGCACATTCCAAATACCGAGGCCATAACCTTTCCAGTCGATTGTAGTGCTTTCGGGCGCTTTGAACGAGGTTCACCAGTTGCTGTCCACTCAAATGACGATCGTTTGATTCCTGAGTGAAGTGATGGATCCATGTTTCATCCATTGTCACATATCGACGCAAAAATTTCGGTTTGTTACGTTTAAAAATGGCCAAACACTGCTCAGAATCATCAACACGTTCCTGTTTTTGGTCAATAGTGGGCAAACCGGGCACCCACTTTGAACAGAGCTTGCTCATTGTCAAATGATCATGCAATATAAAGCCAACACGTTCTTTTTATATATTTACGATGTCAGCTAACTCACACAACTTCACTTTTCGATCATTCAACCCGATTTTTTTGATTTTTGATGTTTTCTGGTGTTACCGCCTCATTTGGACGTCCACTGCGTTCTGCGTCATTGGTGTCTCCACGGCCACGTTTGAAGTCAGCAAACCAACGTTTCATTGTTGTTTCTTATGGATCGGAGTCCCCATAACACTTTTCAAGTCATTGCTTTGCTTAAACAGTATTTTTCCCCCTCAAGAAGCAGTGTAAAATTAAAACACGAAATTATTTTTGATCCATTGTTTTAAAAATAACAACAGTAGCGTCACTTTTAGCACAATAACTAAAAAACTAATTAATAGAATATCATGAAATTTTAACAGCTGTCTTTTAAAGGTTATAATTAACTGATAAAAAGGAGATTGTAATAAAAAACTGCCATATATGTGTTAGGCCCGGGATTATTATTTAATTATTTAAGGGAGGATATTATATTTATTTCTACAAATTTATTGAATTTTTCAGTGAGTGGGGCTCTATCGCATCTCATTTTATATGAAGAATTTAATATTATAGTTGTTATAAAATGTATTTGGGATTGATAAGGGCCAAGGTAATAAAAAAATGTTATTTTTGTAAAATAACGCCATATTTTAGGAATATAGCCATTGCTATTCCTTCCCGAATTCGTCCTGTGACTTTACATTCTACACGAAAATGACTCGTGGTCTCTTTTTTACCGAATAACTTCGTTGTTTATTTGTTTGCATAGCTCCCAGATTGGACCCGGTGACACTACCGATAGTGAACCTATCTATGAACTATGATCTTCATTGTTTTATAAAAATCTCTAAATGTGGATAAAAATTTGAATTTTTTTAAATATAATCTTCCAAGGATCAATTTCACTCCTCATATATCTCCCTCGAGAACCATCATTTTTGTTTTATTGGTGGCATAGACGTCGGAACTAGGGGTGCAGGGGGTGCGGCCGCACCCCCTCCCATCCGAAAAAAGAGATAATTGGATGTCTGGCAGCATCCAAAATGAAATTCTGGAGCTGTTTGCGCATGACATTCAGAGAAAAATCGGAGCTAAAGCATCCCAAAGTCCTTTTTTTTGCTTAAGTGCTGATGGGACCACCGACCTCAGTGGCAAACAACAGTTTTCATGCAATATACAGTTTGCTGATCACAATCTGGATATTCATAATTTCTTTCTAGGCTTTTACAACCCCTCAGATACAACAGCAGAGATGCTGTTTTTGTGCATAAAATATGTCCGTGTTCGGCTCAATTTACCAATATATAAGCTGAAAGGCTACTGTTTTGATGGAGCCAGCAACATGTCTGGGAGGTTCACGGGAGTGCAGGCAAGATTATAGGAAACATGTCCTGACTCCGTGTTTGTTCACTGCGCAAATCACTCTTTGGATTTAGTGTTACAAGAAGTGGCAAAAGAAGTGCGCCTTGTTGCTGATACACTAAACTTCGTTCGAGAAGTTACTGATGTTATTAATGATTCAGCAACGAGAAAATCATTACCCAGTCTCTTTTTGGATGTGGAAAGTGATAAACCTGCTTGCCTTGTGTCCAACTCGGTGGTGCTCAAAAAGGGCACCACTACGCGCACAGTCTTTGGTTTGTTTACCTGCGTTACTATGTTTACTCCGTGTGAATCCGTGGCGCGGTCACTGCAAGGCATCAAGGTCACAGCCCTTGGATCAGTGGAAGCTGCAAAACTTCTTTGCCAGCGACTCAACTCACTGCGACAGGATGACACCTTCGCTGACCTTGTGGACAAGACCAAGTAGTACGCAGAGCGCTACAACTTAAAGCCTCCTCATCCAGCGCGCACGAGCAAGACCCCAGCGCGTTTTCGCCATACAGCGGAGGAGGAGGAAGGGGAGTTGGGGAACATTGAGGGTAAATAAATAAATAATATTAATACCAACAGTATTTTTAAATAACACATAGCTTAACTCATCAGCCTGTAATTGTATATGTTGAAGTAATACAACAAATACGCACACATAGACAGACAGATATTATGTATCTATTCATAGATTATGACATAAAAAACAATACAATAGTTCAATAATACTGTAAATCTACGTACGCCTATTCTGAGAAATGAGCTTGTAATTAATAATACACAAGCCGTTGTTTGTGTATTTTTCATTTTCAAAACAAACCAAATTCATGAATTTGAACTTAATGAATGAACTTGAAATTAATTAATTTAAAAAAAGTTTGACCCAGTTAAATAAGCAGCCCATGTGTAAACTATTGGTTGGTTGTTATTTGATTGATGTTATATTTAATATTGCAGAATATCCAAGCCTGTGGAAGAAGGAAATGTTTGAGGCTCTGGACGTGGTGCGCTCAGAGGTGGAGCGGCGTTTTGATCAGGAGGGACTCCGCATAGCTGCAGGGCGAGAGCAGGCAGTCCTTGAGGCGGCCCAAGGGAAACGGGTTGATGTGGGTTCCCCGGAACTGAGCCCCTTCTCACGAGAGCAGCTTAGCATTGAGCTGGACATACTGAGGGGCGAGAAGTTTTCACCATTCAGGATGTTGTGTCCATCCTGCACACCTTGCAGCCCCAAACCCGCTCCATGCTGTCGGAGGTGGAGAAGCTCATAAAGCACAAACTGTTATTTTTCTGAATGCTGTTTTTATAGCCTAGTGTTATGTGTTTTAGTAAAAGTTTGATTTATTCATTCATTTATTTCGTTTCATTTTCTTAACAATTAAGATGCTGCATTATAGTTCGTTAATCATTGATACTGTAAGTGTGCGTCTCTCCCCCGACCCTCCCAAAAAAATCCCGCCCCCCTCTCAGAAAATAGTTCCGACGTCCATGGTTGGTGGGCAATCAAGATGAGGTGGTGCAACGTTTCATTGTCCTCTTCGTAGAGTCTGCAGGGCCTTTTGAGGTCGATGTACATACCAACTTGGTATGTCGAAGATGTTGGAAATTAAGGATTGTTTGTATATGAAAATTTTATTTTCCAGATACAGATTTGGAATGAAGAATTTAGACTGATCAATTTGTTATGGATTGTTAAAAACATTTTTACAGAGGGCTAACAATCACAGTACTTAGCAATATCTAAGTAATATTGGGACCACAAGAGCGTAAAGAGTATATTGTTATTTATTTTTTTGAAGCTACAAATACGCAAGGCCACATTTTTTTCTTATTTGGTTTGATAGAATTGCATCCGACTGGATATAAATAAGCATTCTGGCGTATTAATTAGTCACTCGAACCTAGGATCTTACCAATGAATTGACCAAAAATGACCTTCCTCGCTCGGAAACCGAATTTTCGCCCTCAACATTGAGAGTTGAACCAATAATCATTCCTTTTTAGGCTTGTAAGAGTTGCTCTAAGAGGTTTTTTCTTTTGTATTATACATTACAGCATTCAAGTTTCATCAGTCACAACCAGGAACGGAGTGGGAAGAATTTATCCACTGGGGCAATTATGCCCTCGCCGGCCTTATACAGGCCCAATATGCCATTGGGAGGCTGTCAACGGCCGTTTATGCTTCTTGAGGCCAGCGGCCCACCGGGAATAGTCCCGGTACTCCCGCTGGCCACTCCGCCCCTCGCCACAACCATGGAATATTGGAATTCGATTCAAGCATTACTATGCCCTTGGGTTCTACATGCCAGAATAATGACAGATGGGGTTCCGGTTAACATAATTATGCCACATTTGGGGTTTCAAAAGAGTGTATATTGGTTTACAGTTTCCCCATGTGAAAGTTATGTCATATTGGCTTTCAACCCAACTGCCAGTGGACCGCTCTGTTATATGTCCTTACTCTAATATACATATTTGAAGGCATTTTGTTATGTTTCAAACTATCGGGAAGTAGACAGGAATCCTCAAACTACTTTATGCTACTGAATGAGCCCTTAAGTTATTTTCGATGAATATCTGATTAAGAGCTTTTGTTCGCAAGTGCCTGTTTTGTAAAAACATATTTATTATACATTGGATTAACTTGTTATAAAAATGGATTAATTTGTTTAATAAGTTGATCATTTTCTACTTTCAACCGATATTAGATTATACCAAAGTAGCGGATAAATTGAGAATAAGAATGTCTCCTGTTGCCTGATGTTCAAGACAATCAATTATATGTAAGAGTCTATAGTATATTAAAAAGACCTTTTTAGCTATTCTTATCCGTTTTGAGCCGACGGTTTATTGAGTAGTACCTGTTGTACATACATTCATACACACACATATATATATTCCTGGGGGCAGTGAGGAAGTAAGAATTGACAGCATTTCCTTGATACACAGACTGGCTTCTTCCTATTCTTTGAGTAAAGACAAGGTTTATATTTTTAGCTTTGAGATGAAGGGAAATCCATTTATTCAACGAATGACGTCATTGGCCTCTCATCTCTACGTCTTCCTTATATGGAAGTAGATCACGTCAATCATTGAATCGTTTTAGTTATAAGCCCCTAGTTTACATTTTAATATTATAAGTCTATAAAAAATAGGTTCAAAAGCCTCTTATTTTAGTCTTTTAAGGAACTGTAAGGCACTGACGTCACACCGTTTTGAAATAAAATATTCTCTCTCCCTCGAGTTTGTTTCTTTATCGCGATTCCATCCATTTTTCGGTTTTTCTTCTCCTTTTCTTTGGTGGGCTCTGACGTCAGAGTGCCTATGAAAGTGCGTGAAAGAGGTCAGGCTTTTCTCTTCGCTAAGGTGGTGGTGGTGGTGGTGAAAAGGAGCGCCTTGAAGCAGTCGCAGTGAAGGTAAAAGGAGAGCGTGGATTCTCAGCTCTGTGTAGCCCGTAGCTTCTTCTTCTTCTTTTTAGGTTTCTGCCTGTCTGCCTGACTTCGTTCTGCCTGTTTGCTAGCTTAGTTAGATATCTTGTCCATATTTATAGGGAAGCAGGGACAGCTGAGTTCATTTTACTGGTGTTTTGCTGTGAAGCTTCGAAGAAGTGAAGAAGTGATGAGAATGGAGTGAGGACAGGAGTCTAAATCATGAGGATTTCCCTGATATCGGCCTCGTATTGAGTGTGTGTTCGCCATGTTTAGCAAGGGCCATGGAGTGCCTTCCTCCTCTCTGGGTGGCAGCGGGAGTCTCTTTCCTTCCTATGTTCGTGTTCTCTTCGACTACGGGTACATCGCCAGGCCAAGAAGCATGTTTTGATGCGTGAAAACGAAGTGCTCCTCCTCCTGAGCAAGACCAATGGAGACTGGTGGCAGGTGATTCGTCGTGGTGAGCGGCGTCCCTTCTACGCACCCGCTAAGTACGTCCACGAACTCAGTCCTTCCTTGACGGAGTCCCAGCCCAGCGTCGTGGACTCCAGATACATCAAGCCCGTCACAACCTTTGGTTTCCCTCGTCCAAGCGATGCTCCTACGCACATCCCTCTGGAGCCTCCTCCTCCTCTCATCCCCGTCCACTGGAGGAGGACTGCACCCACGATATAGGAGTAATTCACTGGACTCCATACTCGTCTCCGAGTCTGCCAAGGCGCTCTTAAGTCTACGGGAGATCCCCACGGCGCAGCGTGGGAACTTCATCCTGGAGAAGCGGCCTACGATTGAAGCTCTGGACAAGCGAAAGTCCTGGAGTGTGAGCCCGGGGCGACCCCTCATGGCCGGACGACACTCCGCACCCGTTTCCTATAAGAAGCCCGTTCCTCTCCCTCGGCTCAAGCCCAAAGTGACCGCTCCGCCTCATGGCATCGTCAGTACCCAGGAGGCCCCTTCCAAGGACTGGGCAAGCGCTCCAAAACGGATCTCACCCTTGAGGGTCTCTCCGCTTACAAGCAACGCCCCGAGAAGCCGCTCACCCTCTCCACCTTCGACGACAGGACAACAGCCCCTCTCAAGGGTCCTCTCCGAGAGCAACCTTGCAGCGGACTCCGAAGACGCCACCTATCTCAAAAGTCCCAACCCCTCGTCATCATGACGCAGCCCATCAAGGACGTCGAGAAGGGCCTGGGACAGGGCGACTCGCATCCAGCTTGGAGTCTTCAGAAGAAGCCACGAAAAGCTCTTCCTTCGATAGTTGTTTTGACGAGTCCTCCTCCCTGGAAGAGGACTCGGGACCTCTCAGTGAATGAACGGGAGTCCTCAAGGCTGCTCGGGGATCTCTCCCCGGAGCTCAAGAGTCCTGTATCCACGACCTCGCGCTCACCTCCCTCGCCCAGTCCTGACATGACGCCTACAAGAAGTGTGAGTCCTGTTTTGATAGTGTCATTGTAATGTTATTTCGAATTTAAAGATGACTCAAAAGCTGGCTTATGTAATCCAAATTATCATTAATAATTTAATATTCTCATTGGAATCGTGATCGATCCTCAAAATTGAGGCACCCGGTTCGACTTTTCCCGTGAGGTAAAAGTCACATTGAAAAAATAGGTTCATAGGTTCGATTACCTGGGTTTAATACACAAGAACACCAAATAGACAGACAATAAAGTTCGATTGTCTTGGTCTTGGATATGACATAGCAAAATTGTTCTGTTTTTCCGGTCAAAAGATCTTATTAGAAAATTTAATAAAATATTATAAAATATAGATATCATTTCACAAAATAAATTCCGAACTAAACATTAATGGCCATTATAATAGTGATAAAGAAATGGCATTTTTAAATTAGAATTATGAATTTATTAGCTCCTCATTTTGTTACTATTGAAGGGAAACTCAGGGGGCTACAGGATAGCAGCTCATATTATCACAACTCAACATTCAACGAAGTGCATAAAGATCATTTATTTGCTCTTTGTCTCGAAGGACTAATTTTGGTTCATAATATAAATCCAAATTAATACCATTCCAACGAAACATAAAAATGTAATCTGTTAAAGAATTTAAGTATTGTACAAATTTAAAGTTATTGATTAGTTATCAAAGAGTACGATATCATATTGTTCAATGATGCCCCTTCAGTAATTATCTGATAATTATCTGTCAATGTTAATTTGTTGTCTCGTAAAATAGTAGTTTTCTTTTTTGTTTATGATTTAATTTTTTTAAATAGAATGCTGTTTGACAGCTGATTCATAGCTTTAATCTGCAATTAATATTATTATATATATTATTAAGACATTCTTTGTAAAATGTTAATAGTTATAATTTGCTTTTGTTGAATTGTAGTCTCCTTTACTAATGATTGATTAGTTGATTTTCATATAAGAATCCTTTTGATAAATTAATTTGAAGTTAATTATAGTCAACTACGAAACATTCTCTCAAATGAATAAAAAGTATATTTTGTAATCATTTACAACACATATTTTTAGTTCAGTTAAGGTAATCTAAAGCACATACATAATATATTATGTATTTTTAGTCATAATTTTAAAGTCAATGAAGTTTATTTTTATAATTATTTATTTAATTGCTTAAAACAATTATATTTTGATTCTACCTACATTAATTGTTTTTACTGTATGTGACAATAGTCGTTCTTGGGCAATATTTTTTGATAATCCTTCTTTCACATTTATCATGTAGCTTTTTAAGACCAAATTAGGATATATATAGTTTATAATTGTTGGCACATGAAAAAGTATTGATGGCTTATATATATGAGCCGGTTTTAGTGTTAGATGTTATTAATTGGTTTGTTTGAGCAATTGTGGTACTTGCATTCATAATTATATAAATTCATTCATAAATAGTTCTTACCCTACCATTTAAATAGAATATGAATGTGCGTTTAAGGCTATGACATTAAAAATGAAATTGCAATTTTTCTTTATGATTCATAGCTTTAAAAAAACTATAAATTCCGTTATACACATTTTAAAGACTCATAACACAAATAATCCTTTATTTAAGAATTGAGTTATCAATAACTATCTTTAAATCATATACATGTTTCAAATACTATTATTTGAGTTGTCAATACGTTTGTTGCGTGTATTTTTCCTCACAAAACTAATATGAATGAGCCTTTATAAATAACAAGCTTATGTCCCAGAAGACACCCTTCACCAATTCTAGGAATGTTTGTCTTAAGTGTTTTTTATATATCGAAATATCAAATTAATACACTTAACCGTTGTAATTTGATTTTACTTGAATGCTTATGAAATATATGCTTTATAAGTAAGTTAAGGTATATATTTTCAGAGTTGTAGTTGTCAAAGGCTAAATATTTAATGCAGGTTGCCACTTTTTGTTGAGAATTATTTTTTTTGTATAACAGCTGTTACTTGTTATGACGGTAACCGTATCTACAACTGCTCAACATAAAAAGTAAGTCTTTAGTTGAGCCCCTATTAGTTTTAACAAACAGAAGGTTTGTCGTTGAAAGTTGTACTTTTACAATTACCCGTCATTTTTTGTATGTATACTGCGAGCATAGTCAAAGAGACAGGTTTGTGTGTAGTCTCAAAAGATCTTTTAATAAAAATATCTAAAAGTGGTCCCGTTTCATGCAAATGAAGTTATTTGTTGTAAGTCGTCAGGCTTGAAAAGTGCTAAAATAAAGATGCAACTTAATTTATTTTCGTATTGCTTTATTAGCTGTTAAACTGCATTTTGATTTAATGTGTTTATATGTACTTGGATACATTCTTTAAATAGGTTCAATATGAAGTATGCGAGTACATTTTCACGAGGAATTAATTATTATTACTCTTTTGCGATTTTTCATGTATTTTATGTCTTATTTTTAACAATAATTTATACATCCAGAGCAAACCATTTTATGTTTATATATTTCCTTTCTCTTTTTAGTTGATGGTTGAATGGGACGAGTACTGCGATGACAAGTCTGGTAGAAAGTTTTACGTCAACTCCCTAACCAAGGAAAAGAGATGGAAGCCTCCTCGAAAGTCCAAAAGTGAAGGTAAGAATAAGTATTATTTCTTATCACCCAACAATAAAGCTCTGTCATTTTATTAATTTAATCGAAATTATTTACACAGCCCATAGTTAAACAATTGAATTTATAAATAGTTTATGATTGCCATAATAATGATGCAATTCTTAATGCACTGACTTTATAATCGCAATTCCCTCTTGATCATACATGAGCTCAATATTAATTGACTGTCATTTATTAATATTGTCATATTATGATTTTCCTTGGAGGGACTCTTTCTTAGGATTCTTCTTCTAAACAGACCAGCTATATCTTGAAATGTTTAAAATATTAATATGTATCAATGATAATAATATTTGAATACTCTCACACAGTGCATTGAATTAAATTGGCTATCCTATAGATTGACGAAAGGAAGGATATTTTCATGTGCTCAAAATGTCAAAGCTTTAAAAGGCTGTAGTTTATTAATTGTTTTTTTTTACCGAGGTAAAACTTTATTCACATAATATTATATCATATAATATTCACAAAAATACAAAGGCTGTAGTTTAATCATTGTTGATAATAAACTTATAATGCTAATTTAATAGGCTATGTATGTGTTTTCTCCAGGAATTAACTTCAATTATGATAGATAGATACTTTACCTCAGTAGCTGTCGTCATGTTGACATTTTTTAAGTGCTCCTTGATAAGAAAATATGAACAACAACATATGAAATGAGTCATTTGAACCCCACTTCTGGATGTGCATAGCTTTTTACTCCATAAAAGAAGAAAGGAATTATTAATTTAATGTCATCACTTCTTTTAACAAACACAATATCGATATTATTTATATCCAATTCGTGACGAATGGACGTTTAATATAAGTTAAAATAAAATGGGAGTGTCATTCGTTGTAATTATGTTCGTATGGGAATAGTATTATTAGGAGGTAGCTTGTAAGTGTGTTCTCTCCATGGAGCACCGTTCAATTTTGAAGCCCGTTTACAATCCTCATTTAATTGTTTACAGTTTGTATGTTTTGGAATTATACACGGGCTCAGAGCTTCTAATTATAGTCTAATTGGGGGTGATTGTAAGATAGTTACCGATGTTACAGACTTTAAGTCTTATAAACTTTGTTATGGTTAACTGACCAGAAACAATGTGTGTAATATTATTTGAACAGAAGTCTAAAATACATTTTAGGTGTTTCCTTCAGAACTTCGTCCATTTCATCCCATTCCCTTGATTGAAGACACGCTGAATTTAATGCATTATTTTCACAAGCCAGGTAATCCTTGTATTTCTTGTTCTTCTTACTAGGTTCTAGCGCTCCTAATAGCCCGGATCCCGAGAGTGATAAGGTCAACCGTAAGCTGGATCTCAGCGATGGAGGTCTCCCTGACGAAGAAGAGGAGATTCTCGAAGAAGACGAGGAACCTGAGGAACCCGTTGCTCTCTCCAGTAGCACGCCTAATTCCCTTGATGAAGTTGACAAGGGCTTTCCAGAGACTCCGGAGGTAATAATTGTAATGCTGTGACAGGAAAATATTGTTTTACGTGTAAGAAGTAATTTGAAGGTGCACATAAATCCTTATCTAAAGCTGGTTTTGGCTCAAGATTGGTTCCTTGTCTTGCCTATTTAGTTCGATAAAATTGTATTTGTGGTTATATGAATTATAGCTATTTTTTATTTTTGAAATGTTTCTATTTTTCTTTGTACGCATATTTTTTATGAATATAAGAAAATATTAAAAGGATTTTTTTTTCATGACGAAATTTAATTTATGATCGTTTAATTAAATGATCTTATAAAGCTTAGTGATTGAAGGCAAGTATTTTTACTGTTGTAAAGTTAAGGGTGTTAATCAATGTGCGAATAAAATATTGATGCAACACTGGTATTATTAAAATTATGTAATTTAACTTTTTTCAAAGCTTAAGTTGTAGACAATATTTGGTTTAGCTTAAAGATCATTTTCCATTCCATATTGAAAGGATAATTTAATTTCGTTGATCCAAGAGATGTGTGAATGAATCAAGCCCCATTCTTACCTCTTTTTTCTTTCTTTCAGATCCATTCATCCATTCCTGATGGCTACGAAGAAGTTTCCGAGGGTGATAACAAGTATATAGTCAACATATTCACGGGCGTCCGATGGTACAGCGCCCGTGACGGCTCTGGTAAGGTTTACTACTACGAGGAGAACGGGAACGAGTCCTGTTGGACGCTCCCCAATGTAGCCCAGAGCATTCAGGACACCCAACACAATAGCTCCTCCATATCCTCTGAAAGCCCTCCACCCCCTTCGGAAGCACCACCACCCAATAAAGGGGGAGGAAGTGGAACCTTCCTATCCTCGCCCAACTTTCGCATCGGCTCCGTGAGCATCCTGGTCCTCAAGCAGGGGCCCCTCATAAAACCAAGATCTTTAAGAACGGGAAGAAGCAGCGAAAGCACTGGGTCTCCTCACACGTCGTCCTCACGGACACCTTCCTCCTCTTCTTCAAGGACGCAAAAGGTTTTGCTGCAATGCAGGCTGGGGCCTCCGGGAAGCCCGAACATGTCCTAGACCTTAAGGGGAGCACCCTGGAGCCCTCCTCGGACAAGACTAAGCGGGCACACGTCTTCGAAGTGACCTCCCCCCTATTTGGCCTCTGCGTTCTCCTCCAGGGAGACTCACAGGAGGCGTGCAGTGAGTGGTTCAAGGAAATACAGAGCGTCATAGCGCGGATCCATGATTCCACTCTGGGCCAGCGAGACTCCCTGCCCCCGGTGAGCCGAGTGAAAAGCATCAAGAGTTCCAGCAAGAAGTTCCTTGGCTCTAGCGAGGACCTCCCCTCATCGCAACCCTCCGCAAACAACATACGGGAAAAGCTCAAAAAGTTCTTCCTCCGCCGACCCACCATGGAGGACCTCTTCCGCCGGGGCATCATCAAGAACGAACCTGTCTTCGGAAGCACGCTCAAGGAGCTCAGCGCCAATGAGGCCAGCGATGTGCCCCTCTTTGTGAAAAAATGTGTCCGAGAGATCGAGAAGGGTGACTTTCTCTCCTCGGACGGCGTCTACCGACAGAGCGGGAACCTCTCCACCATACAGAAGATCCGCCTGCAGGTGGACCAAGGTAACCTGGCAATCCTTGAGACCCTGGACGACGTTCACGTCCTCACGGGGGCGCTCAAGCTTTTCTTCCGGGAGCTGAAGGAACCCCTCATTCCCTGGGACTGCGTGGACGACCTCCTCGCCGTGCCCACGCTGCCGGGACGGAAGGCGCGCCTTCGTGCACTCAAAGAGATCCTCTCCAAAATGACACCTCCCCATCGAGCCACTCTCCTCTGTCTCCTACGGCACTTGGACCGCGTCACAGAGTTCAAGGAGAGCAATCGCATGCAAATACATAATCTGGCTATCGTTTTCGGGCCAACCCTCATGTGGCCACCCCCGCATCACGGAGCATCTACCAATCTCGCACTGGACATGATGCAGCAAAACATCATCGTGGAAACACTGCTCTCACACGCTAACAGCCTCGTCTGAATGGGCTCTAAAATAATATAAAAACTATTGATTCGCAATCACCTCCTCAAACAACTATTACTAGATGATGATTATTATTATTATTATTTCTATTATGACCATTTATGATTGAAATCCACTTTGTTATCGTTAATTATTATTATTCCCATAGTACATCTATTTATATTTATAACTATTGAACAAATGAAATAAGTACATACTTTCAATACTCGCAAATTTATCCCCACATGTGTGTTTTTTCATTATGTCTTTCAAAACACCTCGAATTTAGAGCGAGCCTTTGATTCAAGGGGAATTGGAATAAACGATTTTATCTTAATAATATATCATGTCCTATAATATACAACCTCTCTAACTCATTCTACTCAAGTAAGTAGCCAAAAAGATAGACATGTCTTTGACAAGAGTTTCTGGAATATATACAGGGTCCGCGGGACTAAAGGTTGATCATCGGTATTACCGACGGGTTATTTCATTTCCAAATTTAAAACACTATCCAATATCGCTACTGATTGACAACCGGTATTATTTACGATATGTATCTTCTGTCGATCATTTCTACCCTCTAAAAAATAGGCCAAACCTATCAAAAATTTATAAAAATGCTTATTTTTTATTATTCATTTGCTGATATTTACCGTTAAAATTATTTACTGCTAAAACATTACTTTAACATGGTTTACAAGGGTGTCGACTATGGGTATATATGGTCTTTATTGCAGAATTTCTTAAAAAACAAGAAGTTGTAGGCATCACTTTGAAATTGTGCATTTTAACTACTTTTCAACAGTTTTGAGTTCATACCAAGACCTTGAATGGAAGGAAAATAATTTGAATGATCAATTTTTCATCTTTAATTCATCATGAAAAAATATTATTTTCTTACTTTTCTTCTACACTTTATATACTTACGAAAAATCGTATTTAAAAATAGTACTCATCATAAAGTGCAAAAACCCTCAAAAAATATAAATGTGCCACTAAAAAGGCCATATTTTGATTCAAGAGGTCTCATTTTAGTTATGTATGTACATTTCGTTCAATCAAGGGAGATTGACCAAAATTTGTTGTCCTGTACTATCAATCGATGGAAGTACATTTTAATCAGAATCTTGAAAAGGATTTTCACATCCCTCGTAGTTTTTTGGCTTCAATTGGTTGATTTGTAAAAATCTACTGATTTCCTTTGAACACGTTGATGGCGACAACCAGCAATATATTTTTCTAAAAAATATAATCATGCAACGATATTTTTGAGTTAGTACATTCGCTTTTCATTATTATTACGCCACCAAAACATCCACGACAACTCTGACAATTCATGTCGATTTTTCGGCCACTTAAAAAATACAATATGGATTATGTAAATTTAAATCTCTATGAAACAAGTATTATGTACTAATCTCCAAATGATGTTGGTATCCTAAATACTCAACACCGCTCATAAAAAATATAATTAAAAAAGTACGAAATCAAATATATTTAATAAAATATGAGACTTCATCATAATTACTGGGCCAATTGAAGCGATTACGCAGAGACTGAAGGGATGCCTAATTATCCAATATGTTCTTGCCCATCCCTAACGACATAATCATCATTTATTTTCCTCTCACACCATCGACCTATTTAATATTAAAGGGATGCTCAATGTAATTGGCGCTGAGGGGCTAATCAAAAATTGGTTTATGCATTGATAGGAATACCACTCTGACACAATTATTCTCAAACGTGATATGAAGAAAGAAAAGGGGCATGAATGATAATAAAAGCAGTTGGCATGAAATAAGAAGGAATCTTCATATGTTGATAATCAACCAGAGATATACATATCGGAGATACGAATCCAAAAAACACATAGTATATTTTAGGCGTTAATCCATGCCATTTACGAATCCTTTTAATCAATCATTCCAATAGTACCAATTATTAGTAATTAACTAAAACAACTCCTCATGTTCGGGGAAAGAATAAATTTATTATGCCTATCCATGAAATTGTAATCACTGACTTTAAATCATGAAATCGAAAGAAAATTGACTTTCCAACTATGGAAGTAGCTAGTGTTGTATCAGTCCAGTCTTAGGAAATTGTCGGTCTTTGAGATTGTCTTTAATCAGTCCTTTAATTTTTCATAAAATGTTGAAAGAGTATTTATTTAATACGTGTAACTGCTAATATTAAATGTATATATTATATTATTACTCGGCGTTAATTCAATAGCAACAAAAGAGTTTAATAATATCTATATTAGACAATTTATATTTTTTCAGTATACAATCGTCAGTCATTACAATTATTTGTTTTTGTAATAAAATTATTCTCCAGTTATAACATTATTAGCTGAGTAGTCCATGTTGATATTAATTTTCTAAATGATAAGCTTCCTAAGACCAGTAATATTTATAAATTATAATAAAAGTCCTTACCCTTAAATCCTCAGCTTGCAACTTAATATTTAAAATGAAAAAACACAGGTTATGACGTCATAAAAGAACATTTTTCCTTTTTTTATGACTGACAAAAAGGATTAAATTGGAATGCAGTCCTAGATAATGACCGACACAACGCTAGTAGTAGCCAGAACTACCATACAAACATTCTTAGTCATCAAGAAAATAGTTAAAATAAAAACTTTATTTTGCAAAGTGGAACACTTTAGTTTTAAATAATATGTAAATATTACTTATGATGGTAGAACAATAAATTTGACGTATGACAGAGTTGGCATGTGAAGATGTGTTATTTATTTCAACATCTTAGTTATTATTAATTGCATATCATTTTTTAAACGTCAGTTTTGTCTATCTAACATCCAGGAAGTTTTTCATAGAATAGTTTTATGTTTAAATACTGTGGGTTTTTATGAACACAATGCTAAGATTGTCCGATGGGAACGGTATATAAACACGCTCACAATGCCTTTTAATAATATAAAATAAAGAAATAAAGCCTACTATATCCTAACTTAATCCTGTTAAGTAGTTGAGATATAACCTTTATCTGTAACCCTTGTGCCTCAATCAACACCCCAAAAAATAAGTCTCAGTGCACAGTTGTGGACCAAAACACCACAAATTATTCATACAAAAATAGTTTTATTATAAAACGCATCTAAGAAAACATTATAAACAACAATATAAGTCTAAACAAAACATACGATTTTGCGCTACTCGTCGTTTTGAAAGCGAGACAAGTACAATGGTCATATAAATGCTATTAGTCTATAAAATAGTATATGGTTTTTATGGTTAATCTAACGCGAGTTAAAGTATGTCAAACCATATCTTAAAAACACATCCACAATAAAGGACTTAGTTAACCAATATAATAATTTATAGTCATCAAATAAAAATAATGTTAATGGTTTAATGGTTCGAGTCCTTTTGTTTAATAATATATGATGTAAGACATGCGTCAAAAAGGAGTAAAGGATTAGTTGTACTATAGTAAACCCCCAAAATTATAGGTTAACCTAGAACCTTTGTTAGCGGTCACATTTTTAAAAAACTTTTAGTCAAAGTATAATATTGGAGTCTTATCACATTTTAGTTAAAAAATTCATTGCTTAACAGCTTCTTCATCCCCATGATTGATCACATGGGGATCGAGGGGCACAGTTCCTTCCTCCTTCAGAAGTTAAGGACCTCAAATCCCTCTAATCCATCCTGCATGCCCAAAAGTTCGTTTTCATTCAGTTCCAGTGGATCTTGAGGGCGCTGTGCCTTGATGTCAATATACTCTAAGTAGAGAGAGAAACATAGCTCGATTTGGCTCTTGGGGCATTGGAGCTGCGAGGAGAGATACTCAATGTGATCCGGAAGGAGGCTACCCAGCTTTTTGAATTGTCTTTGAAGGTATCGTAGTTTCTTGGGCGTTATATCCACGGACTTTCGACGCTCATCAAGCGTGAGGGCCTTCTCCTTGGAGACGATCGGAATGCAGGGCTCCCTAAGAGACCTGTTAACAATAAAAAAGTATTATTAATTTCCTAAAATATGTTCAAAACATATATATATACATATATATTTGTCCAGGGTCAATTTATCCTTATGGTAGAATATTAAATGTAGAAACTTATGATGATCTACAATATAAAAAAAACATTCGGCTCATTACACAAAGCTACATATGAGTTGTAGCGGTTTGACATGCTCACTAACTGCAGGTTAATCCGCCACCCCTTATCTCAAACCTCAGCAAGTTCTTAATCTTAAATAATCTTGCCACTGGTAGCTATATCAGCGGCAGAAAATAAAACACACTCTTTCTAAACCACTTTATGTGTCGTTACTCTCCTTTTTCTTAGCGCTAAAAAGTTTATCACCTCAAAAACAAATAAAGAGCCTTTACATCTCTTAATTCACAAGTTTATTGACTAATTTGTAGCAGTTAGTATATGCATATAGTCAAAAAATGTACTATTTCAAAATGTTTTTATTTTTTTAATTTATTTGAATTTGACGTGTGAATAGGTATAAAAGAAAAGATCAACAGACGATTATTGATTTGTGGAAGTAGTATTCAAATCCTTCTAGGCTCCTTAGAATGACCGAGTTTTAAAAATTAAAACTGATAGAAACATATAGTAATGCTAATATTCAATAATGAGACCAGAAAGCAGAATAATTAATATTAAACAAATATCGAACCCTTTAAATTTTTTCATCGCACTTTCACTTCCGTAATAAACCTTCCTTCATTTAGAGACTTGATATTGGAGTCAGTCTTAGAGAAGGGCTGCTCAAAGTTTATGACCCGGGGATCTATGACGATTTGCTTTTCGCTAATATAGCGAATCAAAGCGATCCGGGAACGGATTTTGACATTGTTTGGTGTGCAAAGAGTGGTATCCCAACGGGATGGCTCTTTGCGGCGCTGAACGGATCGCTTGGTCCAGCCCCCTGGAAGCTGCTCCATGATCACCTCGTCCCCAGATGCGTTCATATCCAATTTATACTTGGAGAAAAATCCTCGAAAGAAAATAAATAAAACCAGCCAATTGCAATGATATGTCATAGGGGAAAAGTGACGTCATTCTATGACATAACAACTATATAAACAACATTATAAATTGTTTTAAGTGCATTGAATATCCCAATGAGCTAGTTTTGTACTAAAGACCAATTATAATAATTAACTGCCTTTAAACAATTAATTAGATGACAGGGACATCTACTTCATACTTTTAGAATTAAGTTTTTAAACTTAAGATAAACACAATTAATGAGTCGTCATCTATAGTTAAGACAAGTGTTGTGTCGGTCCTTATCTAGGACCGAGGACTGCAGTCCAGTCTGGTTCGGTTCGATCCAGTACTTTTTGTCGGTCCTTAAAAAAGGAAATATTGTTTCCTTATGACGCCATATCATTTACTCCATATCTCTTAATGCTATGAAAAGGAAAAATCTTTTATATGAAGAGTGTAACATCTTCACTGAATTGATGACAAAATATAACTTTTTTACTTATGCTATTTATAAGTATTAATTATTGATTATTATTATTTCAAGAATAAATCTTCGATGCTTGATGACAATACCTAAAAATTGGCTTTAAACGGCTGAAACGAAAGGGTTGTAAATGAACTATTTTTACAGAACCATTTATTGAATAAGGACCGACGATGGTATACAAAAAAAATTATATTATATGAAAAAATGTTTCCAAATTGTCTACTATTAATATTATTAAACCGTTTGTTGTTATTGCATTAACACCAAGTTATAATATATAGACTTATAAATAGCATTTATAAATTATTTAATAAATAGTCTTTCAACATTTAATGGAAAATTAAAGGACTAACATCAGACAATCTCAAGGACCGATCCTAAGACTGGACTGGACCGAATAAATAGGGACCGACACAACACTAGTCAGGACATTTATTGAGTCTTCTTTTTATATCACATTATATATATATATATTTAAGACTGGTTGATTTATGGTTCATTTGTTGTCGTTCGCGAACAATGAAGTTTTTGACGAACGACAAGGAAAATTCCTTATCGTTCGTCGTTCGATTTTGGCGCCAAAAAAAAGATTTTTTATTTTCATGGGACAATTTCCTTTCTAAAAAATAAACGTCGTCAACTTTTTCAGAATGGCGAACGACCGATGAACGACGAACGATTCAATTTAAAGCTAACGACGAACGATAACTTTTGGCGAACGACGAACGACAATTTTTCAAGAACGTCAACAAGTCTGATATGTATATATCAAGCTTGTGAGCGTTCAGCTTTTTTCGCGTTCAGCGTTCAAAAAAAAAAAATAGCGTTCCGTTCAATGTTTTTGCGTTCAGTGTTCCGTTAGCGTTCAGCGTTCAAATATTTAAAAAAGTAACGACGTTTTGTTTTTTTATAGAAAAGAATTGCCAAAAAAGTAATGCGTAGTGGGGACGTTGTTTTTTTTTAGAAAAGACTTTCCCAAAAAAGTAATGCGTAGTGGGGACGTTTTTTTTTTAGAAAAGAATTTCCAAAAAAAGTAATTCTTAGTGAGGACGTTTTTTTAGAAAAGAATTTCCACAAAAAGTAATGCGTAGCGAGGACCTTTTTTTAAAAAATAATTTTCAAAAAAAGTGATGACGTTTTTTCCGAAAAAAGTCCAAGAAATATTTGGAAAAATTGAACACAAAATTCCTTTTTTTGCGTTCAGCGTTCAAAAAAAAGTTGCGTTCCGTTCAGCGTTCAGTTCATTGAACATGTGTTCAGCTGAACGCCATTCAATTTTGCGTTCCGTTCACAAGCCTGGTATATATATATATTATATATATATTAGAAGCAGTACCGGCATTGCAGCGTATATAAAACCCTCTCCCGATCAAATCACATATAAAGCAAGCTTAAAAAGTGTTCCTAGCTGACCTGGTTGCTGCCCTCAGCCTTCTTGCCTCCACCAACCTTCTTATTCTATCCTCCGGGTGTCTTCGTCTATTCTTCAGTTGTTCCAAAGATCGCAGGTAGGCTTGCCTATACCTCTGTTTGTCCAGGCGTCGGTGTCTAATCTCCGGTTGCTCGTTTGCTCTGGCCTCCTTCATTCGTTTGGACGCAGCTGATTGTCTACCGAGGCACTTGCGCTTAGGTGGCATGGTAAGGACTTGACACACAGAACCAACACACACAGACAATAGGCCTTCCTGCAATAAGCTAACTGAAACAGTACAGCCAGATAACAGAAAATCCCTTGCTACAAAACCATGTGAAAAGCACGTAGGACCTTTTGAAGTCCATAAAGAATTCAGTTAAGAATTATCCCAGGACCGCGTGTAGAAGACCTGGCGATCTAGTACCAATCAAGCAAAGCTTTTAGCACCAAGTATCCCAAAGATTGATTTAAAAAGTGGACTGTAATGGTACTTACTTAAGATTATCTTTCAAAAGAAAGAATATTATTTATAAGTATTAAATATTCTTTTAATTACCACGAAGTGAAGTAATAAGAATGAGTAAGTACGGTGCGATTAAAACTAGATGCATTTGAAATGAGAGATGGTTTAAGAATGAAGTATGGGAGACCTAATTTATACAAAGATTCCATGAAATGAGAATTTTCAATCCAAAAGATTAGTAAAAATGCGCGCCCTAAATGTTCCCACTAAAAAAACTCACCTGAATCATACAATAATAAAAACTTTTAAAAAATCTTAGTTTTTCTTATCCTTTATTATTAGTATCTTCTTTACTCATTGCATATCCTCTTGTTACTTCATTCATCGTCAATCCTCTTGTTACAAACCGGCTGATTACACTCTTATAAAACTGCAAGCATGTTTCTTCCAAGGTCTGTATAATAAGGTCTGGGCAATACAAAAACAACAATTGTAATCAATGACGTCACCGGAGAACGAATATAAATAAATGTAAACATTTATTTATATTCATGACTCCTACTCTGCAACATTTTCTTCTCCTTTTAATTATTATCTTTTTTAAAGTGGTTGAAGATACAGCGAGAAAGATTCTTTTTTAAATAATGTTCATTATCCATTTTATGACAAAAGTTGGGTTGTTAGTAAAAAATGGAACGACCTTTAAGGCTTTAGAGGCCTTGAAGATCATTAAAAATATGCCCATGACCTGTTCCGGGACTTGATACACATTCATCCCAAAATTCAGACAAATAAATTTAGCCGTTTCGGAGTCTATAAAGTAGATATGTTACAAGAGATTTAAAAAATATATATTTCTTGGATCCAAATGTTGAGAAATGGTCGATGGAAACGCTTTGAGGACAATCACGGATATTTTCTTGGACGCAATTGTAATTTTCTGGCTCGAAAGAATCACTTTTTTCTCCCTAGGGGGAGCCTATTTACGAGTCAACCGATTTTCCTTTCTGCTGGCGTAGACTTAATTAACCATACATTCTCCCAATTAATAACTAAACCCTCCCTTTTAAATTCATATACCGCAACCTCTTTTACATATTTTTTATATATAAATAACTCTTTTTTTCATAATTAAAGTTCCCCATACACATAATGAATGGACCATTAAATTGACTACTGATTTAAATATAAAATTTGACTATATTCTAGGTATAATAAAAAATAAAGAAATATTTAAAAAATATTCATGTCTCCTACAAGAAGATCAGCACACAGGGAAACTTGATAAATTTGATAGTCTGTTACATCTTCATAGGTACCGTTTAGGTATCAATAGGCAATGGTATATTAATTGGTGGATGAATCGAAGGACTCGATTTTATAGTAGAATAATATCAACTCGTGTTCCTCCATCCATAAATGACTCCCCTTTCTCCCAATGGTCTTTCCCGAAAAGATATCATTTGTCAATTATTTGTTGCCATTGCCATAACATCATCGAGGCTCTTAGACTTGATTTTTTTTTCGAAGTTTATCATGGAAGTAGTCATTTATATTTTTCTTTTGATCATCTCTTTCGCTATTTCTTCACTCTGTTGTAATTTATGTAGGTAGTCGTGAAGACCTCGCCAATTGCCTGAGAAGTGCGAATATCGAATAGTGATGCTTTTCGTTGTTTCTTAAGGGGCATTTTTCAATCACAGTTATATATTATGGTTAGCTACACACTTAACAGGTGCTGAGAGACTACTAGTTTTGAAAATTGAACAATCCAAATCGATTATAAACATTTGCGAGCTTTTCGAAGGAATGTCTTCATGTAAAAATCAGTACAGGGAGTGCTCAAACCTTCATTTGTTAACAAAATATGTTAATATTAAATGAAGAATACTATAATTTAACTTATAAGTGGTATCTAAAGCTCCAAACTTACATATTATGTTAATTGTAATTTCAACACATAATAATTAAGTGTAGAAATTGCAATCAACTATACTTAAAGTTCATTTTTTATGAAAACCAATGTAACAACAAAATCCTCTGTTCAGGAAGATATTGTTTCAGAACAAAAATGGCCCAAGATAAAGTATAAAAATAATGACGTCAAGAAAAATTGCCCATGTGAGTAAACAAGTATTTCCCTCAAACAATTGTCTACGCATATATTTGGGTAATTTTTTCCTAATGTAATTATTTTCATGTTTTATCTTGGGCCATTTCTTCTTGGGTTATTTTTCTGGGTAATTTCTTCCTCGGCCATTTTCCTAATGTCATATAATTGAGTTGACACTAATAAGCAACAGAATAATAACAAAGAAATTGTGCGATGACGTCATTTCAGATTTTTTTTCAAACAAATTTTCTACATGCTAGTTTACAATGAAAAACGGGTGGTAGAGTTATAATTTATAACCAAGGGTAGTAAAATATTAAACTTAATGGACAGATATAAAAATTTGAGTAGAAAATAATAAACAACAAAATAATTTATTTTTTGAAAAAAATCTATGAATCGTCGAGAAATCTTCAAACAGTCAACCGAAGTTCAAATTTAAATACCCAGGGATAAAAATCAGGTGGCAGCACCTTCGTTTTAATATACCTATATAAAGAACACACAACATAAATAAATGGCACTATTTAAGAATTGGCTCCTTTTCCAGGGACTCCTTTATTCACTTTAAAAGTCCTTAGTGATAAAGGAAGCTATACTCAAGTAAAAAACGAGAGAAATGTCTGGAGTTACTTATTCCACAGGACTCTGGGATGAGAGGACACAAACCTGTCCCTTTTTTAAAACTATTAATATCACTTCTAAGGAAATAAACCGATTATTATAATAATATTATTGCGTTATAATAAACAGCTTGAGTTATTTTATTCTCATATCAGGGTTCCTCCTCAAGAATGGAAAAACTCAACCTGTTATGATAACGCAAAAATAATAATAGAAACAGCTTTTAATAATAATAAAAAGGCTAGGGACGCTTTTATTACCGACCTGACATAGAAAGAGAAAAAAACTGAAAACATAAGACATCTCTCTGGCCTCTCTTTTATAGTATTGAATTAATCACAAACCTCTCCCCTTTCATAACAAAGCTGCTATTATTATTATTAAACAGCTTGATTTGTTTAACTCTAGAGGAGGAACCTTGATACGGAGTTCCCCCCTGTGTTCGGAGTCACTTATTCGACAGGATTCCTGGACGAGGGGAACTCCATCGTCTCTTGTCGGGACTGACTTGTTCTTATGGTAAGTAGTTCAATGCCTCCCTCATCACGGAAGGCTCTCTAGGCTTCCTCTCAAAGCTTATTAATTCTCTTAGCATTTTTTGGCCGATTTGACGACGAGAGTGAAGGAGGAAGACAGTAAGACCGCCCCTCATAATTCATCTAGAAGATGGTGAGTGACGAGGAGACGCCACCCGTTTCTCCTGTGCTCACACCATGATACGACTCTTCACGGAGACTCCCTCATCTTATATATATAATATATAATATAAATCTTTATGACATATTCTAATAAATAATTTATTTGTTTTTCAGCGTAGCTGAGGCTCTGATTATCGTCATTCAACATATATCATAGCGTGACTGGACTAAATTATCAACCGAAGAGGGATCCAGGACGCCGGACAGTGATGTCGGATTGTAATCATTCATCTAAAAGTACGGAATGTACATCAAAGACAGTCCTCACGGAGGAGGCATGTGCGATAAACGACAAGGAGGACTGTGAAGCACGGATTGGGAGTTCATAGGGGACGTAGCCAGCGATGGTGAGTTCCGAGAATACGCCCAACCGTTTCTCCTGTGCTCACACCAAGATACGGCTTTTTATTTAAAATATAGACCAAACAAGAGAAACTCCCTAATATCTCTTCGGGATTGGCTTGGCTTGTGATTGTAAGTTATTCAACTATTAGTTCCTAAGGCATCTTCTTATAAATAATTTATTTGTTTTTCAGCATAGCTGAGGCTCTAATTATCGTCATTGACCATATATCATAGCGTGGCTGGACTAAATTATCAACCGAAGAGGGATCCAGGACGCCGGACAGTGATGTCGGATTGTAATCATTCATCTAAAAGTACGGAATGTACATCAAAGACAGTCCTCACGGAGGAGGCATGTGCGATAAACGACAAGGAGGACTGTGAAGCACGAATTGAGAGTCCATGGGGGACGTAGCCAACGGTTTCTCCTGTGCTCACATCAAGATACGGCTTTTCATTCAAAACCACCACACCCGAGTCGGACTGTGATGTGCAATATAAAATGTGTTATTTGTGTTACAAATCAGATATATACTTTTTCAATAATAAAAACGATGGCTTTTATTTTAAAGTTTTACTGTTTTCATAATAGTATAATTCAGTGCTTTATTATTTATTTAATTACATTTAGCGTTTTGTTCAATACTGGTTTTTAAGAAGGTTATCATTTTCACACCATATCCAATAAATCTCAGTCTGATGGTTTTAATGGTTAGTAAAGGGCTATTAAAGTAAGATGTTTTACTTTTTGTATTAAGAAAATGTTAGACTTTCATTAATATTTTTTAAATATATTTTTAGTTTTCTAAATAAGAAGAAAATATTGTCAAAGTAAAAATTCTTCAAAAGGCATATATATATATATAAATATAATTAATATAATATAATTTTTCGAAACATTTTAGTTTATTCTATTATAATAATATCAATCCCTATATTAGCATTTATTTCACCTTATTAAGGGCGTAAATATTGTAAATGAGATGTTTTATATAAAGGCGTTGCAAGGTCAATTCATAATGCTGTCTGCCCTGATTTGCGAATATTAAAACAAGCTAATACTGTTTTTGAATCAACTGATGTGCGTCTTCAATTTTGTATAAACTATTTTTTTTGCTTTTCATGATACCTAATGCTCAAATTATCGTCATTGGGCATATATCATAGCGTGGCTAGACTAAATCATCAAACAGTCGAGTGATCAAGGCCGCCGGGCAGTGTGTAATCGTCGTTTATTTCCCCAAGAAACATCCTAGCACTTTGGCTAGTCAGGGATGTCAGGAATTTTAAAAAAAAGTTATACAAGTATAAATATATATATAAAACTATATAAATCGAACAAATACTAAAATATAAATATATAGTTAAAAACAAAAGGTTTCTTCGAAGAAAAAAAAACCCTTAAATTTAAAAGAAAAATAAATAAAATATTAAAAAAACACTATTGTCTGCTATATAGGGGCACATTTTTCCAAAGACTTGGCAACTACATAGGCTTCCCTCATGGTTTGGCGTTGCGAAGCTTAGGACTACTATTCCAAATAGCTGCAGCATGGTGACAAATGTGGCCACCGACTTAGGAGAGGAGATCGGATGAGGCCGGCAGTCCGAGAACGAGTCGATCTGACCCCACCTTGGGCACCGAATAAGATCTTGGCCTACCGGGTTTCGGTCGCCATTGCTATCATCCCGGCTTGCAAAGCATTTCCAGGTTTCCATAGCCACAGCCCGAACTGATATCCCATTAAGGGATGGAAGTCCGGCTTTGTGAGCAGATCATCGATCCGCATGTGAACGCTAGCCTTACGCCAAGTAAAGACCTAGCTGCGTTGTTTATGGAAACCTGGATCGATCTTGCAGCCTTCGGTGGACCAGTTACGTCGGTTTTTAGTCGAGGTACATTGGTCACTGCGGCAGCGTAGCTGACTCGACCAGCGATTAAGACCTTAATGGATGTCTTTCGTTCTGTACACTTTTACCAAACAGCAAGCATTGACTTAA
>CP045899.1:11553414-11607450 GCA_013387185.1 Caligus rogercresseyi
TAATAACACGACGTTTTAATGTATTTTTGTGAATACTGTAAGATATAATATCATGTGAATAAAGTTTTACCTTGGTAAAAAAACCTATAATCAAAGCAATTTAATACCATAAAATTATTTAAAAATATGCAAGTCGCATGTCAATGAAAAAATACGTTGCAAGATTGATTTTTTTCTCGGTCCTTATCTCAAGGCTCAATATGTATGAAAAAATAGCTGTCAATTAATCAAAATCATGGTATATTGAAATACACGACCTTGTATTTCAATATTTGTATGCCTATATTGTCAAGGGAGCTGGGTTTTCGCTTGCCAGTGTGACGTCATTTAAAACCACTGACAAGCGAATAACATTACAATAACTAGAGGCATATATACACTCAGAGAGTGCAAACCTCCGCCGTCACAGGGTCCTTATGAGCCTTCCGAGGCGGATTTTTTCACGACTGGGGCGGCATAGAGGGACGGGGGAGGGTTTCTCTCGACGGAAATTCCGAGAGAAAGACGCTCCCGGCACCCGATTTCACAGCACAGCGACATCTATTGGCAGAGTAGGCTAACTTGAAATATTTATTAGTATTTAGCTCATTTTGCATCTTAATTCTGCACTCAGAGATGCCAAATTTAATTACTTGTTCCTTTTGGCATTTCCAACAACTCACTAAGTATCATCCGAATCTGTTCCGTACTTTTGAGTTATCCTGCTGACAAACAAACCAACCAACCAGCCAACCAACAAACCAACGCCAGTGAAAACAATCCTTCGGCGGAGGTAATAATTCTATTCGCTTGCCTGTGGTATTGTAAGCGGCTTTTAACTATTTAACGATATCAAAAATATTATATTTGAATAGTTATAATATTTATCACACCTGACTGTGTATGAGAGCATGGAATAAACATATCTTGTATTCTATATACCCTCGATCAAAATAAATGAAGAAAAAAACATTACACAGGATGCCAATAATCTTATTTTAAATTGTTAAATATAAAATAAAAACTCAATTTTGAGACAAATAAGACCTCCTGTTTGTCATCATCACTCACTTGAAGTGACTAAGATATTATGGTCAGTGACTCTCTTAATTGTATAGGAGTCAAGTTACGCCCCGTAAGAATTGACCTACTTTATGAGATTTCATCTTTTTTTAGTCCAAACATTTTTAAGTGAGTGTTGATACAATATGACACAAATAAGGAGCGTTATGAGTTTCTTGATTACTTCTGCATGATGAATTGCTCTATAACGGTGGTGTTTCATCCATTTCTTGCATCTCTCTGACATATCTTTTAATATAGTATCAATTAATCACAAACCTCTCCCTTAATCCTATTTTAATAACTTGTTGCTATTATTATTTGCGTTATCCTAAACAGCTTGAGGTTTTCTATTCTTGAAGAGGAACCCTGATATGAAGAATAGAAGAACTCAAGCGTTTATTATAACACAATAATAAAAACAACATCAACTTTTGGTTTATTTCTTTAGAAATGTTATTAATAATTTAAAAAAGGGGTAGGTTTGTTCCTTTCGTCCACGAGTCTTGTGGAATAATTACCTCCGGACACAGGAGGGAATCCGTATCAAAGTTCCTCCTCAAGAATAGAAGAACTTAAGTTGTTTAATATAATGCAATAACAATAACAACAACAGTTTGTTAATAATAGAAAAAAGGGAGATGTTTGTGATTAATTTGATACTATAATCAAAGAGATGCCAGAGAGATAAAAGAAAGATGCCAGTATGTTTTCTAACCGAATGTTGGTTAACTGTTCACATATATACAGCACAGGTATATAAAAACGATGCTAATACGTATAAATACAAAAATAAACATTATACAGGGTCCCCGCGCTAAATTTGACACTTTGGTTTATTGCACGAAGCGGGCCAGCTGGGCTTTCTACCTTTAGCCTCAGTAGTTGAGCACAGCTGGTAACGATAACAATAGCGTCTGACAATTTTAACCCGCCCGAATCCTGGAAACGCGTAACTGCAGTGATGATGATCCGCGCCGGTTGCAAGGATATGGAGATTATGAAGACGGCGTGCGTGGCTAGGAACACTGTCAAGTCCATCAGATCGGAGCTGGAGGAGTCCAATAACGACTACGAGAAGGTGGTGGAGGAAAAAAAAGGGAAAAGACGTTCTGACTTCCTTAGGACCCCGGAATTCGTGGAGAAGCTCCAGAAGAAGGTGCAGGAGGACCCCAGCAAGTCCTGCACCAAGCTGGCGGAGGAGTTGGGGGTCGGGAACACCACAGTTAGGGTGTGTATCAACGAGGACCTCCGTTACCACTTCTACAAGCGCCGCAAAGGCCAGATTTTGACCGAGAAGGCCCAGGAAACCGGTTTAACAAGGCCCTGAAGCTCCTGAACAAGTTGAAGCACCCTGTCCACAACGAGACTCTCTGGTTCTTTTCCGACGAGAAGAACTTCACCCAGGACCAGAAACACAACAGCCAGAATAACAGGTGTTGTGTTAGGAACCCCCACGAGGTGCCCATTGTCGCCCAGACCAAGTTCCCGGCCGCCGTGATTGTGTTCGGCATCAGCAGCTCCGACGGTGACGTCATGCCGCCTCACTTCTTCCCCAAGGGCCTGAGACTGGACTCGGAGGGGTATGTGGCACTCATGAGGGATGTGGTGGCCCCCTGGATAAAGAAGGTTGCCGCTGGGAGGCCCTACGTGTTCCAGCAAGACTCGGCGCCCTGCTACACCTCGCGCAAAACCCAGAAGTGGCTGTCCGAGAACCTGGACGACTACACGAGCCCGAACATCTGGCTGCCCAACTCCCCCGACTGCAACCCGTGCGACTTCTACCCATGGGGCGCGGTTGAGAGGGATACCAACCGAACTGCTTGCAACACCATGGCCGAGTGGAAGGCCCGCATCACGCTCTGCTTCAAGAAGTTGCCGAGGGACCAGGTCAGGTGCGCATGCTCCAGGTTCCAGTCCCGGCTGAAGACGGTCGTCGAGGTTAGGGCGCGTACTTCGAGTAGAATCCAAGCCAACACCAATACGGACAACTTACTTTTGGATTTTTTGATTTAATAAAGAATTAAAGATTCTATCCATGTTTGTTTTTTATTTTTCGAAAGTGTCAAATTTAGCGCGGGGACCCTGTAGTTTAAATTTAGCATCGAACTTGAACAAACGGGTACGGTTACTTCGATCTCCTACCTGAGCTAGAAACAAAGAGAAACCACACTTCAACACGGCCATCGTGTTAACATTCCTCACAAAACCTCTCTATTATTTACTTATTATAGAAGAAGAAGGAAAAAAGGTATTCGTCATCCAGAGTGCTCCTGCCTTGTTCTTATTATTGTTATTGTTTACATTGATTCATCATTGCTTGGGATCAAATTTCTCGAATGGGAGTGGACGGGTGGCATGATTCCAGTCATTATATTTGCCCCGTCTCGTCTCATCCTCCTCCTCAATGATCGGAGGAGGAGGCGAGACGTTTGGGAGCTCCTCATCAATGTGGTCGCTCCTAGCACTGACTCGGCTCATGAATATGTTGAACACTCTGGATGACGAATACCTTTTTTCCTTCTTCTTCTATAATAAGTAAATTAATAGAGAGGTTTTGTGAGGAATGATAGCACGATGGCCGTGTTGAAGTGTGGTTTCTCTTTGTTTCTAGCTCAGGTAGGAGATCGAAGTAACCGTACCCGAACAAACAATAATTTTTTTATCTAATTAAGAAGTATTAAAAGAATAAGCTGTAAAACACATTAAAATCAAGTTAAATCATGCAAATTTCTTAAAATTCTTGATAATTTTCTTCAAAATTTCGTGAAAACAATGATTTTGAGTCGGGTAGTATTTATTAATTTAGCCGCGAATGTCCATGATGAGCCGTCCAAAAATGGGATTTTGAGTGAAAAAGCCGCGTATCTTCCTGCAGTTCCAAGCAGGATCCCTCTGATCTCTCCCGGTCTTATGGGTTCATATTTTGCAAGCTTCTTTGCAATCAAGGCCTTTGTATTTAAAAGGGCAAAATCTAGCACCTTCGTTTTGTCAGATATTTTCATCTCTCTTGAGGAGAGCCCAAACATAATGATGGCTCTCAAACTGGATGACGACCTGTCTAGGCCACCAACATAAATAAATCAATTTTCTTTTTATTTCATGTCAGATATAAAGTAATCCCTTGCCTGCAAAGAAGCAGCCTTGTTTTTTGTCTTCATCCGTTCATACATACGATCAAATCTGTCCTCCGTCTACAGAGGTCACTCATCTATAGCGGCAACCCAAATCTTGACTAGGGACCATCTGTCTCTAACGGCCGCTTTTTTGGTTTCTCTTGAGTGACCACTATAAATAGGTTTGACTACGTAAATAAATATTTTCTCATTTCAGAAACAGAGTTCATAAGACTCAACTGATTATTTAAACGTTGAGCTCAAACATATGTTTCAGAGAGCACAAGTTCAACGGAATTATATTCTATGATGATAAAACATAGTTAGTTGTTGTTGTTTTTCATCTTCAATGTTACTTTATGATTAAAATACATTGTCTGCAAATCCCATCAAATATTCTTCAATGGCCAATATGTGAACCTCTGATTTACAAGCTGCCATTCCCGCAAGAACTATTTATTTCCATTATATAAATAGGGGAGACCGGGGACAGTTGCAACAGGGCCCTTTTGTCCAATCAGGAAGTAGTGCTTTAGTAGTACTCCTTTTTCTCTGCAATGGAGGGAACTCTACTGAGCATGTGCAGTGTGAGTGTTATCACTCTAGCGTGTTCTTGATTGGACAAAAGGGCCCTGTTGCAACTGTCCCCGTCTCCCTACTTTGTTCCCTTAACCTTTTTTTTCTTCCTTAAACATAAAAAGGAATCGTTCTAATTTGTGACTTAATTACTGATACTTAATGTGCTTTAATTACTATTACTTGGCCAACGTTGATGCAATATACTCTATCCCTTCTTGACCCTGGTTAGGTTACGTCTGTTGTTACAAAATATGATATAGACATATTGGGTTAAATGAAATAATACAGGTTACTTTACACCAAACAATATCACAATAGGCTTGATTTCATCAAATACCTGGTGAAAATTTTGGAATGCATATTTTTTAATAAAAAAACTACATTATTTGTGTTTTATTTATGGGCAATGGGATATGATATATTTTGGACCTCAGAAATAAATAAAAATTATAAGATATTTCACCAGAGCTAATTAACAAACAACATCATTGAATTTGCAAGAAAATCTACTGCAGCTGATCTCTTTAATCACAAATTTGGCAATAGCTTTAATTATACAAATTGCATAAAAGTAATAAAGTCGTCCCTCGCAAATTCGCGACGGCTCGGATCCACTACACGACCACCGCGATATATATGAGGACCGCGATGTATATATAAAATTCTGTCATTGAGTTCATATGGGGACGTTTTGCCGTAAAAAACGGTAGCCAAGCTGTCGTCTCGTAGTAAAATAACTGCGAGATGTCGAGGGGCTAAGTAGCGAGGGCTGACTGTATGTGAAACTTAATCGAAAGTAACCTTAAAAAGATGCCTTCCACGACTGATGTCCTTCTGTTTAACTAAAGTTGATTCCACGTAGTATTCGTTTTAATTCAGCAATAATAATACACTACTGAGATTTATTAAATATTATATTAAATTTAAGAACATTATTTTCTCCATGTATTTAATAAAAATATCTGCTTTAAATTCAAATACTACACTATCTCCCTCTAAAATAAAATTATACCATATAAATTGATAAAATATATTAGCACCCTACATCCATTACAAAGGAGGAAGCGTAAAATCGTAAATAATTTTGGCCGACAAAATTTAAAACGAAAATCTTTAAATTTAAAACATTTGGATTTTATGCAACAACTTTGGCTTTATAAGCATGCATGTATTTTATAATTAAAAATAATGGCATTAAAAAGAGATGAAATAACTGACGTTCAAATCGCATGAGCATCTAATATGGCAGCAACTGGATCTAAGAGAGTATATGTATATGATGGAAACCCCAGGAGTAAATACTACATGAGCACCAATTTCAAACATCAATACTTGTGTCTTATAGTATTAACCCTTGTGTGGTGTTCATATTTTTGTTACTCAGCCACTGTTCGTGGGTCTGGTGAACCCGCTGCGTTTTGGGTTCTCAGCTAAACACAATAAAACTTTTTTATGTTAAAATACTCAAATGATCTTTTCCTTATCTCAATTACAAGCAATATAAACAACATAAATGATAATAATAGTCTTTTACCTTTATAGGTCACATTTATAAATAAAACATCACTTCTTTTTGTTGTTGCTGGCTGTAACCTAGAATAATGAAAATATCAGAAATTTTTCTAACTCTCTCTCCTCACACACAAGATATGAGTGCCAGATCAACTGCAATAGCATCACACTTACTTCAGGCTTTGCAGTGATGGTTCTGTAGGTTGGGTGGATGGTGCACAAGACCTAAAATTTCCACTTTCATTGACCCCGGGTCCAGCAGACCCGAACACCCTCTATGTAATGTAAATGTGTGGGGGGGGTGTATGGTGTGTGGTCACTGAAAACGTGTTGTGATATATGTTCTTCACAGAAAATGAGCCAAGGCAATGAATCTGAGTTTGAAATAATAAAAATTTGTATTACTTTTCTTTGAGACAAAAATGAAAACGGGTCCCACAGACCCGAACACCACACAAGGGTTAATAATATAATAGAAAACAATTTTTTTCATTTATTTGTAATGACTAATTGTCTTAGCTTTATAATTAATGTCTCAAAATATTTATTACTTGTACTACAAATAAAAAGATATGCAATAACATGGCCTAAAATTTTATTATCCATATAAAACCTTTGCCTTGGAATCGGCTGTAGTAGTAGCTCTTTGCTCCTGCTCTCAACCCAAACTCCCAATTATATATCCTACAAGAAGGGCAAGATCGACAACAACCCCCTGAGCAAGTCAGCTCAGAAGGCGGATGAGAGGTGTTCCAACTGCGGTCGGAAGAAGCATCAGAAGCCTGACCAATGCTGGGCGAGAGACAAGGACTGCAACAAATGTGGTAAGACAGGACATCTTAAGCATATGTGCAGGTCTAAGCCCAGAAGGAGGTCAACCGGATGACGATCGGACAAGTCAAGACGTCAGATAACCTCGTCAAGATCACCGCCAAGATCGGCAACGCGGACCACCAAGAAGTCGAGTGGCTGCCGGACACCGGTGCTGAGTGCGACGTGATCACGCGGATTGCCTGAAGAAGGTTGGGACCAAGGTTAAGGACTCAGGAAGGACAAGGCGGAGCTGTGCGGACCGACCAAGGCAGATTGAAGTCCTTGGGCAAGGTGACAGCGACTCTGGAGAGAGAAGGAATGAAGTACAAGACGGAGCTTCACGTGCTGGAGAAGGGCACTGGACCGATACTGAGCAAGGCCGGATGTATAGCGCTTGGACTCATCCCGACGGGTTGGCCTCACGTGTGAACAAGCTTTCACTGAACAGCCCTGATGAAGGTAATGGCGTGGACATGCTGCTCAAGAGCCAGTCAGCCGCATCGATCCGTGAGCAACTGTTCCAAGAGTTTCCAGAGGTCTTTCCACCAGATGATGAAGTCCTTCCTCTGAAAACCAATGAAGGGTCCGCCCATGAAGATCGAGTTACTCCCAGGTACAAGCCCGATAAGAAGGTACAGATGCAACACGATTCACGAGGATCTCTCCAACCTCAGTAAGGGCTGTGACGATTGTGCGACCCACAAAGCGAGTCAAGCCAAGGAGCCGCTGGTACAAGATGAGCAGCCAAGCCGGCCTGGAGAAGCTGTGGCAGCTGACCTGTTTTTGTATGAAGGGCGTGAGTACCTCGTCATCACGGACAAGTACAGTGGCTGGCCAGAAGTCTACGATTGTGGAAAGAGCGGCGTCAACACCAAGGACGTGGAGAAAGCCATAGCCCGTTGGATGGCTGCCTTGGGTGTGCCCGTTCGCCTCACCACTGATGGAGGTCCACAGTTCAAGGGTGAAGCGTTCAAGGAGTTTTGCCGCCGGTGGGGCATCCTGCATGATCCTTCATCGCCCTATCATCACATCGCCAATGGTTATGCTGAGGCAGCGGTCAAGTCGATGAAGAGCCTGGTCAAGAAGGTTAGTCCTGATGTCCGGTCTTCCAAGTTTTTCAAAGCCCTCCTCACCTACCGCAACACACCTCGGAGTGACGGGCTGAGCCCTGCTGAGAGATTATACGGTCGCCCAGCCAGGACGTCTCTACCTGCTCATCCGGTGGTCTACAACCGCACCGACCGGGACCGCGTCATCAAGGCCGACAGGAAAGCAGTATCCCTTCGCGCCAAAGCTGCTTACGACGTCGGATCCAAGGAGCTGTCGGAGCTCAGGTCGGAGACATCGTCCGAGTTCAGCATGGACTCACCAAGAAATGGAATCTCATCGCCGAGGTTCTGGAAATCAGGCCGCGTGGTCGCAGTTATCTGGTCAAGACAGAGTCTGGTCGTCTCTACTGGAGGAACCGCCGCTACCTGAAGCTGTACGCGCCGCCGATTGGAGTTGCCAAGGACATCCCGGAAAGTCAAGAGGAAGTCAAGCAGCCAAGGAGAAGCAAGAGACAGAAGAAAGCCCCTGTAAGATTTCAGCCGTGATGAAAATGCTTTTCCCAGGCTCCCCAGGGGGGGCATGTAGTAGTAGCTCTTTGCTCCTGCTCTCAACCCAAACTCCCAATTATATTATCTGTGTTTCCTCCCCCTGCTCCTCAAACTCTAATCCTCTTCTTCCCTTATGTACATCTCTTTACTCTTGCTCAAGCAAGACTCTTTTGTGTACATCTCTGTTTGAGTATTTAAGCCCTTGCTCCCTCCATTCTGTATGTCAGTCACAAGAAGAACATCCCAATCTCTGTCAAACTATATGGTCGTCATTTGGTGAATAAATGAATCTCTTTTACTGAATAACTCGCTGTCTCGCGGATACGTTATTTCAGCTCCCCATTCGGTACATACTCGTACATCGGCCATTTGTTATCAAAACATTTAAACATATAAGATAGCGGTCACCTGCCAATGGCAGGCACCCAAGTTTACCTTGCAAAAAAAAATATTTTTTAAATATACAATCATGGTTTAAGCCTCAGCGTTTTTTTTTTGTTCTCTTGAGTTGTCGCTGTGGACTAGTTTGACTGTATAGCTATAACCCTAAATTTCGACCTTCATATTTTTTAAGCACCGAATCCCTAGAATGCATCCAAAAAGAAATTGAAATACATTAATGATAGCGGATTCCATGTATGCAAGATATGTTTTCCATCTCATTTTATAAATCTGTTTTAAACATTACGTACGTAAATAATATTATTGCTATCATTTCTCTTAGGCAAATCTTCAATTTAATAAGAACTAATAGTTATTTAAATATTAGATAAGATATCTTCTGAAGAGGAACAAGGATCGGTGAGGAGTCACTCAGTGATATAAACATTGACCATAACAAACAGATGGGCTGGGTAAGGTGTTCATATAAGTGATAAAATATATTTTATTGTTCATTTTGTAGAAGTTGTATATTTTTAATAATTCCTCCCAATAAATTAAATGTTAGTTGATGAAGAGGTTTTGCTCCACATTTATTAATTTATCCCAGGAATATGTATAGCTTATATCTCCTGCTCTAGTGACAGAAACATCATTTCTCACTCACACACCTATGTGTCAACAACTATCTCTCCCCTCAACCTTATCACTGCCGCTTCCTCACTCAAAGGGAAAATGGAGACAAGAGTATAATCCAGTCATTGTGAGACACAGTGTTTATTAATAGATAATATAGTAAAATAATAATTATAATATTAAGAATAGTAGTAAATGTTGATGTTGTTGATATATATCAGAAGAGTAGGCAAATAATCACAAATTAGTTTTGCTTCCTTTTATATAAAAAACATTTAGGGGAGGGGAGGGCTGAATAAATATTAGGAATCTATTGTTTTAAAACTTATATAAGGGTGATTTATATAATGGATGATGAGGGTGAGAAGAAGGCACCTTTTTCATAAGACCAGACAAAGGAGTCTCTCTCTCTCTCTCCTCTGGGTCTTCCTCATCTGTCAAAATAATGGCACTAGACTTGAAAAGCAGCCGACCGGTAACAACGGCAAAAATGGGTTCAGAAGGAAGGAGTGAATGTGAAAAGTAGGTTGTGTGGACTAGGTGGCAATCAAGGTGAATGAATATATGTATATGGGAGGAGGAAATGGGGTTCACTAACTGTGTGACGTCATGGAGGAGGCAGGCCATGACTATCTAGGGTTGATAATAAACTAAGAGATGAGCCTGTGAAGCTAAACTAAGGACATTCGATGAATGGCGTCATGGGCTTTTTATTTAAAAAAGATTAAATGAGACGCAGTCTTAGGCGCCATTTATCGAGCCTATATTAGGCAATACGCAAAATCTGTATTTTTAGTCATATAAATAATACATTTATAAGGACCAAGAGATCATTCAAAGCTATTGATGTGTGTGCTATAGTTATGTTTCGCTACTCATTGGTCTTGAATAAATTAACATGCAGTCACAACTGTGACGACATCAAAACAGCTAATTTAGCTGACATAAGCCTGGCCATGATATAATTATGTAGGACATTTCTTAGGATTTGAAAGGATATTAATAGCAATTAGGCGCATAGTATATAAAATGCTATATTTATCCGCTGATTATCAGACGGTATTCACTGTGACGTCATCGCAACAGATGATATGCACTTGATAACTTAATTTTATTTTTGAAAGGATCTAATTCGACATTTTGGTGAAGATTGGTGAACTTATGTTTCGGCATCCCTTAGACTTGCCGTACCCACCGAGACACCATCACAACAGTTGAGGGAAATCTCCATTGGCACGCCACCTACCTATTTACTATATTCATCACCTTGGTGGCAAGTGTGGCTGGGAAATAAGGAAATGGCGGCGTGATATTTATCGTCTTCATGTAAGTAATGGTGTAGTTGTATAGATTATTATTATTAATGGTGGTGTGTTGTTTGTTGTTGGTAGGCGAAGTTATAAAAGGCGATACTAATAATAATTAATAATATTTATAATATTGGAGGGCTACGTTATCACATTTTGATTTCATGATGATGAAGGAGTCTTCTTCTAGCACCAGCTTGGTCCCCCCTGGGAGCCGCTCTCGGGATAGTTGCGGCTCCCGGGCGGATGTCGCATCATGTTGGAATAGTTTTGTATCATGTGGAGGAAGTAGGGGTTGCTTTGGAGGTCCCCTCCATTCGCAGAGGGCGGCCCACCTCGGGACCCAGGGAGCTCAACCTATGGAAGTAAGGAAGGGTAAAAATAGGAGAACTCATATTGCATGCACTTTCTCTGTCAAAAATAATTGGAAGCCGTCCAAGATAGCAATCAAAATATGATGTTCCCTCTATCGCTGTATTTCTACAACAATGGAGAGCTGTCTAACACCCAGACATTCAGCGCTATCATTCCTGACACTCTAGGCACTTTATCTATGGTAGCAATGTATCACTAGGGTTCCTTCTTTTGTTCTCAATAAAAAGCGCGCCCACATGATAATTTTTCTCTGTCTTGCAATATCATACTTCCCCCTCCTCTTTTCCAATGTAAGATGGCTTGTGCTAGAAGTTTTTCTTCTTCAGAGAAGTAGTTTCAGTAAGAAAAGCATCTTCTGACAATGTGCAATATTTTATACTTATTTCAAAGAAACATAATCATTTTTTTTCATGATGAATTGAAGAAGTTGTAATGGAATTACCTCTTATATTGAAAGTACCATATCAATTTAACTTCTATTAAATTAAAATGATATTAATGTTCCTAAGGTGGTTTGATATTTAATTTCGTTGGACTGAGCAAGACGCAAAAATATCATATATGAATTCTGTAATTTATTTTAATCTTAACTTTTTTTGTTTGTGGTAGCAATCTAAACACATTTAACCGGTTATAAAGATGACAGACATTTTGAATTGATAAAGCTTTATTCAATTTTCAAAAAACTTTTCCTCCTATTTATATTAGTATGTTTTCAAGAGAAGTCATCAAGTCCGTTCTTAAATGAATATTAGTTTGCAGTGAGAGAGATCCTACATTACATTACCGGCAGGGAACTTGCTTTGATCCTTGGCATTCTTGTAACAAATTTTATATTAAATTACCTGTCAATAAAATGGAGAAATCAGATATATCCAAATATTCAAAAGGAGAAAATAATAAAATGATGTAGCGAAAAAGGGCATTCAATTTTTGACAGTAGGAAGTGCATGAAATCTTAAGGTAAGAGCTATGACAGATTAGAAAGGCAATCATGCAGTACCCTTTCCCATTAATTAATCATAAGTGCATTGTTACATCGCGTGAAGGCAGGATTAGGCATTATGGTCATAAGCGTTACGCACAAGAGAAGTAGAAACATGTTAGAGTATGGTTATGTCATTAATAAAATGAAAGGAGAATCAATCAGACTCATTTTGGTTATTTCTTATCACAATTAACAAGTCATAGACAAATGTATCGTTTAAAATTTCTTTTCATTTATCAAAATTAACTATGGAATAGAAGAAGTTTTCATGTTTAGCGTGAGATTTTCTTTGCGCCAATCAGATATATACGTTTATTAAGACATTTCATGTTAATATTGCCGGTTAAGATGTTATTCTTGGTTTGTTGAAGCTATTGGCCAACTTACGAAGGCATCATTCCCAGAGAGGTGTATCAATGCTCTTAATTGAAATTGGAAAATGGGGAGGAGTAAAGAAGGGACATTAAAAAAGGGTTGTTGTTTCTAGTATTTTACATTGCTGCTGATAGGATTAAGAGAGGAGTTAGCAGATGCAGCGGATTTCGCGAGTGTTCCCAGGAGTTCTGACTTGAGGGCGTCGCTTAGGTCATAGTCTATGGCTATAGTCTTATAGCATTGCACAAGGTTATCCGCAGCGGTGAGGAGGGCTGCAGCAGTCTTATCCACGAGTCCCCTGGAGTCCCTGTAGAGTCGAAGCTCGAACTTGCCCTCTTCGCCTCCGTCGTGATCCAAATTATTGCTGCTATTGCTCACGATGAGGGTTGTGGTCTTCATTTTGGTTTTTTTTGTTGTTCATTGGGAGGAGGAGGAGTGGGGGGTCTTCTCGGGAGACGCCTCTGACCTTTACCTTGGTGACTTTGGACAGGTCACGCTCTGAGCGCGCGCGGTGATCTGTGTTGAGACCGCTTTCAATGCTGCTACGCATGTGACGCCTAAGGAGGAAGATAAATAAATCAGAATTGGAAGGGGGAATGTATTACAGTGCTGTGGACTTACCGATCCTGACTACTAGAGCGCCGTCTGTTGGCTGCCGACTTTCTCTCTGTGCTTTCTTCCGAGCTGGAGTCGTCGATGTGAGGTTGTTCCCTCTCCTCTTCATCGTCCTTTCGCGGGGATCGAAGGTCTGATGTGGATGCGGATGACATTTGACCCATGGAGGACTTTCTTCTTGGGATTGTGTTGGATTGGTGGAGTTGCTGCTGTTGGTATTGTTGCTGTCTTTCCTTTTTGAGTGATGCGGAGGTGGATCGCATGTATGAGGGTACATCTTCGTAGAGGAATTCTCCTCGATGGGTCCCAAGATTCTTGCTACTCCCCCGGGATCGGTCCTGGAGGACGGGTGGGCCATGGAGAGACGGCTTTTGGTAGAGGTAGGAAGGGGAAGAGGGCTTCCAATGCTGTTGCTGCTGTTGATAATGCTTGGATTTCTTACCCGAAACTAATCAAAAGAGAAAGATAATTGCAATATCAACCAACAAAAACTTCAATCAAGGATTTTCAAGCAAAAAGAGGCACAAAACATAAAACAAAGCGAACAAAACAAATAGAGTCATGATTGCCGTACCAGTCGTTGGAGGTGCTGGAAGGATTCTCCTAGGGGCAATGGGCTTATTGAGGTCCGACAATGAGCAGGTTCGTCTCAACCCAGAGTCAAGATCTTCCCTTTCAGAAAAATTGCCTATGACTCGACAATCATCAACTATGAAAAAAGAAACAAACAAAAAGAAAGAAAAAATAGCTACAAACAAATAAAAAGGAGATCTAGTGGTTTGACATGCACAATACACAATTAATGGGTTAAATGATAATAATAGAATACATGCAGGGGTACCGTCATTCTTATGATCAAGGAGATAACACAAATGAGAGTAGGCAAGGCCTAACCTAATTCCGAGGAAGAGAGATTTTGTAGTGAGACCCTCCTCCTTCTGCTAGAGAGTGGGACCCACATGGACGTGGTTCCCAGAGGTGGGGACGCCACAAGGTCCTCAGAGTTGAGGGACTGGCATCGCCGATGCGTTCGACTTCGCTTCCAGGAGAGATATTTCTTGGCATGCCTTGTGGGCGGCGGGAAGGACTCACTCATTTCTTCATGCGTTTTTAGAGACGGGAGGAAATGTTTGCAGGGCGCTTGCCACTGGCATTGGGAGCTCTTCTAGTAGTAGGCGTGTGTTCTCGTTGAACTTCCCAAAGACTTCCTTGGTTAATCTATGGGCCATTGCGTTCCAAATGGCGCTTCGGCGTTTCTTTCTCCGTCTTCTTCTGTTTAGCTCCTTTTCTAGGAACTCGAGCTCTTTCTCTAGACAGCTCACCCTCTCTTCCCTCTCAAACTTGGCCGCCATTTCTCGGAGTCGCTGGCTGATGACAGCTTCTTTACGGGGGCTAATTTTTTCTTCGCGGATGAAAAGTGACTCGTGCTCTCCTCTCCGCTGTCCTATGGTCTGCAGATCTGCAAAGGGCATGCTGAGTCCTCGTGAGAGGGGTCCCAGGAGAGAAGGGCAAGCAGATAGGCTGGAGAGATAGTCCCCGAAACACTGGGAAGAGGAAGAGTCAGAGTCTGAGGAACAGAGGCTTCGGCCCCTCTTCTTTAAGTGATGGTTCGCTCGTCGGGTCTGATGGCTGCCCAAGCTATCCGCTCTGCAACGGGGACTAAAAGAAGCATCCTCTTCTTCCCTCCCACTAGACCCAGACTTAAAAGGTGACCCGAAGCAACAACCTGGACGGCAAGGTTGATGGTGACGGGATTGGGGGTTAGTTTTGTTAGTTAATAGGGGGAGGACCAGTGTTAGTCTTGTTAGTATACATAGTTGTAAATTCAGAGACCACAAGTCTTTACTATATGTACATACTGTGAATACATTATGAACTCAATACAAAATGCCTGACTAACCACTGGCAGTACAAATCATCCCTTCATGTTCATTGATTGACACCACCTTAAATAGAACGGTATTACATGCCAGTAGACATTAGAGAACGAGGATTAAAATACTTTAAAATGAGTGTGGAAATCTGGAAATATATCATACTACGATATTTGGGTGCTTAATAAGAAAGAAAAGTTGGTAGATTTCATGACATAACATGCCTCTGGCCTTATTTCTCGCACATGATTGGTAGAAAGGTACCACTTTACTCGTGACTGTTGTGGTGTGAACACCTACTCAGAGAGAAGAATACTGCATTTAAAAACCACTCCTGATGTGAAAGGAATAATTAATGCCAATATTTTATCATTTTTGACGATAAATAGATTCTAACAATGACAATAATAATAATCAATAGAAAATTATGTTATCACCTGAACAAATTAATGTTATTTTTGAGTTTGTGAGAACTATGACAATTGCACTCTCTATCATGATCTTAAATATGTACATAAAAACTATGTCAATTCTACGTGGAGAAAATTTTGAATGGATTCACATTCGAAGCCTACAAAAATCTAGAGAAGGCAAAGTAATATAATAAGTGTCTGTAAGTGTGGGTTCTGCTTGCCGGTAAGGTCTCTGTTTTACAACTATAGTCGCCTGACTAATGCTCGCGCACACAGAGAAATACATGTACTTTAAATAAATGATAGCCTTACCTCTAGCGGAAGAGTTTCTACTCGTGGGTCGAGAACCCTCTGAGAAATCCTCTTTCTCTGGAATGTGCGTGCTGAGATCTGATATGCTTTGACTCCCTTTGATCATGGAGCGATAGCCAATCTAGAAGAAAGGTGAGAGAGATGCATGCATTATATGAACTATTCGAAGCAAAAGACAGACAGTATTGGAGTTTTGAATTTTGGGCTCATCGTAAATGATGAAAATTGGCGGTGTTTTTTGGTTTATATAAACTGATGGACACGGTGAAGGAAACAAATTTCATTTAAAGACCCGGGACCATAAGAGAAGCCAAAGTTTTTGAATTGGAAATATGATAACGTTATTGACATTGATTTTTTGCTTGTGAATATTTTTATTTCGTTTTCTATAACTCACATTTTGTAGTTTCCTTTTGGTTTCCTCAATCCTTCTTTGCAATTCCTCCCTTTTCCGATTTTGCTCATTGTCCCTAAAGGATTGTGCCCGTGCAATAGTACTTGCATTTCTATGTAGGGCAGATCCCTCTCGATACTGATTAGAGAAGGAGTTGGAGTCGAGTCCATGTGAGCCAGTCATGTTATTGTTATTGGAGTGTAAATTGTTGTTGCTTCCCCCCCGTCCCAGGGACTCGTAGTTGCTTTTGAGGAATCGTTCGCGTCGTCCCACGAGGTCCACGTTTTCCGAGCTGACGCTGAGGAGGGAGAGGATGTTGTTTTTGTCTGGAGTGGATGAGGATTCTTCCTCTTCTTCTTCCTCAGAGTCATCCGTTTCCGAGGAGGCCCCTTTCTTCCCGCCGCGACGACGGGATCGACGCAGTTCCTCCACGTCCATTGCGTTCACGGTGTAGACCCCGGGGATTTCCTCGTTCTGACCAAAGTACATGGTGTTCTCAGGCTCAGTGCTCTCACCTCCATCGTCCTGGGTCGTGAGACCATCGCTGTAGTCCTCGTCCAGGTCACCCTCGTGCTCAGAATATAAATAACTAGACGGATGACGAAGATGGGAGGGTAAGGCGTCCAATCGAGGTTTGTAGGAGCGACTTGGGTCCTTCTAATTAAAGGAAAAAAGAGACAATAACGCATAATGATAAGAGAGAGGATACAATTAGTTTTATACCATTTGCTGTTGTTCCATAGGGGAAGAATCCCGGTCTACTTCTGAGAGGCTATTGTAGTCGAATCCCTCATCCACGAGGTCCTGAAAGGACAAACATGCTTTTCATCGAGAAATAAAAATATATAATGAACTCTTAAATTATAAAAATCTATCACACATGGCCTAGCTTTGAGCATCGCCGACTTGAGTCTGTTATTTCTTCTCAAGCTCTACGAACCAACCATCACTGGAGCTGAGTCGTTCTAACACATAATGAGAGCGGCAGATGTTTAATTATAAAAATAAATCTTATTCTTTCATACTTTGAGATATGTGACTTACTTTATGCTGTTTGTATCCCTCGTATGAGCTGTTGCTGTCCTTGGTCGTGTCATCTGACTCTGCCCTTTGGGGGAAGGGTATGACGGAGTCACTGTCGTAGTGTGACTTGACTGTCATTCCCGAGGAGCCCACCCTTTGTGCCCAGCGGCCCTTGGGGTAGTCCACCCCCGGCGGCAGGGGCTTGGGTGGGGAAGGAGGGGCAGCATCCTTTTTCTCAGAGATGTTCTTCTTGGCCCAGACAGGGAGCTTTCCAACACTGAATCGGTAGGAGTCATCCTCATCAGGGAACTCTGGATTCTTCGGGCCCAAGGAAGGCATTGCCTCAACTTCTTCCTCCTCCTCTTTCCCGATGTAGACGCGGGAAGAGCTACTCCCGGCCTTTTTCCCACTTGCTAGGCGGCTCATCATGTTCGTTGTCATTTCTTGCGGTAGGCGCCATATGAAAATGCAACCGTCCCCAGAGACGGAGATCAAATGCCGGCAGTCCTCCGTGAATTTGAGCCCCGTCACTAGCTCGGAGTGGCCAAACATGGTGGCCATGACCTCTCCGGAGAGGTAGTCGTAGATGGCGAGGGTCTTGTCCGTGCAGCTCGTGGCGGCGTAGAGGCCACTCTGATCCAGGACCACCTTGATCAAAGTGCCGTCCTCGCTGACAGAACCCTTGAAGGTACGAAGGTGCTTACCGTTGCCCACGGTGTAAATGCGGATGTTGCGGTCCTGACAGGCCGTTAGGATGTGCTTGGAGTTGTGCTGGAAATAACAATCAGACACTTTACCAATGAATCATTGTTTTAAATAGAGCACAATCAACTAAAGTATTGACTAAAGTATTTTACATACATTCATCAAAATTTGCCATTCCAAAAGTTCCATACGCAATACAACTTTTTGCTTGGCTTTTCAAATTTGGTACATTATAATCTAGAAAAATAATAATTCTCTGATTTTGAGCATATATTTTCTGTGTCTAAAAGTCTACATAATAATTAAATATATATATATGAAAACATGTTAGCTGACATAAATATTTAATGTCTTTGTACAATGAAATAACTTATCCCAAAAAATGTCAGGATTAAAATTTGATTTCTTTCGCGAAAAAAGAAAATACGCAATGTTTTTACATAATGAACTACGTCAATAAAAGCTTTCGTAGACTTATATATTGTTGCATTAAGTAATAGTAATTGCATAAGTCCTTGAATCGACTTCCAAGTCATTCAGTTTACATAAAATAAATATACTTGTCCCTAGGAAACCCAAAAAGTAACTGTTAGCCAGGTGATCGCTAGTAATAGAAGATTTTAGTACAAATTATCTATTCACGGGGAAAATTTGGGTTGCCACAATGGAGAGTGACCGCTAACACAGGTTTGAATGTATTTATATTAACTGCAATGTTTCCAAAGAAAGGTCGTCTAAAAAATAATTAAGATAATTAAGTTATTTCTTGTTGAACAGAAAAATAAAAGTTTGGGTTTGCCTTGGTTTGTCTCAATTATTAACGAGTAAGGCTATAGTCCTTACATCAACTTCCATGTCGTATAGCGTAGTTTTCCCTACAACGTGCGTCCCTCTGGAGAACTCCGGAACTCCCCCCTTGAGGTTACCATCTACAGAAATGTCCCGGAAGATGATGGACTTGTCTGCTCCACAGGAGACCATTTGCACATGAGGCGAGGGTAGGAACTTGACAGCAGTAATGCTTGAGCTATGGTCGTCCAGTGTCGTGAGGAACTTGTAGTCTCGAGTGGCGTTAAATATGTGAATGAGCCGATCCCGAGAGGCAGAGGCCAGCAAATACTTTGCACGGGCATCCAAGAGGGGCCCACAGTACTCCAGGCAGAGAACCTCCGCGTCGTGAGCCTCGATTTTACAAATCTCGTCCATGAACTGAAGATCGTGAACACGAATGTTCCCCGCTCTATCCCCAGAGGCTAAATGCTTGCCGTCAGGGAGATACGAATACAGCGTACGCCATTGCGCTGATCCACGACAGTCTCTCCCCCACCGCCGTTGCTTCCGGACTGAGTCTTCTCCAGATTGGAGTTGTCCAGCTCCTTGATGTGACTCAACTCACTGTCCACATACAGGGTCTTCAAAAGCTCATCGCTGTAATGTTTCGCCTGGAAAAAGGGAGAAACAAATAAGTGGTTGTTGGTTGGTCATGAATAGGAATATAATTCCGCAATAATAATAGTACTTCTTACTAGAATGTAGAATTCTCAAACGAATTAATCGTATTAGAAACGTTTCATTGGGCTTAAACGCATAATAAAGAAAGCTTTTTTCAAAATTGAATATGACATTTAGGAATCACACAACTCTTTCTCAAACGTGATTGGTCCAAAGAAAGGAGATTGAATAAAAAAAGCATCACTTCACTCGGTGTGCTGTTGATATTCAAGCATAAGAATATCATCCCTAACAACATAAATTGTCTGTTCTTTCTACTTGCCTACATCCAGTTCATTTATGAATCCTTTAAATGAACTAATTTAAGCAACTCTTTATACTCGAGAATGTAGTAGGTATAAATTGTTTCATCTGCTGATCAGAATATATGTGAGAAAAGAAAGGAAAATTGGTTTACCAACTGAGCAGTGTGCTTACAATAATATTCATCTTGACATTCGTGGTGAAGAGTCAATAGTGAAAGCGCAGCTTACCTATAGAGAGTGCTTTGTGACATGTTGGAGCTGAGGTTCCATATACGTATGGTGTCGTCTGAGCTGCACGTGATGAAGGAGCCCGAAGGGAGAACGGGCTTCTTCCCTGGCTCCAGGTTCGACGAATATACCTCCAAGCCCCAGATGCAGGCTGAGTGAAATATGAATGAATGAGACTTTCCAACCTGTAAAAAAAGATGAAATGTTATTATACACTTGTTTTAAACCGCTTGTTATATTGTACTTTTACTTTCGGTGAAAAGCGATAAAATTTAAAACTAGAGATACACGATGAGAAGCTTGACCACTGCGATATCAGTTAGGGACCATTTATTCGTCGTTTATATATTATTTACTACTTAAAATCATGTTCTTCATCATCTTATAAAGTTCTACCAAATCATTGACTCAGAAATTCTCCTTTCGATTCCCAGCTACGACTTATGAAAAAAAATTAGGCTTTGGACTTGAGAATACTAAGTTTAATCAGCATCTGTCACTTAAGCCAAGAGAGTTGAGAATAATTATACGGGCTGCGAGGACCGATTGCAAGTCGTGGTGCCTCGCAGGAGAAATAATAATACACTCCTACCCCTCCCTATCAGCATTTTAAAACCAAATAAATATTTGAACAAGATTTCAAAGTATATTTGCCAATTATTATATGTATGTGTACTAGGAAATAGTTTCTTTTAATTAAAAAAAGCTTTTAAATGTTTTTATCTGCATTTGTTGGGATGATATGTCCCCCATAGAGCTATAAAGACATAGTAAGCTTATTGGATTCCTCAGAGCAATACGTCATATTGCCCAATATAAACAAATTTTATATCTCTGATCAACTTACGATGATGTTGTACAAATTATTTTGTCTATTTTGGGCACAGGCGACAGCTGAACGATGTTTCTCTGCTATTGAAGGGATTAGCTCTATATATATCTTTATATCTCTATGATTTCTCCCCAGAGCTTTAATTTTAAACTACATTATTTTTTATGTACTTAAATACGTTCCGGTTTTACATATGCAGCTTTCATTATTTTGTTAGCATAATATATAATAAATCATTTAAAAAATCAATTTCTTCCTCTGGATTTACAAACAAAAACCATCATTCACCATCCTGTATTCAGATCCCAATGTGATCATGAATGAATCCCCTTACTTTTTTAATATCCCTCACGTCCCAGACGTAGATGCTGTGATCATTGTAGACCACGGTGACCTTGAAGTTTTGTTCGTCGTAGGTTATTGCCTTGGCGTCCGGATATTTGGCAGTAGGAGGATGGGTGGCCATGTGACTGATGCTTAGGCCCTTGGATACGTCCACTCTTAAAAAATAGAATCATACAATTAAAACCAAATAAACATTTTTTTATTAGACATGCATTCAGTATAGAATAGAGAGTAAAAGTCGACCAATATATCGTTTTGCCGATAAACCGTCGCAGATAGTAAATTTTTCTTAGGATCGGTATCAACATTTTTTTCTCTATTTTTTCTTCGAAGATTTACTTTTAAAATATTTATATCTTATTTATAGTATCTTTCCAGTTTATTATAAAACACTAAAAGACTCCAACGACATTATAGTTTTTTTTCTATTTATTCCAACTAAACTGTTTGTTGTATTTTTTATGTCTCTAAGATTTTATTGTAGTTGTTATTTTTTATGATTATGTCTTTTTAGATGAATTATATGATTTTGAAGTTTTAGGTCTTAAAAAGGAAATTCATAAACATTTTTTTTTAGATTAAACACAATTTTCTTTTATATAATGCATATAATGTACTTTTTGGTTCTATTTGTATGTATAATTAGTTTTAATCAAGACCCTGTCGATGAAGGAGAAAATCAATCCACGAGGCTACAAATGAGTTAAATGTGGGTGAAAATGTAGAAAATATATCCGAAAAAAAAAATGCAAAATATGCGAATCATGAAAAATCATGATTTGGTTCCGGATTTTTATTTGCATATTTTTGGCCCAGCCCTACTTATAAGATAATGAGTGCTATTTATTTGATATTTTTAAAATATAAGAAAAAACTATCAGCATAATATTCGGCTATCTGCTTTTTCATAAATAAACTGTCTTTAATAAATCAGATCCTAAAATCAATTATTATCGGTCGATCTCTAATAGAGAGTACCCCCGGCGACCATATTATGTTACCCAAAGATATAATGTAACCTTTTTATATTTCCTTAGAATCTGATTGACGAGATAAATTATATTCTAACTGGATAATATTATGTTTCAAATAAATATTGTTGACCAGGGGTACAAAAAACACGCACTTTCTGAATCAATTAATAAAAAGTTAATAATTTCAAGTTTCCAATTTTCAAAACTTTATACATATTGTCAAAGAATAGCGAAAAAGTATCAAATGGAGATTTTGATTCCTTCAAATGAGAAAGTTATCGATCAATGCCTGTCTTGCCTAATTCTACCTCCAAATTTCAAGTTGAGGCTCTGTTATTCATATATGACTTTAATAAAATATAGAGACAATCAGATGAATTAATATCAAGTTATTAAATTGAATAATATTATTTAAAATTTGTTTTTTTATCGTTTAATTTTTAAAATGTCAATGAAATCCTCGTTTTTGCAATAACATAAAAATATATAATACTAAGGCTTTTTTATGTGTCATAGATAAATGTTTCAATAAATATTATTTATAGGATGTAATATGAAACCAATACATATTGATCATGATTTATCAGTCCAAATGAAATTTTGAAAATATATATTAATAAAACCGAGTATAACAAATAAAGTTAATTTTATAAAAAATCTGTTTGTTTTAACAAATTTCATGTTTGTTTAATGATGTTAAAGTACATGTAATATGGTGTATGTAATATGGTGTACATACAGGCTGTACGTCACAAAATTTATGTTAAATTTTGAAAAAACCAACGGTTTTTTTACAATAAAACAATTTGAATTTGCGGCAACTAGTTTGCAAATAAATTTCATTTGGACTCATAAGGTCTGCATTTTTATTCGTGACTCACGAAACGGCAGGCAGTTCACAAATAAGAAATCTCTTCTCCGATTAAGCTTTGAGTATCCAAAACCTCCCTTATTTGAATGGTTTCTACACGAAAAGACTCAAATAGGTCTGAGGCAAGGTTGTACAAACTCTGTAATATTCCCTTACCCCAAGTAATGCGTCCTTGGTAGCGTGGTGATGAATTGTAGCGTATGCGGAGAGAAGCACCGAATGATCCCGTCCCCACATCCTATGAACACATAGTCCTCCCCCACACTTAGACAGTTCGCCGTCTGAGTCCGTAGCTCCACCCACTTGTCCAGGAGCCGTCGGTTATTGAACTCACAGAGTAAGCCCGACTTCGTGATGGCGTAAGTGGAGTCCCCCATTTCCCCGCGTCCGCAGGAGACGTCGCAGAAGTAGTTGTTCCTCTGCTCACCCAGGATGGCGGAACGGCCCATGAGCGGCATGGGGTCCTTGTACTTGGAACGGGAGTACTCCAAGTACAAAATTTGACATGACGGTTCCCTGCCGTCACAAAGTAATTCCCGTTCTCGGAGAAGGAAATGGCTTTAACTTTTGTAGATATCTTGTTGGAGGCCACTTTGACGTTGTTCTTCCAGTCCCAGACGTTGACAATCATATCGTGCTGGGAGCCCCCGGAGACAACATACTTGTTATTTGGAGCAAAGGGCCTGAAAAATATATTAAGTGTTTAATGGAGTAGCGCTCAACTTTCAATGGTGAGGGGGGACGAACAATACGATCAACTTCATTGAAAAAAGTATCCTAATTCGATGGATATAATACAATAATTAATTAATTCATATCTCAAGGATGCAATTCATCGAACCAAATAAGCAAACAAGTTCAATTATCTTAAGATATATCTACGTATATTTATAATAACTGGATATATCAAAATAAATCATTCTATGTTTTTGAAGTCAAAACTTATTTCAAAATAATAAGCCCCGACAACATATTATTTTTTATTTAAAGCTCAAAATTAATTTTTCATACAAGATAATAATATTTTACTATTGATTTCAGTTTATATTTTTCCCCAAGAGAATATAATCCTTTGAATGTCTTCCTCCAAGAAATATAACCCTTTGATCATCGTGGGGGTGTAAAAATGATTATATAGCTATTTATTCCTCCGAAAATTTCATGAAACAAGATTGAGTACGAGGGATAACATTGAAAATGATCAAAAGGGAGTGCGATAGCCGTGCGTTAAGGCGTGTTCAACTCTCAATGTTGGAGGCGCAGGTTCGAATACTCCCGAGGGGATGGTCATTTTTGGTCTACCTCATTGATAAGATCCTAGGTTCAAGTGACTAATTTACATGCTAGTATGCTTATTTATATCCTGTCAGATGCAATTTTATCGGACCAACTAGGCAATAAAATAAATCAAAGCAGGGGAAAATTGTATTTTTGTACGTAACATTATTTCCTTTCTTTAAGTCGAAGGTTGCTGTTGAAGTGTTTTTTTAATTAAGACGAATCATTTTGACGCAGAGGCACGAGGTAAAAAAAGGTAAAACCTAGTTCCATAGATCGTCAGCAGTCGATTCATAACGATAGAAATCACTCAGAATTTGGTAATGCATTTCTTTCATTAGTTTTATAAGTACATTTCATTAAGTATCTTCAAAATGTATTAAGCATATTTATTTCCTTTTCTCCTTTAATTTTCTTATTATGCTCATTCGGCCATCGTATTTTAGGCCCATGGAAGAAGCTCGCTACCGAAATGATTATATTTAAACTAGGCCCTTACCACACAATTAATTCCGAACTTGTGTCCCGAAAACTCTGCCACACTGGTTTTCTCATGGACGTCCCAGATGCGAACGCTAGGAAGATGACCACATTCCCCGTGACGAGATATCTTCCGTCCTCGGAGAATCCCACGGAGGTAATGGTTTTGCGAGAAAGGTTAGTGACATGGCTTTGACGGTTCTTCCGGGGATTATAAAGGACCACGGTGCATCTAAAAATAGATTTAAAATATAATAAAACATGAGGTATTTAATATTTTTATCAAAAATATTTTGTCAATAATACTTTGATTTGTGGTGTAATTAAAGTTTTGTTAATTTGATTACTTATAATGTATTTTACCATCAGTTGTAAGATATATTACTTGTACAGAACGAAGGAAAGGCTAATTAAAATATCAAGCTGGTCAGGGTTCTTTGAGATATTTATTTTGTTTATATTTGAAATTTATATGCTTAAAAAATTGATATAAATTTAATATTATAATATATTAGAATGTATATATAAAGAAAAGGTATACGGGCAGAGTGTTCATCATATTTGAAAACTCCCATCTGTTGATTTCCGTAGTATTTCTTGTAAGTATAAGAAAAATCCTGTATATTAGAATTTTTCAAAAATAGTATATATCTGATTTTTTTGTGAATTCATTTTGAAAGATTGACAGTCTCAATGGCTTGAATTTGTACATATATTATTTTAATAATTCAAATATGCCTACCATTTGGTGATCAGACGCCTGCCATATGCAAAAACCGGTTCACAAATCCTATTGATTTCATAAGTGTGTATATTTTATCAAGAACGATAGAATGTAATCGTCCTTCTACAGCCTTTTTTAGGGATTTTCTTGATAGTTTTTTCATCAAAAAGAAAATAAGCAATGCTCTAAAGTCTTACAAATTTGTATTCACATGCGCTTCTGCATAAAATATATACTTTTTATGAAGTAACATAAATAAATATATATAAAACAAAATAGTGAATGCGTCCTTGACTCGCAATGTGAAATGCGCAGATTCGACTTCTGTTAGTCAATTTTGATATATATTTTATTGAAAAAATATTAGGTTTCACAAAATAATATATATATATAAAAGCATAATGCTTACCCACAGGGATACAGCAATTTAAAACAAATACAACAAACAGACCCAAACCAATTAATTCAATTACTGAACACCAAATATCTAACATCTGAGCCAACCTGAATTTTTTTCTTCTCATGAAATAAATTAATGGGTGTTCAAGGCCGACACAAACCACACATCACAGTTAATAAAAGCGTTCTATCATACACAAATGTACTATTTTGCAGGCATATTTTACTCATAAAACTAACTTATTCATTCACTTGGAAGTTATTCGATTATTTATTCTTTCTTGTTGAAGCACTATATTTTATGAGAACTAATTTGTAAAAAGAACAGCAAGGGATTTTTGTATTATTACCATTATTGTGTTATTGACTTACCCTGCAGGATATGCGACTATCCCTGTGGCAGGAGATGAGGCTAGACCCGCATTACTCGGCACCGTCAGACCCAATACTCGCTCAAGCTTCACCTGTAAAGAGGGGAAAATTGTATAAAATATAATTTTGACGAAAATAACTTAAATATAGGATAAATAACAAATTATTTCAATATTGTTGGTCTAAGTCAATGCAAATCTGGCATAGTCTAAAAAAAGACAACTTTAGTATAAAAGTAAGCCGTGTGCGTTAAGGCGTGTTCAACTCTTAATATTGGGGGCGCAGGTTCGAATCCCGAGAGGGGATGGTCATTTTTGGTCTACTTCATTGATAAGATCCTAGGTTCGAGTGACTAATTTAATGCTATAATGCTTATTTATATCCTGTCGGATGCTATTCTATCGAACCAAATAGACAAAAAAAAGTAATCACAAGCAAACTGAAGTTGGAAGTTCCTCCCCCCTCAAATATAAGATAAATAAAAGTATTTAGTGACTTGGAACCCTATAATACAAGAATGAATATCATTAGTTTCGACGCCTAATTTATAGGAAAAATATTCCAAGGACCAATTTGTCATCTTGAAATACTATCGCATAATCAAACACTGTCGATCTACTTATTATATGTTCATAAATAATTGCCTGCAAAAATATGATCAATGCTAAATATTACTATCTCAATAAATCATTTATCAAAGCCATGGATACTTTTCATAAAAATTACAGCACCATTAAAACGCAAGAAGTCTTATTTCTCAAAATATATATTTTTTCTATGAAATAACATTCGACATTAAATTATATATATCAATGCTGAACCATGAAATATGACCATGAAGGTCATATAGTGTTGAGCATAGGAATTGAAGATTTTTTTAAACATTTAACTACCCTTTTAATATTAATATACTTTGAACAAACACCCAAGCAAAAAACAATGTAATCTTCTTATTAAAATCAATGAAACACTTCTCGCATTAATTTTATTGTCTACAGTTGATGAGATAAAACCGCATATTCGGTGACTAACATAAATGTAAATGACTTATAAAGTTAAGTAAAGAGTATATCGTCTGTGGTACAATAAATTAAACAAATGTTGTGGTTTATTCCGTTTAGAATAATCATTTTTTTATGATTTTTATCAGGAAAATATGATTATAAGTTCGATGGACTAATTATAAGGGCTATGGTGTTTGATTCTATATATCCTTATAGATACTGTTCCCCTAAACCAAAGTGGAACAATTCATCAAACTAGATTCTGTATTTATGAAATTATAATTTAAGATCTTACCATAGAGTAAATTGCGTTTTAACTGCAGTTATTATACTATGTTTGATGATTATTAAACTAGAGATCATAATGTATTATTTCTCTTGAAAGATTCTACTATTTGATATACCCAAAAATCTATGAGTATATCAATATCATTAACATATAGGTGAAAATGGTTCAGTTATTGTCGGATCTTTACATCTTTTAATGCCTTTGAATTGGATAATTTCTATCCTTCAATATGTTATATCCAGCTGGTTGAAATTTAATTCATAAAACGCGTCTCTTTTAAAAGTTCCTTTTGACTCATGACCTTTTCCTTTTAGGAAAAGACACTCTGGCCTTTAATATTTTGCTTCGGATCGTTCCGGCTCACTTGACACCCACCAGACATCATCCCTTGGAATAACAATCTATAAATAAATACGTTTATTTCATGTTTTCAATAATAGTGAAACGTCAGGAATCATATTATTTGTGACGTGCCAAATTTTCTTTTAATGACGTAGGTGGGAATAAGGACATTACACATTTTTCTTCCCACTTGCCGTCTTTAAGCATAGCCAGCAAGCGAAAAGTCAACTCTATTGGCATATGGACGGTCCTACTTATTTAATAGTCCTGGATAAGAACAACTTTTAGAATAAAAAGGCACCTATATGGGAGTTAAGTATCTCAAAGAGTTATTTCACAGACTTTTATATCAATTTTTCAGAGGAATATGTCAATTGTGTCCAATATAAACAAATCAGAAAATGTCTATGATCACAGCTTACGATGAGAGGCGTAGATCAATATACTTGTTTATATTCACACAAAATACAGCTGAACGACGATGTTTCTCGCTATTGAAGGGAATTAGAGCTCTATATCTCTATATATCTTTATATGGAAGAAACACATAAGAAAATGTTATTTTCCCGCTTGCCGGTGTGACGTCATTAAAATTCCCGGCAAGCGAGTAATCAGTTCTCTTGGCAATATGAAAACAATAAGGACCTTGTATTCAATAGTCCTTGGGAACACGACCCATTAGCTGATTCAACTACTTATGGTTCTCAAAACCTCTATTACTATAAGGATATTGTTATTAAATATATACAACTACCCATTGTGAAGGAAAATAGGTAGTCCCTTCAATTTATACAAGCAGGAACAACATCCTATATGCCTAAGCACAAATGCTTTTTAATTATATATGCACAAGGAAATGGGTAGAAGCAATTGTTGATTATGTAGAAGTAATTAAGTCATTTTCCCCTCTTAAGTACATCAATTAATAATACTTCCTGCCTTCCGCCTTTCTATACTCCCTCCTCCTAAACAAAAAGTAATGAACAGGCTTAAAATGTGTGCAAAAAAATGCCTCCTCCTTATGTGTGTGTGTGTGCTTTTTTCTTAGGCCCATTGCCGCCCACAGTTTCAACTTGAGGCCCACTCTTATGGGTGTTCATCATACGCAGAAAAGTCAGGTGTGTGTGTGTGTACCTAATACATTTATTATAAAGAAGGGCAGTACATAGTGTGTGCTGGGTTGATCTTCTTCTGCGTAGGCTTCATCTTCAATATATGTACCTACAACAAATACAGATGATGATGACACCTGAGAGAAGGAGAGAAAGAGGGAATATATATTTAGCCATTGCAAGATCTAGCAAATAGGCAAGTGATTCTCAATGGTCAAGTCATTCATTTTTCTCAAAATAGTCATGAATTGACGAACTAAGTTAAGAATTAAGAAGAAAAAAATGATGTCAAAGGATAATAATACTCCAAGACCTTTTTTCTCGAATATCATTGGTTAAAAAGGGAGCGGCAATTATTTAAATAAATATCAGTTGGTATGATGAAAATCTTCATCCTTTACTGTCTAAACATCAACTCAGGCCACTACTACTGAGTGTATTTTCACATGGAACTATTCATATATAAATTAATTAAGGCACTTTTTAGAAGAACAAGTGTATCATATGTTTCGATAAATAAATATATATATATATATTAGAGGTCGACCGATAGTTGGTTTTGAGGGCTGATGATAAAAGCCGATAGCTGATTAATCGTCCAATACTTTTTATTATACTTATAAACTTTAAAAAAAAAATAAATAAGTAAAATAATTTGGTAAAACTACTTTTCGTTTGTCGTATTTAAATAATAACTTTGGGTTATACTTTATATCTGTGTTTAAAAGAGCACTGACTTCTTTACTATCATGATCCCTCCTGGAAAATGAAAAAGAGCTTTTTTAATCTATTTTATTAATGAAAATATATTTTTTTAAATGTAAAACAATATTTATTAAGGCCAGTAGTAGTGTATAAAATTTTTAAATCTTCAAAAAATAAGTCTATATAAAACTATCGGAAACAAAAGTGCCGATACCGAGAGTTATATAAATATACTATCGGTTCCGATTAATCCGTCGACCTGTAATTTATATAGACAATAAATGGATTATATCTCTATGACTATAAGGTATATAAGAAAGAGCTACCAAATTCAGGGATAATTTATCCTCTACTACGTCCTCTATCACAAGAAAAAAGTGTCACATAATCAAGAAATAAAAGAATATCAATGAAATCTTTCTTCATCCGTCGACGATTGTGCAATCATAATTTCATTTATTCCATTTCCTGTCGCAAAGAAGTGAATGTTACGAACTATTTGTTCATCATTGTCTTGACTAAAAGTCTAATTTATCCCTCGTTTATAAATAGAGGTGAATCATTTTGAATAACATTACTTTCAAGAAGCAGGACTCATAATATAGAATGAATTCTCACCGATTGACGGGTTTTATTATTTAAATAATATTCTTTTAAAGCAAATATTAAAACTATTATAATGAACATGCCAAAACATATGCACACGTTAATGTAAACGACTAAAAGCCAAGACATATTTAAGAAGTACAAAGAGCAAAGGATAACCCACCATTAAATAATGGTGATTGGAGCAAAACTCATTATAGAATGAAGAAGGTGTTAGTCATATATTGAAATAATATTCACTTATTAGTATATAATATTTGTAAAAATTATATTATCATAGTATTATTTAAAATCAGTCATAAAAACGCACACGGAGAGCTATTAAAAACAGTTAGCAAGCCTTTATATCCCTATATTGATGTTGGATATATCAAATGGTTGTTGACAAATAAAGTATCTACAGTTTATTCCTTCAAATTCTCTCCAATACCCAAACTCATCAAATCGACAATAAGACGCGACATCAACGTTTTTTTATATTGAATAAGAAATAATTTTTAATAAGTCATTTTATATTATGGTTTTATCTTTTTATACAGACATTTTGAAATATAATGTTCTTTTATGTTTTGTTTTAACTACGTAACTGTCTTCAGATTGTGTTTTTATATATCCTACTTTTTTTTTTTTTTTTGCCTATATGGTTCGATAGAATTGCATCCGATAGGATATAAATAAGCATTATAGCATTATAATTAGTCTATCGAACCTAGGATCTATATATCCTACTTTCTAGTGTATGCTATTTTTTTACACTGTATGGATTTGTAGAACTAATAAATAAACATCTTAACATACGATAAAAAGTATCTGCAAGCAAAATGCCCTGTTGACTTAACAAATAATTCAACTACAGTCGGCCCTCGCTACTTCGCCCCTCGACATCTCGCAGTTCTTTTACAACGCGACGACGGCTTGGCTCCCGTTTTTTTTTACAATGTGGGAGTACTAAAACTAAGAAATATTCAGTGGTTTGTAAGATATTTGAGGTTGAAAACTGGTAAATCTTCGAAAAAGCAAGATGGCGGCCCAAAAAAAAAAGGTTCGGCCGCGTACATGTATTCAGACGCATGTACGACAACAAGGCAAAATGGCGGTAGGTTTAAACGCCGGGTAATGTCAAATCTCTCTAAATTTCAATATATATCAACATTGCGACCCTCATATATATGGCGGTGGTCGTGGTGTGGATCCGGGCCGTCGCAACTTTGCGAGGGACGACTGTATTTGTAAGCCACGAAATTGAGAATGCTGCTTCATTAGTTCTGTCTGCTGAAGATATATATATATATATATATATATATTGTAAACATTTAATAAGCTTCCTCACCGAGTATAATACTGGTTCTTAGCGATGATGCCATACATCAATTATTATATGATATCATAATTGAATAGAGGCATGCGTTTTGTTCAATGTACACACACCTCTTAAAAACAATATACCATTGAATGACGTCATTATTGAAGTATGCAAGAGGTATGTATGATGTAGGAGCATCCTGGGCAAGTTGTGTTGACGTCATCACTATGAATTTTAAATGAAGCAATCATGTAATTTGACGTACAAGGTTTTCAAACGATATCATATGAAATTTGAAACAATTGTTGTGTATGTATGTAAGATATATTTACAAGCCTATTGGGATAAACATTGGATTGAACAACGGAGGTTCGTGGGCACAAAAGTAATATAAAAAAACAAATACTAAATTACAGCTAAACTAACATAAGTATAAGCTACGGTGAAAATCACTTTATATATATATATATATATATATATATATATATATATATATTAATTATTATTCTTTAAGTCGTCTTTTCACAATTAAATAACAGTAGGTTCAAACAATTTAGTAAAAAACTCATTGTTTTTGTTCTTTGTGGATCGATGGAATTGAATGCAATTTAGAATAATTCATTAAACGCTTATAGGATCTTTTTTTCTTTGTAGTCGTCTATTTGTTTCGGTGAAACATAGCTTTATGGAACACTAAATGAACTGCAACTAGACTTAAATATAATAACTTAAGACTTCATACATATAAAATTGCCACCAAACCGATCCATAGTCATCATTTCACAGCCTAACTCAAAAATGTCCATCCTATATATAAAAGTCTATCGACATGGGGAAAAATATATGAGGAGCACTTTCACAAAAGCAAACAAAAAAAACCACCATGACATGACCAATAATTGTAAAGCCGTCTGTTGTAAGGACATATTCAAGTGGCTGTTGACAAATTATGGGGTGTTTACAATGAGTTAAAGCAAATAATATTTAAAAAAATAACTTTTCGAGTGCTTTAGAAGGAAAAAAAAATACTTTTCGAGTGTTTTAGAAGTAACAAAAAAAAATACTCTTCGAGTGTCTTAAAAGTAAAAAACAAAACATAGTTTCCACAGTAGTAAATCAGACATTTTCATCCTTCTTGGAGTCCCCACAATGGATGCTTTCTAAGGGTAACCGAATCATTGAGAAGGTGTTGAATACGTAAAATTAAATTGGTGTGTCCGACGGAGTGTTTTTGGATAATTTAAAATAAATCTCTGTCCCAAATACAGCGTCGTATGAACATTAGGAGTTAGGAGGCTGTGACTTCAAATAAAAACATCCCTGCAATCAGGGATCACTTAGACCCACCATTAACAAGGTTAGCGTATATACAAAATGACTGAAAACATATAATAATAATAATCTAAATCATCTTTTTTAAATCATTATGAATATATTCCGGAAACAAACTCATGGATTTTTCTCCACATCCCAATCAGCAACTGCAAGGAAGCTTATCTCACCTCTACACTACCTACTATGTACTGTACTCCAAGACCTTGATATACAAACATATACACTCATCAACAAGTATTTAGGTGTAGACTTATTATTCTATTCATGCCTCTGAGGAAGTCTCTACTTAGCACATTGAAGACGCGAATCATATTAATTATTATTATTATTACTTTAATCAAGATATACTTTAGTATTATTTATCTCATTTATTCATTGCATACAAACACAGCAATAATCATATTATTATATTCTTTGAAAATATGTGAAAAAGGGCGAGGAATAAAAAATCCCTTCTTTCCCCCCCCCCCTCTTCTTATTCTTCTTTATGATTATACACTTCCTTCCAAGGTCTTATTCTACTACTATGTACTCATTCTTCCTTCCTTCCTTCATCTCCATACTTTTTCAAGAGTGTGTAACCCCTCACCAATTTAAACTCAACAATTAACAACGAAATATTCGTCATGGTTACATTCAATCTCCTCCTCCTAGATGAAGAACATCCTTTACAAACCTATTTTCATGGTCGATATATATAAATTGAGAGAGAGAGAGTATATATAAATAGTTACTCCCACCAATTGACTCCAGATGCTGCTGCTGCTGCAATATTATGCTTTGGGCCACACCTTGGCCTCAAACTGCCTTGTCTCCTCTGATACATACTGTCAAATATAAATGGTTAAGATTTCCAAGTAATTAGGACTCACAAGATGCTAACAAATCAATGCGTATCTAAGTCTGTGCTTGCTTATGTCATGGGTATTCAAGATGGGTATATTCACTGATTTAACTACCTAGAGATACAATATTCCTTCTAAGCCTCGCAATGATGGTCTTCACGGGTTCGATTTACTTCTATCTGAGCAGTTTTGGGGGGGCTATTTAAAAGCTAATACATAACAAATAAAGGAGTATTTGAACAATACTCCTTTACACCGTAAATACGCGAAGCTTGTTTCTCCATACTTTTGAAATATCTCATATTCGTGTTAATCTAGATGGTTTTAACTGTTAAAAGCATAGAGAGCTTTTACTGGATTCTTAAGAAAATATTGTCCAATATAAACAAATATTTATATCTCTATGATCAACTTACGATGACGTATTAGATCAATTACTTTGGGGCACAAGCGACAGATGAACGACGCTGTTTCTGCTATTGCAGGACATAAGCTCTCTATATCTTTATATCTCTATGGTTGATAGTGAACGTGGCCTCAGCTTTTTCACAGTGACTTTAAGGATTAAGTCATATTCTAGTCTCATACAGCATTTATTTTGGCATATGATTATCAAGAATATGTTGTTTACCCACGTCTTTAAAAAGAAAATAAATATTTTTAAAGCAAATATCCATGTTTAAAGATGAATATCAATATTTAAAAGGTCTTCTACCCTGGAAAATATTACCATTTACCAATTGAATTGCCATTTACTTGAATATTAATATTTTGTGTTAAGGTGAAAAGTTTTTTAAAGCTTATATCAACATATATTAAAGGGAATAACAAGATTTTTTGTTTTGTTGAAAACAGATAACAACATTCTTAGGGCTAATATCAAACATTTTTAAAGCGGATGTGATAACCTCTTTACACAATTAACAGCCTTCGTAAGACGAATAGTAAGTATTTTTCTACACACACAATATGTCAATAAAGTCATGCTATACGACAACACTTGTTTGTAGAATCATGACGTATCCTTCCTTGAATTTAACGCCTTCTTCAAAGCAAAACTAGAGCAAACACACATATCCTGGAAGCCCCAGTAGTTCCTAAAGACAACATTATTCAGGCTTTCTTCTTCTTATAGACGATTGACTTATCTTATGAATAAATGCTAATGCAATAAGTGCAAAGAGGTATCCTTATATATAAGAATGTCGGAAGATGAGGAGGCATCTATGACACAATGGGAGGAGACGCCATATGAGAAGAGGAGTTAAAGGCTTGAAATCTCTTGCATCACCGCAAAAGAGCACAAGGAAGATGATAAAATCATGAATAAAAAAAAACAATGACGCCATATGAGTTTAGATAAGATAAAAATATAATTTGAGACTATATGTTGACTTGATCCTTCAAGATGGTTGACTTCATGAACATGAAAAAACATGACGCCAGTTGTCAACAACCCCTTAGTTAGTAATAAAATATTTTATTACTGCAAATAATGTATATATATATATATATATATTGAACAAGCATGCTTATGTTTTATTTCAATTTCACACAAAGATAATATATTATTATTATTTGTAATGTTATGAAACATACTTCTCTCTTATTACTTAAAATTATCCCTCCTCTAAAATGACTTTATAGAATCCTACTATTATAACACGTATTATAATCAACTTGATTATTAAAGCCCTTGATCTTATAACAAGAAGCTTAATAACTATCGTAATAAATAGACGACGACGTTTACTTTAATTATAAACTACATGCTGTTTTCTTTAAAGAAACAAATATATACTATATGGCATAAAGCTCTTTGGAAGGGCAAAAACAATTTGCTTATATAAAGAACGTGTTAATACATTTCTATACGTATATTATATACATAAATCTAAATGATAAATGTTATTTTGCATATATATATATAGATAATTCGTTCATTGAACTCGTCGTAGCACTTCGATGTGTGGTCGTGTTCTTTACTTTTTGGTTATGGTTATCGATTGATAATAATAATAAATTGTTTAACCATTAGAGCCGAAAGTTAAATAATGATTGTAGAACAATAAAACACTACTATGGCTATTTTATCATGACACATTGAACATTTGTTCAAAATTTCAACCAATTGAACTATTCACTGCTGAGAAATTTGAACGTCGAAAAATCGACGCTCAGGCTCTACAGGCAAATATTTTATTAGTTAAAAAGAATAAACGGTACTATACATTTTTCCGTTTATATTTTTCTTTTCTCTTTTAATTCTTACATACATATATATAGATAGATGGATACACAATAAACATAATAATAGTTTTTATTTAAAATAACTTATTGACAATTTTTTTATAGATTTTTAAATATTATTGCTTTACAAACGTAGTGGTATTCTTTGAAGCACCTGTGGTGAAGGCCTGCATTGCATTTACAACAAATGAACGAAGGTTTTACTTTACAGTGTCAACATACGTTAGTACCTTCACAATGTATGATCCAATGGATTTTTTCGTCATATCTCGATACATAATTAACTTTTGAAGTATTTTGCTTCCTTGAATCGATTTTAACCAAATTATTTACAATAACGCATTGCCGGATATTTTATGAAATTATGTGAAATGCTATTTGTTCCTTGTTGTTTCAGCAATTGGCATGTATGTTGACTGTGACACTAATTACATAAAACTATTGGCCACCACCACTTTCGTTGTCCTTCATGAGGGAAATACTGGTGAAGAAATTGTCAAAATATATCTTGAGTCCATCTTATGGTGGAATCTTTGTCGTTTTGATCAAATTTATCGCCGTGTTCCCTCCAAGGATTATTTTTTTAATATAATTTTATGGAGTTAATTTTTGCCACAATAAAGATTCAAAGAATGCCAGTATCCACATTTGGAGCATGATTCCTACATTTTGAATCAAAGCCCAATGGGGTTTCCTCGGATAAAATGTTTTATGTAATGCTTTCCAATGTACGGGATCATGATTTCGCCCACATACAGTTTTGGAAATGAAGAAAAGCTCCAAAAAGTCTTGTGGATTCTTTGATATCATATCGTTTTCAGATGGAGATTTTTTGGAAAAAGATTGTAATATTTGAACATTTCTCTGATTTATTTCTCCAAATAATAGATGATTTACACTCTTGCTTCTTCACAGGTTGAACTTTCTAATTTTCAAAAAGATTAAAATGAGCAGAGGTTTCCAATAAAAGTCAACTTATTCATTCTGAAATGCCTTCTGCCTCGTCATCTGACCTATCGCTATCCTCGTCAGAGAGTTGCCTAGGTTTCTGAAAGGCCTATAAAACATCCGCAGACTCATCCATGTCTTCCAGAAGAGAAAATATCTCCTCAGTAGCCTATCTAAAAAGAGCTATTTACAAAATAATAATAAGCGTTATAATAATTTGTTATAATCAAACAATATTACATATAAAAACGCAGTACTACAAATCGTAATATAGACTTGTTTGCATTTCCCTTTGAAAAATATGTCTGTAGAGCCTGAGCGTCGATTTTTCGACGTTAGAAAATAAAATCGTTTTTTCTAGAAATTAAGATGTCAAATTTAATATAATATGTAAACAACATTTAAAGAATAATACTTAATAAATAATTTAATCACCTATATTACTTATTGGAAGTACTTGACAACAAAGAAAAATATCAAAGAAGACAATACCTTGGAGTGGATAATTCTTGAGCACAACCGTCGCTGTAAAATTCTTTGTCTAGACTGAAAAAAATGCCCCCAACATAAACAATGGATCTTTACCAAGTAAAATACTCTTAAAATGATATCCATATTCATACAGTGTCATTTTTGCATAAATTACGACTTTTTTCTTTACTTTTATAACACGTCGAAAAATCAACGCTCAGGTTCTAATGGGTTAAGTATCTCCAGTCCCTTGTACTCCTTGTACACAATCAATGGATATAAGTTTATATCAGTAAGGTAGGGAAGTAGAGCCAAAGTATGGTATGAACTCAAGTACATGTGGAGGGTTAACCAGCACACTTAATAATAAGGAGCTTCTTTATTCAAGTAACATTTCTGGTTAAGCAAATGGTTTCGTCACCAATAGGTATTTTAGTTTCAACCAGCTTATTATATTATTAAGAAACTTAACTATATATTTATATATATATTTAATGGAGTCATTATTTAAGCAACACCCATAAATCATAACTTAGTCAGCAACTTCTATTACCTCATCAAGCACTATTATTATTATTATCATTCTTCCATTACTTAATCATCTATAATAAAGCACTGACGACAGACCTTATGAGCACTGCTGGCAACAGCAGCAAGCCTAGCCTCTTTGTCAGCCTCCACTTCCTCAGAGGACTTGATGCGACTGGTTTTAAGGTCGATTTTAACCTTTCCCCCAGGTGTAGTAGAGGGCCCTCCTCCTCCTTCTTCACGGAGTCCGTAGCCTAGAAACTGCTCTTCCGACAATGGCTCAACCACAACATTTTCCTCTTCGGCTATAGTGACCTTTTTCTTCCCGCCAAGGGATGAAGAGGAGGAAGAGTCTGTGGGGTCCATAAAAGGGCTACTCCTATTCATATTAGCTGCCAGATGGGGGGCATCATGCTTCAATATAATAATATTTAAACACCATGTGCAATTGATGATACACCACCACTTATAAGACACAGCTATTACACCTTCTGAATTAGACACTGAATTAGATACTACTACTAGTGGCTCTTCCTTCCATATTGAGAAGTCATGGTTTTTAATAATAATAATAATTCAGGCCGTAGAAGGCTCCTACAAGGTACAATGAGCGCTCACTCCCTGCATCCTTGGTCTACCCAAACCCAGGGCAATAATAATAGGTGAAGGCATCGCCTTCTCTTTTGCTTCCATAGGAGGAGGGCGACAGGCCCCCCCCCCCCCCCCAAAGTAGGTAGATGTGTAAGAGAAGGAAAATACTACTACTACTACTACATAGGAGCTTCAATGCTATGTCAGTCAAAAGCATTATTATTACACACTACTAGGCCTCTCCCCCCTCTTAAACGGCTCACATCTGGACGTTGGAATCCCTTCGTTCTCCTCTTCCATCATAGATATAAACCCCAGATATAAATGCATTCCGTTGCATTCATTGTGAATAAAACTATATATCTATGTAAGGAAGGAATCTTAATCCAATAACTCTTAATAATAACTTGTTGACATTCAAAGCCTGGCCTTCAATGAAGAGGAGACGAAGGAGAGTGATATAGGATAATTATGCAATTATAATTGCTGTCAACTCGGGAGCAACTATGGTATTTGGTGGTCTCTTTGTAGGTTCTATTCAGTTTTGCTCATATTTTCCTTGCTCTAGGGGGTTCGAATAGGAAAAATGGCGGGCATCTGAGTCATTTGTTCACAACTGTGTGGTTTCTCTCACTCCAAGGTCGGACTAATGAGGGGGTATCCTGTCTTGAGTGAAGGAATAGAGACATGGTCACATAAAATGAATTTAGGACTAGAACCCTCCCGCCATGCCATTTATCCCCCATTCCTAATATTTCTTATCTCTAAGTTCACTATGTTTTTTTTTTGCATCAGTGTTTGAAAATTATGTTCCTAATATCGGTCATATATTTTATATGACCGATATTAAGAACATCTTCTGCCATTGAGTTCATACGGGGACCTTTTGCCATGAAAAAACGGGAGCAAAGCCGTCGTCACGTAGTAAAAGAACTGCGAGATGTCGAGGGGCGAAGTAGCGAGGGACGACTGTGTGTATATATATATATATTATTCAGAATGATTAAAGATTCATCTTTAAATGAACGATGAACGACAACTTGGTAAACTTGAAACGAACGACAATTCTTTGCGTACGTCAACAAGTCTAATAAATAAATATAGTTATATATGCGCTGCTTAAAACATCAGGGCGTTACGGACGAAGAACCAACTTTTGTTTTGTCTGCAAAAACCAGGACCTGGATCAAATATATACAACAAATAAAAGTATTTATGCATTATATTATTGATATTTTTCATCATTCAATCTCGTGCAAGCAAAATTTGACCGCGCAGCGTGTAAATCAGTTTTTTGTAGATATGAATGTCAACGGATAAAGAAAGTATCGAATACTAAGTAATTATTATGGTTATGTGTGTGTTTCATAAATATCAAGAAGGCCTTATATTGACATAGATAATCCCTAAGCCCATTACTTGAGCCAATGCACGCTTACTTGTGGTGATAAGTTATATTCAATGTGGAAATGAGAGACAAATCAAATATGATTTGAGGACCAAAGTCCAAAAATAATGACTTATCAACCTATCTAGATAAATAAATAAATTATTCTTTATGCATGAATTTAATCAAGTCAGGTTTTGAAAGGGTTGACAACACCTCGCTGCAAAGTAGTGAGGCATCATATTATATATTTGTTTTAGTTATCTCATATAATATTTAGTTGAACTGAACAACAGAGACGAAATTGGTTGATCACAAGGTTTAAGGGCATGTAACAGATTGATATTTACTTTAAAAAGCATGTGACTTCAGGATATTGCCTTAGTATTATCATAGGCAGAAATATAATCGTATTACATCTAGGGTTTTGTAAAACATTAATAAAAAGTCTAACTTGTTAGTTGTGGCCACTCAAGGGAATCCAAATAAACTATCTATAGGAGATGCTGTTGATTTTTCCTTTGGGGAAAATTGGGCCCCGCCAACACAGGTGTGATTGTATTTGGAAATTTATTTTTATTACGATGTAACAGCCTTCAAAATATATTTGCAAATCAATTAACATGGGTTACCAATAAATAATAATTTACTTCAAAGTAAATCTTGAAGAAATAATGGATTTTTAAAAATCTCTTCGTCAAAGCAACTGAGGTTTTTAATGTCTATATTGATGATTTTAGGCTTACTTTTAAATGGGACATCTGTGTATAACAACATTACAATCCCATGAACAACAAAATAACAGAAAGAGCAAATCAGTAATCTATTGGAGAAAAATACTCCAGTCTTTCTCAAATGTTTCCTGGAGGCAGCTCGTCATATAGGAATGGATATGCGTTTGAATTGAGTCCAAGGTTTAAATATATATATATACATATACTTATATAAATATATACATGTATATAACAGACTTGTTGATCTATCGTTCATTTGTTGTCGTTCACGAACGATGAACGACTAAGTTTTTGACAAACGATAAGGAAAATTCTGTATCGTTCGTCATTCGTTTTAGGCGTAAAAAAAAGACAAAGATTTTACTTTTTTCATGCAAAAAAATTCCTATTTAAAAAAATGTCATCACTTTTTCTCATCAGAATGACGAGAAAATTTCCTTTCTAAAAAATGTCAATTTTTTCAGAATGACGAACGAAAAATGATTCAATTAAAAATAACGATGAACGACGAACATAACTTTTGGTGAACGACAAACGACCATTTTTCGCGAACGTCAACAAGTCTGATATATATACCTTACCTACATATTTCAATTAGAGTTCGGTCAACGCATATTTGCTGTTAATATAGATATTTGCATGTATAAGAAGTGAGGGATTTCTCTCTCCTTAAAATGAGACAACAAAGTGCACATGCGAAAGATTATAATTATAAAACATTATATATTCACAAGTAGAAAAGCAGTTATTCTTTACTTTTACTACTACAGAAAACTCAGAAAGGATCAAATCCTTCCAAGAACTTTAAAAACCAAAGAGCCAAGCGTGAAGTGCTCACACTTCAGGAGAACTAGGCGGTTAAATCAGTCGTGCATAAATTACAATGAGTCCATTAGACGGACTCCTTGACTCGGCTATGATTTTCTTTTGTTTCGCATGCAGAAAATATATATGCATTACGGTTAAATGAAATAGAACTTACTATTTTTATTTTTTAGGCGTTCAATTGCCTTATATGGATCTATATAACGTGACGCCAGTTCCCCCTGAGAAGGAGCAAGAATGTTCTTGTCCTCATTCCTTTCAGAGGAGAAGTAGGGATGAACCTGCAAAGACCGTCTTATAAAAATACGTCATCAAGTGTTTGCCGGTCCTTATCTAGAACCGAGGACTGCGGTCCAGTCCAGGCCCTCTTGTTGGTCCTTAGAAAAGGAAAAATGTGTTTTTACGTCATAATCTACGTCATGTTGTCAACATCTCTTAATGCTATGAAAAGGAAAATCCTTTGTAAAGAAACTGTAACTTTTCAATGAGCTGATGACAAATATAACATTTTTTATTTATGTTACCTAATAAGTATTAAATATTGGTTATTATTATTATTACATAAATATTCATATGTGAGTAAGACAATACTTAAAATTAGCCTATGGTGGTGGTTTAAAAGAGTTGTGTTGTTTCTTAATTGAGTCATAATTACCATGTTGTCAACATCTCTTACTATGAGAAACCTTTATATGAGAACTGTAACATTTTCAATGATGATGACAAATATAACATTTTTTAAATTAAATAAGTATTAAATTGGTTGTTATTATTACAACATAATATTCGATATATGACAATACTTAATTATATAAGCAGTTAAACGTATTAAATAAATACTCTAATGAAATTTTATGAAAAACTAAAGGACTGACAAAAGTCTAATATAAAACACGGTCCTTTTGTTGCTATTGAAGCCCAATAAATTGGGACCGACACAAGAACTATTCATAAATCTCATAGAAAAACAGAATCAAAAGACAATCTCAAGACTACTGATTGTTGGACCCAATACATTTCTTCTCATGGGTCTCATAGAAAAACAGAATCAACAATAACTTAATCTAAGACTACTGATTGATATTTTTTTGGAACCGATACATTTCTTCGATGATGAAACTACCGATTGCAGTATTCCTATCACCTGAATGAGTTGCATATCTAAATTATAGGTTGCAAACTTTCAATCGCGACCCCCCCAAAATCCTGAGACTGGCGACCCCCACTATCTTCTGAGGTGGCGGAAACCTAACAAAGCTTATACATAGGTCACAATCATTGTGGCGTCTCGCGACCCCACTTTGGAACCCTGCTCTAAATGATGCTTTTTTTTCATTCTTTCGTGGTAGTGTCTCGACAAAGAAAGTGAGCAACCCTTTTACTACTTCATCTCCTCTCAAGTAACTTCCTTCCCACGCATCCAGTGGACTCTCATCCCATGGGCGCCTTATTATTATTATCTTTAATAATATGATTTGATTTAGTGAGACCTCTCATCCACTTTGCAAGTTAATTACATTTTAAAGCTTCCTATCACTAAAAATCGTTGGACGCCCCAGCAGGATATCGCCCACACCAGACTCTTGATTTCTCATAAATGAATTATACACTCTCTACTCTCTCATAAAACATTTATTTCCCTCCTTTCGAAACTACAAACCAACCGGTGCTGCTGCTGTCACTACTTCAATTGATAAGTTTTGTAAAAAAAACTACCGCATCCTTTGCTAAAAAAACTAGCAATACCGGCGGTAGATTTTTCCTACTGAGTCCCAGCTCTATATTTGTCGCATCAGACTTTACAGTATTAATACGTTGGGATATAATACCCCCCCCCCCCTAGCACGTTTAAGATGTTTACGTTTCAATGTAAAAAGAAAGAAAAAAATGTTAGTAATAAAACACATTAAAACTCATGAATTGAAGGTGTCAATTTGTTTATGTATATAAAAAACCTTGGGTGGTCACAATGGTACTACCTTTCATTCCTAATTATATATATATATATATGAGTATATAAAGGCTGTCATTCTTTTTCAGAGTGACAAGCAGATTTTAACATCCCTAAGCCTTCATTAAGACTACCTACCAAAACCATGCGGATACCTTTAAAAAAATACCTCTTTTCATATTCTTCATTTTCCCACCAGGGATGTTAAAAGGGATGTTATTTTTGAAATCAAAGGATTAAAGGAAGAGTCTTGTTCTTAATTGGAAGGGAATAAAAAAATGCATATTTGCGGTGAATCTTCTAACCGCAAAAATATAAAAAAGAAACAAAGATTGTTTTTATATAAGATACTTCATTGAATTAAAGGTGGCTACATTCTGCAAATATATTATTTAAATGGTATTTTCGGGGGGCTAAAAATATATATATTTTTTGTAAATATTATTATTAAAGTTGTCAGAGGAACTTAATATTTATATAAATTTTTATTCATATTTTTTTCTGTAAAAAAATTAAACCATTTATTTTTCTAAAAAATAATATATTTTTTCATCTGGAGATAATCTTTTATCTAAAGTAATGACATTACCTTTTAAAGCTGTATATACTTATACTTAATCTGCATTGCACAATGTCATATCACACTTGCTTTAAATATGGATGCAATGTGCTAAAGAATAATGTATTTTGGTAGATATCTTTAAATGGAACTATTGTGATAAAACGCTATTCAAACGAATCATATGGTTGAATAAAATGATCGGTGACTCGATAAAACGGTCAATTTTAACACAATAAAGCTAATCCATCAAATTATGCATGGGAACAAGGCCGAATGGCTGCAAAGATGTCACATAACACGAGTGGTGTCATATTTTTCATAATATAATGAATATATAAACCATGATATTCAATAATATAGATTTGAGGTTTTTGTATTATGGAAGAATATTTGGGGTCCACCGTTTCTTAACTTTTCAGCATAGTTGGAATTCGGTAGATAAGTCTACCGACAAAATCGATCGCTCTTAGCAGATTATGTTTCATCGGTTGGATAGATTTTAAAGTCTACAACTTGTAGGTGATATCAGTGTTCGGTAGATAAAAAACACATCGTCAAATATACAATCCATTACAGAGAAATTAAGATTTAAAATAAAATAATAATAACATTCATTGGAGCAATTCATTTTCAAGATATATCAAGGGATATCGGTAGGAATATTTGGTAGGTTTTATAAAATGAAAATAATTGGAGGAGAAATTTAATTAATGTCAATCCGTAGAACAATCATATGTTTTAGATATCGAATTATATACAAATATGTTTATTTGTATATATTTTTTTAACTAACCAACTTCCTCTAAATAGGTTTCTCTTACAGAAGATCGGTATTCCCAGGCTGATACTTGACACTGATGCATTAACTAAGCATGGATAAAGCAGAAAAAGGAACATCTCAAGGGACCAGCTTCGAATCTTTATTGTACATACTCTGACAGAGACTCATAGGGAGACAACTAAATGATAAATAACAAAGAGTGATACTCTAATTTTAATTTTGGCTTGGGTTTATAGTTATAATAATAAATATTCATGCAAATGATGCAATGCCCAAAAACCGGTTCGTCAAATATAGACATATGAAAGAATGCGGTCATATATATATAAATGCTGAGATCCTGGGTAGTGAGATAACACCACGAGCTTCATTAGAGTTCGACTATGTGCGAGTTCGAGAGAATGATGTTCATAATTGCAAATCTGGGGCTACAGAATAAGTCTTGTATAATGATATTTAAAGCGAAAAAAAACTTGTAAAAGGGAAGGGATTAAAAATAAATAAGAGGTTGCGTGAATGAGAGGACTTTTTAATGAATATTTCGTTCATATAGCTGGAATTTGATCCACCCTGTTCTTTTAATAATAAATCTGTTACATAAGACTACTATTGTTTCAACTTTAAAAAAAAAATTATATGTTAATTATTGCATACCTAATGTTTTGTGTGCGATCGTCTTTGTTTAATTAATGACTGAGTTGCCTAATAACGGGCGGAGATAAAGCAAAATCATAATTATTCGCTATTTCATGATATAATTATGTTCCAACTGATCCTTGAATATTCTTTCAGAATATCAAAATGTACAAGAAATTAACATGGTTCGGAGTATAGAGCCATATCACATCGACTCAGTGAGGGCTCTAATAAGGCAAACATGACAAGAATATACACACGTTTCTATATGTAAGTGGTCAAAAAATACATTGAAAACAACGGGAGGGGGAGAGGATGCTATAATTCATTAAAAGTCATAGTGGAAAGATATAAAGGATACGCCACTTTGCTAATGTTTTTGTCCCTCATTATCATCATCGACAAGTAAGGGGTCCTCACTGTAATTGCAGTAAGTCACTGGAGACTTAAAAAATAATACTAGATAAGTGAAGAGGGGGTCAACAAGTTTAAATTCGCATTTAGAAGTAGCCATCTTTTCCATCAGCCTCCACTCTAGACATGCCCATGTTTCCATGAACACTCCACTTCCACTCCTCAGATTAAACAAAGACAAAATGATAATTATGACTATTAATTGTCATTCAATATATTATGATTCATATTCATTTTGAAAAAGATCCTCCTTTTATAACTTTTTTTTTGCATACTCCCAAGTTTAACAATTTTTTAAAGCTAATAACGGATTTTATAAAGGAAATATTCAATATTACATATAAAAACAACACCCTTTCTTTTTAATATGAGCATCACTATCACTACACTGATCTATTGTGTACAACTATCCCTCGTCGTTTGTATTAGTGACATGTTTTGATACATTCATTAAGAGCTCCCATGATTGCTAATTACAGTCGTCCCTCGCAAAGTCGCGACGGCCCAGATCCACACCACGACATATATGAGGGTCGCGATGTTGATATATATTGAAATTTAGAGAGATACATGGGGAGGTTTTGCCATGAAAAAACGGGAGCCAAGCCGTCGTCGCGTAGTAAAAGAACTACAAGATGTCGAGGGGCGAAGTAGCGACTGTAGTCTTACCAAAGAATGCCGGCCACATAATATTGATAATAGCCTTATGCCCAAAAGCTTTAATGTAAGGCAGCTCACAATAAAAAGAAGAAAATCATTCATGATTAATTTATAGTTTTTCTTCTTTCTGGACACTTCTAGCCTCGGAGAATAATGACCTGGAGCTGCTGTGCTACATACAAAGTGATACAAGGGAGTAGGAGGAATGGACGACGACGACTCATATTTATATATATATAGAGAGAGAGGAGAGGCAGAAATAAAGAAAAGATATCAAGGCTATTCCCACGCAAACCACCTTCGTCTTCTTGACACATACCTTCATTGCGACAATTATAAGATACCCTATAGAAGACATAACTCCTTGGCCCATCAAGACGCCACCACGCATCGAAACAGGGGCCAAACAATAATAGATTAATGAGCATTATATATATCCTCAAACAAATTAAATAAAAATGTTAATTTCTACATATATATAATTTTGGGAGTGGATCATTTTAGAAAAAAGATTCTTAGCTTCAGTAACATTCTTTTTTTTGTGTATATTGGTTCTTATTGGCTTATACGACACAAAAAGGTCTCTTTTCTATAACGTGATTGGTTTAAAGGAATGGGTTGGTCATACTAATAACTATTGTTTTACTGAAACAGTTGGCATTATTAAATAAAATTGTGGCTCACTTGAGGTGTGAGAATCAACTTTGAGACATTTTGAACACCACTACGACTACTCCTCTTTCCTAATGGGCCTCAATCCCTGGCACTTAATGGTATTTTGCTAAGACAATTCACATGTTAGATTATTACTTAGAGGACACATTTAATACACTTTTACAAAATGATGCATATATATTTACAGAGTGAATCCTACATAATTCAAATTATATCTTTACGTTTCTCACCATTTTTGAGCATAATATGAGTTCGTAATCAAACTTGCTACAAGACATGGGAGTATCAAAGTCCTACTAAGTAACAGTAGCGCTTATTCTTTATCATCTTTATTTAGATCCGTAATTGTGAATAACACATTGATATAATGTAGAGTCCTTTCTATTTAAAAAAAAACAAAGTATTTGTAAGGAATAGGTGAAGTTTTTGATAACTTTCCATATTTTTTTAAATTTAGACAAAGAACAAAAGTAAAATTGAAGGATGTATAGAGACAAAAATCACAGAGATGAACAAAAGTACAGGTTAAATTAATAACAAGATATTACAAGCATGCGTCTTATCAAGAATAATATATACATGTTAACACGACCATTCAGACGAATATATGGCTCTATTCCAACTAAAAGAATAAATAAAGCCAATATCATAGGAGTAGATAAACAAAAAATAAATAGTTTTTTTTTTTGCCCGATATACATAATAACGGTGATTACTTAACAAATTACTTATGAAACATGGTAGGTAATGATTGCAAAAATCTTCATGCAAAATCCTCATCACATATATAACAATAGTTATTATCATTATTCACTACGGCAAAATATATAATTATCCCCTTCGAACTTCGTTGTTATGATGACGGGAGATGAGCTCAACTCATTTTACATAACATTTTTAATTGAGCAGAATAAATGAGCTTCAAAGAGTAATTAAAAGTGGAGTGAAACCTCCTCTGTTTACAAAAATATCCCTTTTTATATGAGAAGGGGATGACATGACGTAGTTTTGCTCACTATCACATTTCTTAATTAAACGAAATACAATACAAGAAACACCGGGAGGACGATATTTCGTATTTGCTGGGGGAATAGAGTATCTAAGGATAAGTGACACACATCAGGTATTCAGAGATCTCACAAAATTAATCACTACATAAATTCCGTCTAAAAAAGGACAAGGAACGTATTGCTAATAGGAGTCTTAATTTATGTATTAATGTAATATTTTTATAAATAGTGTGGCTATACATTTCTCATCTACCGAACTCAAGGGCTTAATAATTTTAATTTTGTAAGATATGACGCAATTTCTTAGCTGAATAAGGTTGAGCGCTCTCTGGTGCTCTGTATAGTTAGTCTAGAGAAAATATGGCGTTCATTTAATGATTTTTTTCGTCCATATGGTCAGATTGAGTTGCATATATATATATATATATATATATATATATATGAATAGCATTAAATCAATCCAATATAGAATCTTATAAAATGTAGTAGCTCTCGTGAGGAGTCGAATCTGTGGCATCAGGATTGAGGATTAAATACGTTTACGTTGTGAGCTAAGAGAGGAATTTGTCGTCAAGAATTAGTTGTTGCAAAATATTACCACATGTTCATGAAACATATTATAATTTGTTATGAGACTATCATTATTATATCCAAACAAGCCAAACATTATCAAAGGAGAAACAACAATTTATAGAAACAACCACAAAGTTGCAAAAGGTGTTCTTTGTTTGTAGATAACTGTGATCTGGTGCATCATTAATCAAAATCATTAGCAAATATTAAATAATTCCATGTCATAGCTATTCTATACATTTGCAAAGGCATAGCTACGCTTTTAATAAAATAAATTTAGTTAATGACCCTTGTTTATTTTACATCATTTGTCTTTACATATTAGCTTGCACTTTAAATGATTTATAAATCGCTAAATAACAGCATTCAAAAAATATTGAAATATTTTCATTATGTACCAGTTTCATATCAACTGCTATAAAACTAAATGCAAACGTGTAAATAATGCTATTATATCAAGATAGTTTACCTTCTAACCTCTGATGAACTAAACATATAACTATTCCTTTAATATAAGCCACCAACAATGTATTGTCCACTTTGTTTGCGTCATTGAATCCGCCTAGGTGACCCCCTCTTTTGTGACTTTTAAGTGCCTCCTACGAAAGCCCTTTTGTTCAAAATAACCCACAACAGATGTTCACCTAATTTAAACAATATTTTATACTATGCCTCTCTAAGTTGGATACCTTTGATAACTAGGCAATTATTTCTTATAATAATAATATACAACAAAATAGGCCCACATGCTCTGTAAAATAAGAACAAGCCATCATTAAAGAGACAATAAAACGAAAGTAAATAGGAATGAATACATTGAGTTGCAAGGATGCTTAGACAGTTCTCTGGATGTAATAAAGATATTGGATTCGTTTGAGTCATTTAATACTATTAGGAGTAATCATATCCATTCGGATGCAATTCAATCTAACCAATTAGACATAAAAAAGGAATAAAATAATAATCCAATTGCTATTCGACCAATCAAAATGTTCAAGTATTTATAGTCCTTTATGGACCAATGACATTCATGCATCATCTTAGTCAATCTACTTTGAATACGTATAGTTGGTTATCATGTTGGTACTAAATAATAATTCCATAGCACAAGGACTGGAAAATATAGTCGTTGTGGCAATATGACGTAGTTTCACTCATGTGTGTAGTCTTAGTTAATCAACACTGAATGCATGGATTTGTCTATGAAGAAAAACGCTATGCACATTCTTCAGTGGCAATTTCATCGTCGTATATTGATTAGCCATTGGGTCAAATTGACACGTATTACCCATCACAAATACTTAAAGTTGAAGGCGTTGACTCGCAATATCCGAAAAAATCGCCCCAAAATATAAACACACGAGTCAAATAAGGAATAATCCCCCCTATATGGTCTGATGAAGTTGCAACTATTAGATTATATAAATGAAAATTGTAGCGTTAAAATGAGTCACTCCAGTATTTAATAAGTTAGGATTATAAAATATTTTTTATTTAATGAGACAATAGCTCACCTCTATTTTTTTTTAAATATGATGATAGTTGTTAAGACTGAATGGGGATTTGAGCCTGTATCCTAGACATCTATCGCTATCAAGTACTATGGTTATTATGTTATTTTAACCTTCCTTCGTATTACAAGTTGTTTTCTAAATAAGAGTCAAAGAATGTTTATTTGAATGGATAAAGAAATTCCAGGAAAGCAGTCAAGCAAAAAATCAATTTAATACATGTACAATTTTCTAATAAATATATACAATCAAATCAAATAAATCTGATAACATTCGGTCAGTGGATTCATTCTGGACGAATTATATATAATTTTATTTTCTATTTTTCTCTGCACTAGTTCAGTGACTATTCATTAAATTAAATTAGGAACATGCTTTTGTTTGTCTTTTATCTCTATCCGGTTCAAATTCCAATATACATTGTCTTGATTATGTCCTTTCAAACACTTCTCAAATATGTTTAACCTAACATATGTCAAGTATATATCATATTACTTTATTTCAATTCATAATGAAAATACATCTGTAAGTATGTTGACTGCTTCGATATAACAGTATTCTGGCAAGGTTAGCTCATTGCTCGTCTACTTGTCCTTTGTAATGCCAGCTTTTATTAAAGATGGGTGCGTACGACGACCATTTGGTTTCATATTCTTTCACAATTCTAAACTTGTTTCTTAATAACATGTACACTATATAAAAACCTACATCCGAATGACTTTCAATATATCTTAATACCTTTATTATTATATCCTAAAATGAGCTTTAAAGGATTGGCATGATCCTTATAGTAATGCCATTTATTCTTTTGAACGATCTTATAGCATCCAGAGTAAAGCGTGTTCAAACTTGGTCCTCAACGTGTAACATCAACGTTGAATGCAAAAACCATTCTTTCAGAGTTGTTCATGGGCTTGACACATGGATCTACACACTACATTATGGCTGTGGATCAATCGAGTTGTTTGAATGGTAGAAAAACATATCAATACAGACTAACACTGCATGTTGTATGAGTTCATTCGATGATATTAGAACTATAATTCGTTCAATCTTGAAAATAGGCTGAGACTCTGTGTCACGGTACTCGACTCTTTTCTATGGACTTCCGTTCATTTATCGTTTCTTTGAACTCAAATCTGTCATAAATGCAAGTCTTGTTCAAAATGGGGTGAATTCTGATTGGCCTTGATCTTGCAGCATGCATCTTGAGAGACGCCGCTTGGACTTTCAGTCAGCGAGAACACTCAGAATCCCAGCAATTTCATCTCCCTTTCTCCAAGGCAGGCAAAACAAAGACAGACAAGACAGACAGACACTCCTTCTCGAGTCGGGATCTCTTACCTTCTTCTCTGCTTTTTTCTCTTCCTTTCGCCTCTTGAGCGTTCGAAGTCGACGGGAGTTTCCAGGGCCTGTGATGACCTCCATCACATCTATCGAGGGATGGATGGATCTCGGAAGTGGGCGAGAGTGTCTTCAAATCGAGTTCGTTCGTTCGTCCGTCTCTGCGTGTCTTAGAAGCTTGGCTGAGTCATGATTCTTCTGTCAACAATGAGTGAAATGAGAGCCCTACAAGTGGACTGACTCCAAGTGTGAAAGAGAAGAAGAGCAATTCCGAATAGGACGAAGAGACACGACTGACAGACTCAAACACACCTGAAAGACAACACAATCAGAGCGAGCGAACGAGAAGAAGAGAAGGATCAACGGACTCAATGAGACTCAGACTCACTCCTCTTGATATATCTTTTGAGTGTCCATTACTCTACCTTGATCAATAAGACGAACTGGAGGATGGAGAATGGTAAGTGTCTCGAGAACGCTTCGTGATTTCCAATGACATTATTCTATCCCAGGCAGTGTCACAAACTCCGTTTCAGACTCTTCTCTATGGAATTTCGGTTTCTAATTTCTTCTCTTCCTCTTTTTTTTTTTTTTTTGGTCTCCCCCCTTTACCCCACCACTCAGGAATCCCCTTTTCTCTTTCATCCTCATCCACTCGGGCCTCTCTCTCTCTCCCTCTTTTCCTCCCTCCTCCCTCCCTCTCTCTCTCTATTTCTTCTTCTCTTCAACCCTTTTTTAAAATCAAATGCATGAACCAAGGAGAATATAAATATTTATATTCTCCTTGGCATGAAGCACACTCTGACGTCACTTGAGCGACTTGTACCCTATCATGCACCTTCTGTTCTCCTTAAAAGCCATCGGACTGGATAAAAGGATTCCCTACTAGAGGAGCTTGGATTCAACATAAAGTCACGTGACGCATAGCACTGCGGTGTACAACGGCGTCCCTTCGACTTGTACATACTGCATTCTTCTTTCCAAAGCTCTCGATGAGCACATTTTTCACCAATGGGAAGGGAAGCCCATGGGATAGGATGGACATGACGTCAGATGTGTTAGTAAATACTTTGTTGGGTTGTGAAAAGCCGTGATTGAAGTGCGTCTCTGTGAAGAGGTCCTGATTGACTTAAGGCATTTTGATTCACTTCGCTGCTATCAGTGTAAGTGATCTTTTTTTCCTTTATCCCTACTTTGTATGTCCTTTTGGCCTCGGTAACTCAAGTTGATGCTCGATTCATTTTGTTTTGATATAAGATGCATCAACGAATAAAAATGTCGGAAGTTTATAAATTTTTTAGCACCCAACTTCCTTACTACTATAAAATCTTGCTTTCGATCTTGATGGAATGAATTCAAAATACTCAGTGTATATACTTTGTCAGATTAATTTATTGGAATAATGATATGTATGTGTTATAAGGGCTTAGAATAGTTCACGTGAGCATCAAAAGAACCCACGCTCGCCAGTCATAGTAAATATTCGTCAAAAAAAGATACTATTTCTTGGTAGACTGAAAGTTTTTCCACTAAAGGACTGGATTCTTTTTGGATGTTAATAATCATGATGGCGTTATATGAGTCAACGGACTCTAATTTTAAGTTTGCTTTCTTTCATACTTTAACGATTCGTTTTTGATCTAAAGTCGATTTTTGATTTTCTTTTTATAAAATGAGGATTCGGTAATATTCGTCTGTTAAGCTAGATTTATCTACTCATTCAAATGTTCTACCATAATTTGTATTCGAATGTTAAAAACTGTCAATGCTATCATAATATCTCGCATTTATAGGAAATAATATATTTCAAAACATAAACGTAGTTGGACAAAAATAGCTTTATTTTATTATATTAAAATATAGCCAACGTATGTTAGAGGTCACTCTTCCATAGCTTCCATCCAAATTTTCCCCGAAGAAGATAAAATACTATTGAAACCATCTGAAACTAACGATCACTTAAGAAATCCCTAGAATGTCCGCTGTGACAAGTCTGACTGTATATTATTAATAATTGGTAAATATCTGATTATTATTTTTTAATTAAAACAATTGGGCCTCTTATGGGAGACTATCAATTATATAATTGTCGGGTGGCTAAAAGACTCATAGGATCTTAGTGTAACCATAGCTGTCGGATATAATCCAGCAGTTGCCATATGAAAGACTTTGTTAATCCTTTTATGTTGAACTTATTTATCAAAAAACCTTGACCAAATACATTACAATAGAAGCAATTGTTGATGATGAGTACCTTTATTGGATAAGTTTTGTATGAAATTATTTTAAATTGTCCATTATTACGGTGGCTACGCTGATTTTTTTAA
>CP045899.1:11607550-11647083 GCA_013387185.1 Caligus rogercresseyi
CCTTTGATCTAGCATGAAAAACCTTGTATATATATATATAGATATGAATCATATTTCAAGAATGATTACATATTCAAACACCAATTCAAGTAATTCAAGATGAAAGACTAAAGAAAGTTTACTGTAACTCTATAAGTTACCATATGATACATTCTCAAAAGATTTGTAGACAATAATTAAATCACAAGATTTAGAAAGCCCCCTTTACAAATAAAGCTTTCTGATGATACTCATTGAATTAAAAAATCCATATTATTATCGGTAAACCGGTTAAAATTATTTTATGATATTTAACTTACTCCGCTTTGGTCGGACTCCTTCTTCTCATCAGAGGCTTCGAAGACCAATTCTTCCTGGACCTGAAAAAATAATAAAACAGAAATTATAGAATTTTCCGTCTTCCATGTTCGTTTTAACAATATCCAGCGAGATTGATTGAAATAATAGTTTTTGTTTGTTTTCTCACAGAAGAGCCCCACCATACAGAACTTAATATGGAATCAGCCGGTGAAGGTAGTCTACCTAAGAAGCAATTGCTTTTAAATAATTGATATTTATTCTCTTACGGTATAATCATGCTACAAAACATTCGTAGGGTATGGATTTGAAATGATATAGATTCCAATACGTATTCTTCAAGCTTTGTCTTAAATACTTTTCTCTTTAATCATATCTTAAATATGCCTTAAGATGAATAATAATATTCTACTGGATGGAATTACTCATTAGTTTGGATCAGGGCTTGCGAACGGAACCGCAAAATTGAACGGCGTTCAGCTGAACGCACGTTCAATGAACGGAACGCTGAACGGAACGCAACTTTTTTTGAACGCTGAAGTTGAACGCAAAAAAAAAGTGTTTTGCGTTCAGCGTTCAATTTTTTCAAACATTTCTGGACTTTGTTCGGAAAAAAACGGACATCACTTTTTTGGAAATCCTGTTCTCTAAAAAAAACGTCATCACTTTTTCTGGAGATTCTTTCTAATAAAAAAAATATCGTCACTTTTTCAATATTTGAAAGCTGAACGCAAAAACTTTGAACGGAACGCTATTTATTTGAACGCTGAACGCAAAAAAGCTGAACGCTCACAAGCCTGGTTTTGGATATTATAATGAATTCCATAGTTAATATTTTTCCTCTTATTTGACAAACTTTTGTTTATAAAAACTTTTTGTACGAATCAAATAAAGGTTTTTAAAGTTGTTTTTATTTTTGGTATTTCAATGGTTCTCACAAATATTAGTAAAATTACCAAAAACCTTTTTCTCGAACGTAAGTGATGGAGAGAAAAGATGCGCGAATAATAAACTCCAAATAATACACAACACTTCACTCGCGGGCAATGTGAACATAAACTTATGGGTACGAATTTCATTCTCAAGTCACTTCTTCTTCATGGGCCTCAATCAATGTCAAGATCCCTTGAATCTAATATCCCATTATTAGCGATTAAAATTTAATTAAATAATGCATTAGATCTTCACAGGCGGCCAATTAATACATGCTGTTGTTAATTATATGGTCATGGTTCAACATAAAATGCAGTCCAATCACTTTTCTTGGGAAAATATGAACTAAAGTTTTAGGTAACCAATAATTTATGGTAAGAATCATGCTTTGTGATTGGTTAATAAACATTCTGGAATACATAATAAACTTTAAAAACAGATATCAGACAAATGATAGGATTCTCCCTTTCCTATTTTTTTATAATACCTCCGCCGAAGGAGGTATTGTTTTCACTGGCGTTTGTTTGTTGGTTTGTTAGTCAGCAGGATAACTCAAAAAGTACTGAACGGATTCGAATGAAACTTTGTGGAGTTGTTGGAAATGCCAAAAGAAACAAGTGATTAAATTTTGGCATCTCTAAGTGCTTTTTTAATATGCAAATGAGCAAAATACTACTAATATAATAATGAATGGGGGTCTCTATTCATGGAGTAGGAAAGAAACAAACGCAAAAAAATATTCATTGACGTATTATTGTTCATATATCAGTCAGGACTATGTTAACCCAGTGACGTAGCTTAAACTTCTTCATCCTCCCGTCTCTGAGTGCTTTTTTAATATGCAAAATGAGCTAAAAGAGAGGAAACAATTATTAGAGATAGAAAATCGGGCGTGTGAAAGGAGAATGTTTGAATAGGAATGTTGTGGGGATTGGCGGAGGTACACACTCTCTGAGTGTATATATTTTTCTTTGCTCTCTCCTCACTCATTATTCACCAACACACCTACTTATGTAGACATATATGATTGGATTGTAATTCTGTTAAGTGATTCATTAGGTGGGGACGGCGGAGGTTTGCACTCTCTGAGTGTATATTTTTCACTGGCGTTGGTTTGTTGGTTGGTTTTGTTTTTTCAGCAGGATAACTCAAAAGTAGGAACCGATTCGGATGAAACTTTGTGGAGTGGTTGGAAATGCCAAAAGAAACAAGTGATTAAATTTTGGCATCTCTGAGTGCAGAATTAAGATGCGAAATGAGCTAAATACTAATAATATTTCAAGTTAGCCTACTCTGCAATAGATGTCGCTGTGCTGTGAAATTGGGTGCCGGGAGAGTCTTCCTCTCGAAATTTCTGTCGAGGGGAACCCTCCCCCGTCCCTCTACGCCGCCCAGTCGTGAAAATCCGCCTCGGAAGGCTCATAAGGACCCCGTGACGGCGGAGGTTTGCACTCTCTGAGTGTATACATGCCTCTAGTTATTTGTGCAGACGTCGTGTTTCGTTTACTGATGTGTCGACATCAAAAGGAAAGCTATGCAGTGTTTTTTTATGACCACAAAAATGTGTCTATTATTGAAAGGGCCTCTTGAAAAGCCTATGGTTTTAATTTGAGCGGGATAAGATTTCAAAAAAAGTTATTCATAAAAGAATGAAAATAGCTATTGCATTTATGAGAGTCATTCCATAAGCAATTCCAAAAAATGCCCCATGAGACAATATAATTTATATGTTCATCCTTATTTTAAAACAATATATATATTTAATTATATATATTCGAATACATTAATTTCAAGGATGAATGAATAAATTGATAGGATTGATTATGTTTGCATCGTACGATGAAGGTCTTGTTGAAGTCTATGGGAAGAATGGTTTGCATTAAGATTTTTAGTGAAAATTATTAACTTTTTCGCATCTTAAAACATATATTTTATGCACTTTAATTGTATAAAATACGTCAATCCAAATACTTGGATGTTCAAAATTTCAAAATCAATTCGGGATGCTTTGAAAAAGATTATTGTCCCAAAAGGAAATTCAACAGTCACATAAGAGAAAATGGAGAATTGGTATTTTTTTAATTTCTTACTGTTACTAATACATACATACAAAATAAATTCATATATGTGAGGTATTTATTGATTCCACAGTAAATAGGAGATCTTATCTGCCATTGATTGTCTTATACTAGTACCCAACCAATGTATTTGAGATTATATCATTAGTTTTTAGGATTTTTAGGTGGACCGGATATCATCACCTTGGCAACTATATCAAAAAATCATCATATTTTGTTTAGTCTCCAAGGTGGGTCTTTTTTCGCGAGTGGTATATTTTCTTAATAAATAAAATGTTCACTTATAATAGGAAATACCAATTTGAAGATATAAAAAATTTTTAACTGTTGTTAGTATTTTTTAAATATCTTAACTAAAGAAATACATTTTAAAAGGTGTATTTTTTATTTTGATTTAATTTCAAGATATATCTAACCCTGTGACACCGTCATCACTAAGGTCCAGTTCATCATATACAAAATGCGTACCATTTAAGACTTCTCAGTAATTTACCAAATGCTATTTTATACTCAAATACCTTCTTACTTCTATTTGTCGATAATACAATATACGCCATACGGGGAAAAAAAAGATATATCTTATCTTTATTTGAAAATATTTGAAGCAAATGCTTATATTTAATAGAGAAAAATGAAACATACTCCTTAGGAGTTGAACACAACATTCATTACTTGAGTAACTCCTAATTTATGTTTGCGTAAAAATTATCTAAATTGTCAGCACATAACAATTTTTAAATAATTTTGATTATTTGAATTATTTATTTATCATTTGACTGTTTTATTATTGCTAAAAGTTTATTTCCATTCATAACATCTATCAAGCATTAAAAAAAATATTTTTACTTCAAACTATGATATGTTACAGGAAGGAAAGGCGGTTTTTTAGGTATCTAAAATTTAACTATTGTAGCATTCGCAAATAATGATAAGGAGTCGTATAAAAAGTAGCCAATTCATTCTTATTGCAGATATGCTTCTTTGCAATGTTCGAAAATTCAACCTTTTTTTGACAGATATATCAACAATTACGAACAACGACAATTAAAACCAACATGAATCAAAATATAGCTTAAAAAATGATTATTTAATATAAAATAAAGAGTTCTCCACCGATTATTATTATCTTTCATTTTGAAATCATTACTTTTTTATGTCTCCATATTCCTTTCATAAGCCTCATTAAATATACCCATTTACCAAGTGGAAAAAAGAGATATATCTGTCGTCTAACTGATTAATGAGTAAAGATATTGTTTTATCTGAAAGGGGTTTATCTTTAATTCCACTCTATCACACTGATAATGTTTCTAATATATTAATAAAATGATTTGCAAAGCCATGGATTACTTATCATCTGCTAATGTTTCATTTACGGTTTATGTTTTTCCTCTTCTGCAGAAATCTAAGCAAATAATAGATTTCATTAGTATATGAAAAACTAGTTGAAAACACTCCTTTGTTGTTGATGTTTTTATATCTATAATAAAAAAAATATAGAATAAATTTCATTGTTTTTACAAATACGATTTGACTATTTATATTACTTTATTAGAAGCATAAACATGAGGTTCTCTCAAGCTTTTCATTACTAAAAACATAGTTTACGACTATTACTATTTCATTTTTCTTATTTTAATCCTCGCAAACTCAGCAATAAACAGTTTTCCCCAGTTGTACCCTTATTTCCCATTTTTTCACTTACTTCTTATCGTCAGAGAGATGAACAATTGATCCAAGCCCATGAGAAAGATACTCTTAAGAATGAAAGTATTCGCTCTTAATTGCTGTTATTGCCTCAATGGCCACGAAGGAAATTATTTTTTAATGATTGTAGCACCTTTTCTTTCAACCAATCTCCTTGGAGGGGGAGAAAGTCCAATGAACAAAGATTGTAGAAAACGGAGATATTTTTGAAATTGATTGGTGTCAGGAAAATACGAACGAATAATAATTATAATTACAACAGTTTTATAAAATAAGACTTCACTTCTCCAATGCATGTGATGATGATATTACCACAGATATAGGAAATTTATCTAAGAACACAAAGTGCCATACTTCTGGATCATTGCCATTGGTGAATCCTTTGAATGGGATCCTCACATATTTACTAATTAATTAATATTAATTGAATTATGAGACTGTACAAACTAAGAGAAAACAGGGGGTGCGATAGCTGTGTGCGTTAAGGCGTGTTCAACTATTCTAGGACAACCACCCCCCAGACAATCACCCCCCCCCCCCGGGCATTTACCCCCCGTTAGTAATATTTCATATCTCTTAAAGTCCACCTATGAAGTATACTTTGTTTTCAAACTATTAACAAATGTGACGTCACTGGTTAGCACGAAGTCATAGTTCTTTAGAATGGAATCTCTATAAATTTAACGTGCATAATTTTGCAAATTTCGTCTCTTACCCCTTATATCTGGGCTATCTATATACAACTAGACAATCATACAGTTTGTAACCTATCAACTCAAGATCTCTTGCTGAAATCTTAGAAAATAGCTTAGGACCTATATGAGATAAATAAGAGATCTTGAGTGATAGGTTACAAACTATATGATGTCTGGGGGGTGGTTGTCCTGTTACGGTGTTCAACTCTCAATGCCGAATACCGTGAGGGAAAGGTCAATTTTAGTCAAGCCTCATAGATAAGGTCCTAGGTTCGATATATTAATTTATACGTAAGTAAGTCCATAAGGATGCAATTTTATCGGACCAAATATATATATATATATTATATATATATAATATATATATACCTATATATATATCAGACTTGTTAATTATCGTGTTGTCATTCGCAAATGTCGTTCGTCGTTCGTTTTTGGCGCGCCAAAAAAAGACAAATTTATTTCTTCTTATGAAAAAAATTCCTTTCTAAAAAAAAGTCATCACTTTTTCTAAGATGACGAGAAACAATTCCTTTCTAAAAAAAGTCATCACTTTTTCTAAGATGACGAGAAACAATTCCTTTCTAAAAAAATTGTCAAATTTTTCAGCATGACGAACGACAAACGATTTAATTTAAAAATAACGATGAACGACAAACGATAACTTTTGATGAACGAAAAACGAAATACATTTTTTTGCGAACGTCAACAAGTCTGATATATATATAGGTATATATATATATGTATATATATATATATATATCAGGAACGACCGGGACACCTTTTTTCGCCAGGACCCGGCCGGGACTTAATATACATTTTCGTTCCTTCGTCAATCTGAAGTGAAGACTTTTTTTAGAAAAGAATCTTAAAAAAAGTGAGGACGTTTTTTTTTAAGAGTCTCTAAAAAAAGTGACGACTTTTTTAGAAAAAAACTCCAAATCAGTGACGACGTTTTTTTAGAAAAGTATCTCCCAAAAAGTGAGGACTTTTTTTTTAAAGAATAAATTAGGAAGAAATATTTCGAAATTCCTTTCCAAAAAACTTTATGAATGGCAACGAAAAAAAATATTTAAGTCCCGGCCCGGTGCCTAAAAAACCAGGACGGAACCCTCAAAAAACAGCCGGGTACCTGGTCGTTTCCGATATATATATATATATATATATATATATATATTTATTTATATATATGTATATATGTATTGTATGTATATATATAATTACGAGAAATTAAAGTTTTGAAATGGTCAATTCTTTTGGAAAATACACCAAAAATGACTATTTCAAAACTTTAAATACTCACATATTTTTGTATGTATATGAAAAACCAAAACTAATTTGGAGTTCTAATGATCATACCTACATTTTGCACCATTTTTTAAATAACATTTATATTGATATACAGAGGCAATCGAATCGCGAAAAAATACAACTTAAGTTGAGGGGACACTTCCCATTATTTGATTTCGTTCAAACTTTCACAAGATGATCTTTATGCACTAAGTTAAAGTTCTAGAGGGAGCTTGACTCTCAAATCCAAAAAATGTGAAATAAGAATCACCCTAATATATATATATATATCAAGTTTTTTGGTTTCATCATATCTGACGATCGACAGATAATCAAGTGAGTTACCAACTGAACAAATGATTTTTCTTGGTGAGTTATCGAGAACTCCTTGAATGGTATCCCCCCTACTAATGGAACTCTGAAGAACCCTCCTTATGCCAACATGCACGATCGGCAAATATATACATGTAAGTTGTTTACTTTAAGCATTATTTACTTAATGAGGCATACCTTCCAAATCATCATATGGAGCGACATGTGCTCTAAATTGTTTACACACTACTTTATCAACTAACAAAAAAAAACTTTTCTCATAATAATAATTTCTTAAATGCACTTTTGGGCGGAGGCATTGAAAGCACTGTGGTTATTATGTACATTTTACTTCGTTATTGAGTATATGAGGACTCTCATTAAATATGTAGAAGGCATCTTTAAACATCTTTGATTGAGGAGAAGATGTCTTGAAGCTTTTGCATCGACTCAGATATTAAAATGCTGATGTCCCACATTTGCATTAAAAATAATTCCTTTAACGACAAAATACATGTTCAATGAAGTACATATTATATAGTTGAACTTTGATTTTATTATTTTGTTAAGCATTTGACGAGAGGAAAATAATAGTTTTTGTTGGATGAAGCTTTCATTGGTTCATTTTATTATGCATATAAAGTATTAAAAAACTAAAAACTCTAAGATACCGCATATTGAATCCCATGAATAATTCAGGGCATTTAAGATCTTATTTAAAATTGCAAAGAATCAGTTTTTTAAATGCCCAAGTTGAGTTTGTGTAAAATTGATTTATTTCCATATGATGATATTTGTTGGAAGTTCCACCTCTAAGATAAAATGCAATGGACTTATTTATCATAATACGTAGTAAATTACCAAAATATATAAATGACAATGTCAGTATTCACCTTATTGAAGTATCTCACAAATACCAAGAAAAAAGGTTGTTTCTACAATATAAACCCAAAACAGAGTGTTTCTCTTAGCGGAAACGTACTCAATTCTGTATGTTGAGATACAGGTTCGATGAAGTATCTTAGGTTCGTTTGAGTACTAATTTTAATCTACAATGCTAATTTATTTCCAAACAAATGCAATCTCAATAGTGATAGTATTAAAAAACAGAAAAAGTTTTTAAACATTTGCTTTTATATAAAATAACTGATGCGTTTCTTTTTTTTCTTGACTTGTATAAGTCTCATTTTACAGTATGGAGGAAGAAAGGAAAAGTGCTGAGTTCTATAGATTACACAGTTCCAAAAAGGATTTACAAAGAATGTATAAATAGATAGACCTGAGGCATACAAAGAGAAAAGGTTCATTCCTGCGGTAAAATAATTAAGAAATACCCATTACTTCAGGGGAAGGAATTTTTGTTAGGTGGGAAAAGGAATTCTTAAAGACTTTTCTTTGTTTATAGACAAGACTAAATCAGACTTTACTTACTTTGCAGACGTTACAAAGATACAATATTTGATAACGCTTCTAAATAACTCTTTGTGAAATAGATAGCTACAATATAGATACAAGGACTAAATAAAACAATAGTTTATTTGAACAATCAAAATTGACTATCATTTGGGCAAATGATTAAAAACCAATTGGTTAAGATGTTTATCTATTAGCTAAAATCCATACTGTGTAAAAAATAAGAGTACACTAGAAAGTAGAGATAAAAACACAATTTTAAGACAGTGTCGTTAAAAACATAATTAACATTAAAATTCAAAAATTTAAATAAGTTGCATCAGATAAAATAAGTCGAAGAATGTCTTATTACTTTATTTTATTAATACCACAATTTGGATACATTCCATACGCAAGTATATAGGTGGAAAGATTAAACTTATGGCGAACTTTTAGTAAAACTTGTACGAAATACATGCGATTCTATAGGCAATTGCTATTACTTTTATGGCTTATGTATTGTTCCTTTTTGGAAAAAAATTTAGAGTTTATTCAAAGAAGTATAATAATAAATATTATTAACATAGCGATTAACTAGTCAGACATAACTTTTTTTTTTTGCCAATATGTTCGATAGAATTGGCATCCGATAGATAAATAAGCATTATAGCATTATCATTATCTATCGAACCAAGGATCAGATCAGACAAACTTATTTTAAAGACAATAATGATTGTATATATTTGCAAGGATTTTCAACGAACTTGCTTCGTCCAAAGATGTTAACTTACCGTTCAGCTTAGTAAACAATAACAAATAAAATACTAGCCACAAAAATGAGATTTAAATGGTTGATTCTATTATTTATAAAATAAAGAAAGCTATGTTTTAATTCTATGTACAACAGCAAAAACTCGATATCAACAAGGCGTCCATTTTAACGAAGCCTTAACAAAATCGCAGAAATGTAATTTAAACTAAGATGTTGAAAAGAGTCTTCGACATCTGGGTTTGACACTTCTACATCGATTATTTATAGAAGAAAAGGCATGAAAGGAGGAAAGAAAGAATGACTCGTATGATGGTCATGGAAAAAATAAGAAAGAAAAATATTACTATAATTAAAAACATACTACTAACAAAATTGGGTTTGATTTTTTTTTTCACCCTTAAAATATAAACCTATATCTCATATTGAGGGTCCATAGTCACCCAAGAAGATAAAAAAACCGTCTCATCATCTCATTTAGATTAGTCCATCAATAATACAAAAAATATGGTTCTCAGAGGTAAAGATTGAATATAGGAATTTATCTATGGAAGATATTTTTTAACTAGTTATAGATGTTCGTAATATTTTTGATATATTTAAAAAAATACTCTTTGATAAGTTCATAGAGGGCTCATATCGGATTTTGTTCCGGGCAGGTGGACTCTATCTGAACAAGCTAATAATTCCTTATGGCGTCGCTTCCCTGCTATTAAAACTCCCTTACCTTCTTCCAGGAAATGAGTTCCTCATGGCGAAGAAAGTGAAAGAAAGAACGAGCCTCTATATATTCTTGAAGGCCTGCAAATAATAAATAAAAAGGTTAGGAAAACAAATCCTCCTTGATGTATTTGAAAGAAATGATAAACAAATGGATTCCAAAGTTTGAAGGATATAACTATATATTAATTGAGAGGTAATAACTTAAAGAGGATTTTTTTAAATTATTTAATAATAATATACGATTTGGAGGGATCAAATAAGTCATTACCAGAGGTACAGTTTCGTCTATAATATGTACAAATAATCGACTAGTAACATTAGGGTATGTGGACTAAATCTGATTTAAAGACGGCATAACGTCATAAAGTTGTTGTCTTATTGATCTGTTTTATGTATTTAAAAAAAATCCCAGGTGCTTCAGTTATTGTTTCCCACAAATATAAATTGACCAAGAAACGTCTGTATGCACTGTGAGAGAGTTATGTTTAGTGATCCATTGAAATAAAGCAATGCTAACAACTCCCAGAACCGTGAGCAACTAAGACGACCCTAGGGCCAATAACACCAAGTTTCCGGCCACTATCATGAGATCGTGTCAAGTGAGGGTCAGGTCATAACCCCATACAGATCTTAGAGTGAATATGACCATCTACTTGCAAGTCCTGGAGGACGTCGCATGTGCGTGGATCAAATCTATTGTCAGGGGCAGGACGTGGATATTGGAACAGGACTCGGCTCCTGCCCACAAAGCTAAGCAGATGCAAAATGGCTAAAGAGTTTTTTGTGTTTGTACCCTTCTCCTCTTGGCCGGATTTAAATCCGTTGGAATGCTTTGTCTGGTCCTACATGGAGAACATGACCGATCGATTTGCCCATAACACCTAACCGTCATCTCATCAATGGAATCAAGAAAGAATGGAGTGGCATAGAAGCAGTGAAGATCAAAAAGGCCTGTTCTCCGTTTCGTAGCCACATTAAGGATTTTTTGGCCGCAGGCGGTGGCTACATTGAATAGATAGCTGCTCTATTTTCAAATAATATATATTCGTTCAATAAACAAATATTAAATATAAACATGTATATTTTTGAAGAGGCAGATTTTGTCTACGTACCCTGTCCCATATTTGAATGTATTAATATAATGTTGCACTCATTACTAAAATTTGCAATGACGTCAAGTTTCTTTTTTGTAACATATATATGATCTAACGTATTTCCCGTATTCTAATTCGATAATTTTCGCCTAATATCATGATGCCGCTTACCTCCTGTGTAGGCGCGTAAAAATTGAAAGTGGCTCTGTCCGAGTAGCTCATCCGACATTTGGCGCCAAAGTGAACTGCGAATCTTTGTGAGCCGCTCCTCAACCTCAGCAAGGGTGTTTTCCTCCTCTTCAACGCTGAAAATAATAATAATAATACCACAATAATATCGCAAGACTGTAACAAAAATACCATCGAAGATTAAAAAAATTCGTTTGAATCCAAACTTGATTTGGTTTTTCTTCGAATTCTTGTTCAAGGAATTAAAATAAATCCAACAATAAGTTAATTTACAGCCGATAGCTCTTTAATAAGTAGTCACCTGTCTATAGCGGTGGCTCGTTCATAGTGGCCTCCCAAATTTGCCACGCAGAAGAAAACGTTCTATGTTTAGCACGCACCTGTTTCTAACGGTCATTTTTTTGGGTTCCTTTGAGTAGTTGTTGTTGATATGTCTGTCGACTTTTAAGTTATTTCAAACACTGAGTGATCCATCTATCACATACCTTATTGGAAGAAGGCAACTAACTAAGCCATATAGAGATTCTTTTTTATTAATAAAATAGCTTAAATCAATGTTTATTAGCAACATTTTCCATTTCCTTATTGGGAGATTTTTTTTATTCATCGACATAAAAAAAGGTTATGAATATTGTTTTATTTCCAAAATGTATTGTAGAGTAGGTTATTCGATTTCATTGCTGTCATTTTTTCTACAAATGATCAAAACGAAGTTTCAAATATTGTTCGGGTCACAACAAACATATTTACTTCATGACAATAAATATATAAAACGTGAAGGGAATTCAAGCACTTTGATATTTGATATAATGTCTGGAGCAACATTTGAAGTATTAAAAAAATAAAGCTTGTTTTAATATGCCTTAAATATCGGACAAAGTATTTTGGTTGTTGTGGGAATAAACAATTTTGTATATATACAAACACATCTTTAGAGATTCCAATATAAACTTCATTACATATCTCCTCACGTAAAAGATGCTAGTTATCCATAGATATATTTCTCACTTTTGTATACGATGCAGATGGAAGATAATTCGCTTGCTCTCGATGGTAATGTCACGGCTGAGCTTGACGATCCTTTCGTATCTGTCATGACGCTCGTCCAGTTCCCTATCATAAAAAGTAAAAAAAAAATTGTTAACAATTATTTAAAAAAATTATGAACTAAGTGGCACTTCCTTCCAATCTATTTTTAGGATGACACATTGGAGTGTGTATTACATACACATAAAAGTACAAATACCCATAGTTAAGGGTACTATGTACACTGGAACTTCTTTGACCAAAGGGATTGGCAAAAAGAAGAAGAGCTGAAATATTATATAAACGTTTTTTTTAATATGGTGTAAAGCGTCACTACAATCTTGCTGGTTGAGATGCCCACATAGATTCGGTGATAATAAGATCATCCACAATTGTTAGGCCTGTCAGACCTACCATAGAGAAAGTCTTACATAGTATCCACATTTACGTATATGAATAAAAGTGAATCATCTAATGAAAACAATCCTGGAAATAGGTTTGCAGCAAATACAGTTCTTATTTCGCTACATTAATAATAGTAGCTCAAAAAAGGAAATACCGTCGCAGCAAATGTTCAAACCAAAACAGACCTCTCTCTCTCTCTTTATTATATATATATATATATATAAATATTAAGACCCAAAAGTATTAATTAGCTGACATAAGACTTTAACAAAGCCTTAAAATAAAATATATGGATTTACAAATGAAAAATTTATGTATTTTTTTTTGAAAAATTTGATATTTTTCCCCCCTATATGTTAATGTGGAATATTGATATATAAATAAAAGAATAAAAGCAATATGAACTTGAAAAATGAGTATATACTGAATATTATACTCCCACGAATAGAGCAAGCGAATGTGAAAACGTGACATGTAGCAGCAAAGTCATTTTCTTTATTTTAAAATGAACAGCAGGTTAAGAGGTTTAATTATTAGGGGAGGGGCAATAGACGTAGCCTTCACATTACCAATACCTGCCTTCCAACATATTACAATAGCTATTATTTATATGTGTAGAAAGAGAAGGGAGGGAGTATTTTGCCTCACTTCTCTCCCTTCTTTTTTTCTTCCTATCCAGGGAACACTAACAGCAGTTACCAGATGGTAATCGTATATTCTCATATCAAAAGATCAATTTTTGGGGGAGAGTACGTATTTGCTTATATCTCTTAAAGTATAGCGATTTTTAGAACACCAAACATATCAAATGAAAGCTTGGTTAACCAGCTTTAATATTTTGGTATACTAAATCATGTCAATTTAATAAGTAGAGAGTTATATGTACATTAAAAAAAGCCTATCTCGCGTACAAAATGACGCATATAATGGATTATAAATGCGTCAGAGACAAAGTAAAATTTTGAGAGGATACCTTGACGCAAATCTAAGAAACACATTATTTTTTATTTTTTTCATAATCGATTTCTTATAGGTCAATACAGGCTCTGAATCATATGATGTAAACTCAGATTGTACTGAATTCTGAATTGATAGAATGCAACCAAGGTCATTTTTGGATTTATCATCTAAAGTTTTACTAAACTTAAAAGTACTATTTTACTCTGAAGCGAACAAGTCATCTTCTACAGGCGAGTGAAGTTAATTGATACAAAAAAGCTATGAAATAAGCTAACAATACACACTCCATTTTTTCCTTTGTTTTTACTGAAAACTTTGTTTTATTAAAAAACATCAAACATACGTCTGGTAGTAAATTAGATTTCCTTTAAATTAATAATTATTATTGAAGTCTGTAACGTCCACCATTTTGAAGAAATTTGCGAAAAACTATATTTTTACTAATTTTTAAAACTTTGACCTCGTTGCGCGACCTCGTAATGTTGACCGATTTTGTTCAAACTTTGTATGTCGTCTTCTTTTATCACCAAGAAACAGAAAATCCACAATGTTGCTAACATTTCAAACTTTTGAAAAATAAGAACAGCCCTAATATATATATATATATATATATATATATATATATATATATATATATATATATATATATATATATATATATATATATATATATATATATATATATGTGTGTGTGTGTGTGTGTGGGTGAGTAAAATATTAACGTAATTCAATATCTTTAATTGGCTTCTTTCTTGTTTTTATACCTGGATTTTTTTAAATAGTAGAACCATTGAGTTTATACCCCAACAATTCATATTAGACTTACAGAAGTTATCTTACAAAGTCTTTAAAAGCACTGATGTTTCTAATTAAAGGATCTTAGCTGTTATAAATACTTAAAAACACGCCCCTCTAAAATTTAAATTAACTTACAGAGTTAGATTCTGGAAGAGCATTACGATGGGTTTATTAGCATATTCGTCGGATTTGGCGGATGATCCTCTGGGTCCACCCTTTTTGGATTTTGGTGAGATTTTCTCTCTGTTTGACCTCCTGTAAAGACACATAGTAAAGGATTAAAAAATTCAATATATGTAGTTGTGTTATGGCTTCATTTGATAAACATTTCTTAATTATTAAGAAATCTATTTACTTAAACTTTTTGAAGTGTATTATGAACGGATGGGATAATACAACAATGTAGGAAATACATAGGTTTATAATAGGGGGTGAAACATTAAAAAAATATATTATACACATAAACTAATTAACAAAAACCATTTCTCAATGTTCATATATGGATGACGACTCCTACGAGAGGGTTGTTATATCCAAAATATATGGCTACAAGTTGTCAAATTTAATAATATCAGGTCCTTCATGCATAGATAAGGGAATATAATGTTTTATTAATCAAACAATTCTTTCAAATTTTTAATACCATATTTTTTAGACAGGTTTTAAGTATTAATAAATATATTTTATATATCAGATGTCACTCTTTGCTCAGTCATAATTTCAAACACTTATAACTGCTATATTTAACATTGACCATTGATCGGTAGTAACAAAAGTACTATTTTGTTGAATAGATACATATTTACCTTTGTTGTATTTAAATGGCGGTCTTCTGCTGACTAAAAGCACGTCATTTTCAAGCAATACGGGTCCAACGGACTAATATATGCCAATATACTTTTGGGGTCGAGAAAGTTATATTTCTTCACGTAGGTCCATTGATGGAAATCAACAAAAATATTTAAATCATCGTTGTTCAATATTTTAAGCCTCCTTATCTTCTGTTAATAAGTAAACTCGAATCATAAAACCAGTTGAATAAGTTTACCCTTCAAAAAGGACACGATTATTATATGGCTTTATTTGGCAGAGGCTTCCTCCGGGATGGTGCTTGTTCCGGGTCGCTTAATGCTAATGCCACGTGAGGTGGTCCCAGGACGTGGGCCAAAGGGCGTAAGAGGCCTCGCATTCCTCTCCCTCGTAATTTCGCCCCCAGGAATGTGGTGACAGAGGAACTGCTTCGGCCCCTACCACTACATGCACTTCCCATTAGGAGGCTCTGTAAATCTAGGTGTTGTGTTTTGAAGGTATGAGTGTGGTGGTTTTTGTAATTTTGAAAAAGGGTTTCATAATTTATGCATGAGAGAGAAAGAGAGCCTGGACAAACACAGGAATAATACTGGAGCAAGCAGCACCTGGAAAGGAAAGTGCATACTAATAAGGCCCATGAGTCTTACTTCTTAATACAACAGAAGGTAATAATATAGAAACTATATAGAGGTGAACGGATTAATTTTATCAACTATAACAATCGTCGAAAACGCCAATAGTGGTGTGTGTATGTGTATATATATATATAATATATATATATATATATATATATATATATATAATATATATATATATATATATACAAGTGTACCAGCAAGATTTAGAATTTAGTTTAATTGTCTCTGGCTCTGGGGCGAGCTTTTGTGATTTTTTACACTAAAACTTCCTGTAGTACCAGCTATGTAGAGCGCTTGTTAGTAAACATTGTTTTCACTCACTCTAACCATGAGGAGAAGAATCGTGAGAGGATCGCTGACCTCCTTAAGGACAAAGTGAACAAAAAAGAGATCGTAAAGATTACTGGCTGCTCTCTGGCAACAGTTTACAATGTTTCAAAGGCTCTAAAGGATGGAAAAGGTACTGGCAGGACTCCAAGCAGTGGAGGAGGAAATAAGAAGAGGACTGAGGACTTTTTAGGAAAGGTCAAGGAGACGGTGAAGGAGGATCCCACAAAGTCAATTCGGAGACTGGCTTTGACCATGGATGTGGGTACTTCTACCATGTCAAGGGCGATGAAAGATTACATGAACCTGAAATCTTATGTCAGGAGGCCCAGGCATCTTTTGACAGAGGCAATGAAGGTCAAGAGGCTCGAAAGATGCACCAAAATTCGCTCAACCTTTCAAAGAAGAAGTCTACTGTGACAATTTTCACAGACAAGAAGATTTTTACAGTGGACCAGGTCTATAATAGGGAAACGATCGGTACCTTGCAGAGTCAGTAGATGAGGTCAAGGGAGTGTACAAAACCAAACACCCAACCCTAAGTGATGGTTCTAGGAGTCTTGGCATCTGACGGGAAGACCATGTCTCCATACTATTTTCGGGCCGGAGAGAAAATTGACCGCCATGTCTACGTGAAAGTCCTGAGATACCAGGTTTCACCCTGGTTGAAGGCAAATTACCCAAGTGGCAACTATGTGTGGACTAAGGGTGGAGCTATCTCCCACACATCAAGTTGGCCCAGGACTTTTGCTCAAGGAATTTTGCCGATTCCTGGCGAGCAAACTACTGGCCACCCTCAAGCCCAGATCTCAATCCCCTGGACTTTGTTGTGTGGGACTTTTTGGAGAGGGAGACCAACAACACTCCTCATCCCATTGTGGACTCTCTCAAGATCTCCATCACTGCTCCTGGGCCAACATGTCTACCGACTTCATCAAGAAGAGCTGAGCTGCTTTTTGGCACCGTGTTGATGCAGTCATTGAAGCTAAAGGAGGTTACATCGAATAATAAAGATTGCCAAGATCTTCTTTCTAACATTTGTTTCAGATACTTCTTGATAAAAGGTCAAATAAGTTTCTAGAGATCCAGCAAAAATTGATTACGATTTTCTAAATTTTGCTGATACACTCTGTATATATATATATATATATATATATAATGGCAAACTTGTACCCTCCAGTCACGACAATTGGACTTTACAAAGAGGCTTCTAAATGTACATAATGTCTGTTATAAAGGACAATCTATCGCGACATTATGAAGATTACCTGCCTTATCAAACAAAGTGGAAAATATATTACAAATTCATTAGGGCATCTTAAAAGTTATGATGCAAATATATTTGAAAATTACAACATTTAAATTAATAATAATACCATATTATATCGAGCTCTTAAATTTTCAAATTTACTCATTGCAAGAATAAAACAAATACTTGCATGGCAGATCTTGTGTAGAAAGCAATTAACCATTAAATTACGTCGATGGGTTTTGCCATTTAATTATTTTTGATAGGCCCTAATATAACTACCTTTGAATAAATAAAAATGATTTCCTTCAATAAAAAGATCACAAACGGATTTTTAAAGTCTTTAAGTCCAATTGTCGGGGATGCAAGGCGGGATAATACAATCTGATGTTAACAGATAATTTAATCTAAACCGTTGTTTTTTCCTCTTGTTCAAATCTTTTTGATGAAGATTATTTTTTTAATGGTAGCCTTTCCTTTAAATATTATTATTCTCTTTCCTTCTAGGCGCATAGGATATCTTAGGCACTGTAAACAAGGGTGGTGATTGGGAAGGCATGCAAGGATATCTAAAAAGGTATAGTATACAAAAACGACAACATGATTGACTTACGAGGGTGGTTTTGCTGCATTAGAGCCATTTCAGTACTTTTGAAGGCTTGGATCCCTCAGAAGAGACTTGAAAAGGAGAAGGAAAGAAGAGAAGAAATTATCAAAATTTTAAGTTATTTACATCAAAATTACATCTTTTACATATATATTATTAAGATGGTAGTGACAAAGCATTTTATAGCATTCAGGATTTTAAGTATTTATTTCAAGAGGAACTTCAAGAAATTGTTTTTTTCCTGGGCTTTTAAAGGGGATAAGAAAGGGATTTATTTAAATCTGTAAGCAGTTTTTATAAATAAGATAAGTAAGAGAAAAAAGGAAAGAAGAACTATCACTTGTACGCACTACTTGCACTTGTTGTAGAGTACACTTCCACAATCAAGCCAATGATTTGAATCCTAACCTCCCGTCTTAGAGAATTAATTTTTTTTCATGCGATTGAATGAGCTGTTAAAGATTTAGTATATAAATACTACATCAAACGGAAGAAACTTTGAATAGCACCCCTCTAAGATCCAGGACACCATAATGACAAAAATAAAACATTATGGGGAAACCCATGTAATTAAGCCTGAAACAACCTCCTTTCGACTTTGAACTGTTCTTCTGGAAATGACTCACTCTGATCCAATCCAAGCCCATATCATATAAATGAAAGACAAAATTTCTTTACAAACAAAAAAATATATTTTTGACTATTTACACTCCTAAAGGAATTTATTATCAAGAAAATAGAAATAAGTTCATTTGATTTACGTAAAGCCCGAAGCAAATAGAAAAATAATTTGATATGCACTACAAATATGTGTTTCAACTAAGAATATTTTTTTTCATTCCTATTAGCCGCAACTTTTCATCCCTCTTATCCATAAGACATCGAATTACAAGAAGCTAGACTTTACTTAACCCCATAACCTCTCATTCTGAACCTTCGCTGGCAACAATGAAGGTCATCATTTCGTGTACTTGGTGATGGGGAGCTTTCTATCTCCAACTGCCTCTAACGCTTACGTACACAAAATTTTATCTATAATATATATATATATATATATATATATATATATATATATATATAGTATATATATTATATATATATATGGAGCCTAATTAAAAATATTTCATAAATTAATTTGATCAAAAAGTAATATTAATTCGCAATATAACTTGTCAAATTGTATTTCTATCGAGTGTTGTCAATCGTTATGAACTGCGCCCTGAATATTTAGAGCTGAGTACTCTTCATTCAGCTATTGGCCGCCCTTTCTATCGATTGATTTTAAGGATGATAAGGATCTTTTTCTAGAGCGTGATAAATAGAAAGAAGAGGAAAGGTGATACATTAATAAAGGGATGGATCTCTGAAACCCGGCATCACTTCCCTTCTGATAATGAGTTGTGAGCATCAAAGAATGTCATAATGACAAAGAATGTCCTAAATAACCTTCATTGCCGCCAGTATGAAGCAACTCTTCACGCTTCAGGAAAGAATGTATATTAAGTTTATCATCAAAGAGATAAATAGATTCTTTTTTTAGATAATACGACAAAGAAAGAAAAAGAAAACTGTATTTTTGTAACCGAATAAATTATGTATATTAGATATAAAATGATGGCAAATTTGGTTCATCATATACGGCGATAAGACGAAGAAAAAAAAGAAAATTGCTAGTGGAAAATTATGTTTTTTAAGGCGAGTTTGCAAGAAGTATCATATATGATTTTTTTATGATTGATGAATTGCAGTGCATTTTAGTTGGAATATGTATTTATAGTGTACTGTATATACATTTTTTTCTGCATCAAATACAGAAGACTCCTGAGTAAAGGCTAGAAATCAAGAAGGGAATATATGTACAGAAGAGGAAAAAAGTACTGTCTTCCTCAGCCCACAGTAACCCAATGTAGCACCAAATCCCTCAATTTTTAAGGCCTTTTTCATATGTTATTATAAAAAAGTAAGGAATCTCAAGAAGGAGGAGATAAGTACGTGTTCACATCAAATAATTTCTTGGGTTTTTGGGTGTATAAAATAGTGTGGGTGTGGGGGGGGGGTTCTTCAGAGAGAGAGAGATAAAGTTGATCCTATTAAAGATATATATAAAATGGTCAAGAAGAATTTTGTCACTCTGAAGGGATAATATAGTTTGAGAAAATAATATATTGATATGGATGAATCTGAGAAATCCCATTGTATTCTAGTAGATATAATAACTATACCAGACATTATCGAGGAAATCTATAGTTCGCGAGCGTCGTTGTGTCAGCAGAATGATCTGATACCTACATCCTCCACACCTAAAGCATATTCAAGTGTTGACACATTGGCATTGACTACCTGTTCTTTGGTTCACAGAGGACGAATGGCATAACAATATAGTTAAAGTGGTTAAATATTTAAGACCCTTAATTAGAGATAAAGTATGAATCGAATAACCAATCTTAGCCCATACTTTAGAACATCCACTCTCAACCCTGAGCTCCCGAGACGATTTCTGAGGGCCGCCAAATCGTTCAGGAAAAATATAATGCGCAAAATTACAAAAATACATATCCTAAAAAAATTGCTTAAGTGTCATCATGAGTGCGAGTCTGATTTGTATATCCGACATACATTTATCGATGTGTTTCAGCGTCGCAAACAGCGAATTTTCATTGCAGGATATGAACATTACATTAGGGGGGTCGCGACTTTATATGACTGAGAACCACTGCTCTGTAGCACACAGCCACATTAACAATATTCTTGTCTCATTCGTCCTACTTGTTATCCCTTGAGCACGTCAAAGAACCAAGGCTACAGACGCTGGGAGAAATGACAACAAAATCCAGGGACTTTAGTGTGAAAAATAAGCATAATATAGTTTACAAAACAACCGGTGACACCACAAGTGAGTTTTTTTAGGACTTCCCTTTTTCTATTTCCAAGATGTACCACAATCACCCACGGTAACTAGAAACCAAGGTTGTACATAAATTTCATGTTTTCATGGATAGTGAACGTTTGGTATCTATTACTATGTTTCACGTCCACCAAAATAAATTGTAATACCACTCTTACCGCGTGCCGGTGTGTGTTAGAAAAAATAACGGCAAGCGAAAAGTCAACTCCCATGCCAAGATGAACTTTCAAAAGTATACTTTGCATTACTCAGGAGGGCAGCCATTTTATGAAGGTTTTTACGTGAGAAGTTATCACTTAAAAATTGAGTAATTATTATAGAGGTCAGAGTCTAGGGTCACTGGTATAGAGCAAATGAAACTTGCATAGCCAAGCACCACAATCTTAGTTTAAATTACCAGTACACAATATCTTTAAAAAAAAGTCGACAAAAACAAGCAAACACTTCACCCATTGCTCATTAAATGATAAAACCTTGAGTACAGAAGAGGGAGAGTAGAAGACTCTCATTTTTATTAATGGTTGAGTTGTAATGAAGTACGTTTTATGGTTGTTTTAGCTTGTTCATAGAATGCATAAGTCTGATAGAATGATAGATGCCTTAAATAAATATATACATTTATCTTTAGAGCTCAATGAAGAATACACAATTTTGCTTGTTTCTTACTCACTGCTTCTGTTGTTGTTTTTTATCTTCTCATGCATAAGCAGGATCTAAGATTTACTCATATTTACACGCACACACACACACATATATATATATATACATTTAATATACGAGATGCGACCAATAAATAATGAGACTTTTACAGAAGCTTTCCTAGATCTATTTGAATAATACTGCTTAGACAAAACAATATAGAACACTCGTCTTAGAAAATCTATCATTTTTGTATGAGTTTAATAATATAACCGTGTTAAATATTATTAATCTGTAGCTCTGGCTTTTTCCTTTACTTCCATCTTTTCCATACTGGCCGCCTTCATTCAAATATCTCCTACTTCACTCTGATTGGCTTATATCCCTGTGATGCTTTTATTCAGAGACTATCAGAAAGTTTTGCTTTTTGTTACTTAGCATCTCAATAAAAAAACTATTCTACCTACGCGTTTAGTGATCTTATTTATTTCCCTCAATGTTGTTTTTATATCTATTGTTTCTTGGCCTTGCCTTCTAGATTTATACAAGTATTTGCAAAGGCGAGAATCTCCTTTTCAGTCCTCCTTTTTTTTTCCTCTCTTTACCTTGAAAAGTAGGTAGTTCAAATCAGACAAGGTCTGATTTTTTCCCATTTCTGGTCCCATCACTTTGTAAATAGTTTTATTAGGTCCAAGGATTCCCTAGGTACCTTCAAAAGATCAAATCTGACCATAAATGTGGGAGGAGATAGCGTGCAGAAATACAGACGGACAGAGATTGGTGAATTATTATATAAATTTTACCAAACCGATCAACAACAAAGTAATACAGAGCTTATAAGAAGTGGGAGTCTAGTTGATCAGGCTGAAGCAATCAAAAACGTGTCACTCGATGCTCCACCATACAGCTTATGGAATGATGGTTTGGGTGTATATATATTTTCAATTCGATTCATTTCAACCCCTATGAATAAAAGCTTTGGTGGTGGAAATAATTATTTTGCAAGCGAGGATATATATACCAAAAGCTTACTAAAAAAACAGGGATTTTATAACGCACCCTGTACTCACATACTTCTTCTTTTTGTATACATTACTCTAGACGAACGTGTCAGCCATGTCTAAAGCAATCTTGGGGAAAGTAATGCAATATATAGTTACATTATTGCTTATGTTTGTTGAAGAGTATTCAAAAGAAATCTAATTTACGCACAAATAAACAGTAATCTAAAGCCTTTTGAAATTAAAACAAACACCCTTAATGAGTGTGTAAAAGGGGATGTGGAAATAATAAAGAGTAAGAGTAAGTCAAATAATTTTCAATCCAATTTATGTTAACTAATATTATTTTGTATCGATTACTGCTGTAAACAATACTTGCTGCACGGATTTTTGCCAAAGAGTTTCTCCAAGAATATAGATTCATAATAACGCCCATACATACGACTTGATGACTGTAATTGAGGTATTCCATAATTAAAAAAGTTGGTTCTATAACCATGAGAATATTATATACTCAGACAGATATGTTAATAGTGAAATAGACAACTGAATTTCTTTTAAAGTTGTTAATTGTGTAACTTTGTTTTGAGAGGAGATGCGTTGCTTGAACTCGCCTGTCACAACTGTTTAAGTATAACAATGACTTGCCTATCAATCAAACCTGAGCGAGGGATTATTTTGATTGAAGCAAGCGATTATTGATTTAGGCTCATGTGAATGCATATATATATTTTTTAAATTAATGTTGTTCTTGCTCAGCTTATCCACCAACTATGATAATTAATAAAACAAGACATATATTCCTGTATTATGGGGGGGAAAATGATTTATTTTTGACTAACAAAAAATATTATTATTATGAATTAAAAACACGATTCAATCTTAAAAGCTATAACTTTTTTATGTTTCTCATATCCAAATGGACATAATTCCCTCAAATATATATATATATAAGTACAAAAATCCCTTTGATACTCATAAGAGAGAAAAGCTTGCGGACATGCGGACCTTGTATCACCTCCATTCTCATTAGTTTAGCATCATACTGACTTGTTATTCATCATAGACACAATTGAATTAAGTCTAATTACATGATGCAGTTGTATGAGTAGTGGCTTAATGATGCTGGGGGGGGGGGGGGGGGGGGGCAAGGCCATGCATACAATCAAAGATCAAATTAAAACTCTCATCCACCTAAAAGTCAAAATAATAGTAATAGAAAGGGAGTGCAAATGCCCATTGTGCGACGTGGCATGTTGAGGTCACAGGTTCGACTCCCCAGAAAGGGAATGTGCAATTTCTTATATCCTATTGTCCTATACACTAATCTACACGCTAGATTGCTTAATTATTATATCCAGTCGGAAGCTGCAATTCTATCGAACCAAATGGGGAAAAAAGAGTCCGATATCTTATTGTATTAAGGCGTGTTCAACTCTCTATGCTGGAGGCGATGATGATTCGAATCCCGAGAGAGGAAGGTCATTTTGGTCATTGATAAGATGCCATGCTCGATTCACTCATTTGCACGCTAATATGCTTAATTATAACCAGTCGGAAGCTGCAATTCTATCGAACCAAATTAGGCAAGAAACTTTTTTTATTTGAATTTTTAATGAAAGTCGGGAAAAATAATATGAAGGAGGAAAATATGCAGTTTGATTAAGTAATTCTATTAATGATAGAATACTTATTATATGCTCAGTCGTGCAATTCAATTTTTATACATTTTGCAAAAATTATAAGAAATAAATACATGATTTATGCTGAATAAATATGTACTTGATAACTGTATATTGCTTTCACACCGAATATTTTTTGCTTATTTGGTCCGATAGAATTGCAGCTTCCGACTGGATATAATTACGCAATCTAGCATGTAATTAGTCACTCCAATCTAGGATACTCTTATCAATAAGGTCCACCAAAACTGACCTTCCCTTCTCGGGATTAGAACATTGAGAGTTAAAGTCGCCTGCACGCACTGAGCTATTGACCTCCCAACTTCAAAATGTGATTTAAAAAAACAATGTTTTTTAAAGCTCTGTTTGCTCTCTCATGCTCAGGGATCAGGTTTGATTCCTCTTCCCGAAAGCTGAGATCAATATCAACAGGACCTCATTCAAAAAGAGATTCTTAGTTCGGGAAAATAATTAAAAAGGATTCCCTTCTATACGGATGGTATTCTATCGAGACAAATAGGGAAGTTTCAAAAAAAAACATATAATTTGCTTTTATTTAAAAACTATTGAAAAAAAATAATAATATAATAACTTTCTAAGAATCACATTTATGGGTGAAAATGCTTTAGAAAAAAATAATTTCGGCGCTTCCGTAGGGAAAACATCATCAATGAAGAAAAACCAACCCCATCTCAGCCATGATAATGGAAGCTTTCAGTACCATGACAATTATTCCTCAGTAAAGCAAAACATTTATTTCCCCCTCATCATAAATTGTATAGCGGCTGATTAAAATAAAGGTTGTTTTCTTGAATACCTCTCTAATTGTTTTAGACGATGTAAATGCGGAGCACCTTAGGATCTATGTTAGAAGGATACAATTGAAGTAAGGAACATTATACTTGATTGGAGGATCCCTCCAATAATATACAACCATTAAAGCGGAAAAAAAACTCAAGCAAGATATAAATAGGTACATATATCAATTAGCAAGGCAAAATAGCTTGGAGTCATTTTGAAAAAGAAAGAGCTTTGTATCGGGTAGCAAAGACAAAGTTTCAGGATCAGATGCCAAGAATACACTTATTTAAAGACCATTCAATTTGTTTGTCCAGTACAAGAAATACAAAAACACCAAAACGAACGCTTAATTATTATATATTGTTCTTAGTTATTATTCTCTTTATTGCATTTAAGAATTTATATACTAGCATATTTGGGCGCCTACAGCGCCCATATGTTCGCCCTTCGGGTATGGGTAGGTTTGGAGCTAGTTTGTGAGTGAAACAGACCTTAAAGAATATAAGAGAGGAGAGAGAAAATATTTTTCTGTTTTGAACAAACATTCCTCATAAAAAGTTTGACTTTGTACAAAGAATATGTTTTAAGTCACATGAAATGTTTTTTTCTTTTTCTATTTCTCTAACTCCTCCTCCTCCTCCTTTTCTTTGTCTTTTTTCCTCTCTTTACCTTGAAAAGTAGGTAGTTCAAATCTATGTTATTCTTAACACAAAATTTCCTTTTTTAATTATTTTACATTATATTATTTTTATTCAATAAAGACCGTGCTTATGAGGAGAAAAAAATTGTTGCTTCCGAGATAATATAAATAATGTTATTCATATAGCATTATAATGAATCAATCGAACCCCGAATATTTGAAAAGGTTTATCTGAAGGAGTTGAACCCGCGGACTGCACATTGAACACGCTTCCAGTGAGCTAAATTGTTTACGAGTGGTGCATAAATAATTGTTAATTCATTAATTCTGTCTATATTGTGTAACAAAATACTTAAAAAAAACTTAATGCATGCTCTTCATATAAAAATTAAAGTTTATAATTACACCTTTTCTACAGATATTATTGATGCAGTGAATATTTATATTTGTATAATAACTTTTTTTGAATTAAAGAACATAAACCTTTTATGAGGCATAAAAATTATTGGGTATACTCTTTCGATAGCGATATGCACTTACAAATTAATCTCATTTGTAATAAAATCTTCAATAATACTCATAAAATCATCCGGGGGGGGGGCAACTTTAGCTGATCGAAATTGTATAGGTAAAATTGTACTTTTGCAGTTATAAAATTAATTTAGTTTTGATGGGTACCCACATAAAATAAGACAAATTCTCTCCGTTTCAATATTAGTTTAAAATCCTCATAAAAAATTGTCACTAAGTGCCCTAAATGCGAACAACAAACGAACACTCGATCAAGAAGTGCCTTGGCGTTTCCCTTGCTTCCTTGCAAAGGAAGCAAGTCTTTTCCTCCAAAGTCCTTCCATATAGGGCTCCCAAAAACAAAGTATTCGTTACAACTCTGTACTTCAACCTGATAGGGAGAAGTTCAGATTATATGAACGTAGACCTTTGATTATTTCACTAACTGGAGCTTTCAATTCATATTCTTCCTTCCTTCTCTCTATCTGTGTCAGGAAACACTTGCTCGACTTTTATCTCGCACTCAATCTTTTTCTTTATAGATGTGTGAACTAAAAATTACAGATCTTTATGAGGCATAAAAAATATAGGGTATACTTTTTCAATAGTTAAGTTAAAGTAAGTTTAATTTTTGAAAAGTAGTAGTAGTCCTAACTTCAATGACTCGATCATGATTAATAGTTAATATGGAGGATATTTTGGTCTTCACGTATTTTACTTTTTTAAACCCAATTATTAAATTTCGTTCATGCATAGCTCAAATAGAAAGCACATATAGTACTTTCAACTACAAGGACTTGGTTTTAAATTATATGTATGGATAATTATGATATTTAATATTTTCATTATATCAGTTTGTACCAATAAAACTTAATTTAGGTTCTATAGGATATCAAGTATCATTGGCAAGGTTTCCTAGGAAAGTTATCAAGAGTTAAAAAAAGCAATAATATATATAAAATGTAGATATTATATATCCTTTGTTCGTCAATATAATTGGTATATAACTACAGAGATATTCACCAAACTTTCAAACGTGTATACCGGGGGAACGCAGAAACTGTTACACTCTTTAATCTCTAAATTAAGAGGTTTTGAAGACAGATTTTTAAATGATCAAAGGTATTGGCAAAAGCAACAACAAAAAAGCGTGCCTGGTGAAAATTTCAAGTTGAAAACTCAATCAGTTCACGAGAAAATGGCTTCAGAACGAGGCACCCGTGTAAAAGTCCACGCGCTTTTTGATGCTGGGAAGGCACCAACAGAGATTTCGAGGCTGTTAGGCGTAGCCAGAATGTCCGTGTACCGCATTAGCAAGAAGGACAACATCGAGAGGAAATATGGAAGTGTTAGCAAGGCCAAAGTGGGCCTAAAGGTCATCAAGAAGGCATTGGAGGCGGAACCACTGAAATCAATGAGGGCTCATTCAAAGGACATGGGGATCTCGCACACAACGATTGTGAGATCGGTCAAAATGCTTGGGGGAAGAGTTTGGTGAGGGTGGAGAGGCCACTTCTCACTGAGAGAATAAAAGCTGTCCATCTCCAACGTTGTCAAGCTCTCCTCAACAAATGATGAGTGCAATAGCTGGCCGCGTCATCATCTTCTCCGATGAAAAAAGGCTTGGACTGTTGATCCAGTAAGGAACCGCCGGAATGACTGCTATCTCAGCTTTGGAGAAATTGATAAGTCTGCTCGGACCCTGACAACCACAAAGCACCCTACAAGTGCAATGTCCTTGGGATTTGTGGCCTCCAATGGCATCGCTGCACCACTCATTTGGTTCCCGACAGGATTCAGGCTCAAGGCAGCTGACTACATCAAGGTGCTGAATACAAAATTCCTTCCATGGGTGAGGGAGAATTTCCCTGATGGCAATGTGGTCTTCCAGCAGGATGGGGCACCCGCACACACCGCCTTAACTGTCCATAATGGGCTGAAGAAGCGTGTGGAGTTCTGGCCTAAGGACATGTGACCGCCCTACAGCCCAGACGCCAACCCGCTGGATTACGCCTTATGGCCGCACGTTCAGTCCAAGGCATGTACACTCTGCCAAGCAAATGTTGAGGCCATGAAAGCCTCCGTTCATGAGCACTGGACTTTCATGTCCAAGGAGTACATTACAAAGACCTGCCAGGCCTTCAAGAGGCGTCTTAAGGCCATTGTGATCGCTGACGGTGGCTAAATCGATGATTGATGTAATATATATGCCGTAAAACTATATGTTAAAACTTTTTCCTTATATTATGAATATTTGCTGAAATAAAGTAGCTAAAGTTAAAATTACAAAGTGTAACAATTTCTACGTTCCACCGGTATATATATATATATATTAGGGGGTATCATAGAAACCTAATATTAAGATATCAAAATTTATCCCCCCGCGAAAGTTGCGTCATAAGAAACTAAATGATCGTAGAAAAATGAATTTTGGTTTGACCCCCCCCTTACCCCCAAATTGCGTTCAAAGGTTTCGTTATGAAGCAAAACTTTTTTGTTATTACTTATTTTGAAAAAAAAAAGTTTTACAAAATTTAGCTATGATCAATTTATGACTGTTATTTTTTGCAAATTTTCTTCAAATAATATTTAGTGCCAATAAATGAAAAAAGTGCTGACGCACCAACCATTTTTTAATAACGACTCCTACTAGGGTACTTTTATAGTTTCAAGAAAGAAAAAGAAAAAGTGGGTACTCATGTTGATGGTTTTATGTAATTTTTTAAATACGTTTGCTTTTAACATCTTAATTTTCATACAGTAACTCCCTCACATGGTTGAGAATATAAATCTATGACGTTGATTATATCCATAAACTTTTGCAGATAATAATATAATGACGAAAAAAATATTTTTAGAACTCCACCATGAATACATTGATCACGTATTACTAAAAAGTGGCATAGCGGAAGATCAAATAACTACTTTCAGTAGTCGAAGAACATTAATGACTTGACACTTTGGTCACTGTTGTGTGTTACAGATGCAACACCAATGTCATAATATGGTAAGGAGTAATAAAAAGACTCGAGTTATGTCTTAAAAGACCACTTCAGTGGATTATTTGTCTTCTACACATGAATGAGTTACCTTTTAAAGAAGTTGTTAAACATTTAGATGGCGCACAAAAAGGACCTCGGTACCATAGGAAAATTAATTAATACAGACTTTACCAAAAAATCAGTAAAAAGTTTTTAAATACTTGTAGGAAAAGTAAAATACTTAAATCAAAGTTTACTGTATTCTTTAAGCTCAGATAAAAATATATATACGAAATTCCATTAGAAATACAAACAGGAAAATTTCGAATTCAAGCTTTTGCTACAGGTCTCCAGGAGCATTACATGAGGCAAAATGTCTTACCAAACCAACAGAATTTTAAGAACCTATATTTCACAAAAAGTCCATGTGAGTCTCACATAAAACTTGTAAAATTTTACTAAATTTTTACGCTCCTATATGGTTTCAAACCAAGTTAAATCCTCTTAAGCAAACGTATTTAAAAAATAACTTAAAAACATCAACATGAGTACCCTCTTTTTCTTTTTCCTTCTTGAAACTATAAAAGAACTCTAGTAGGAGCCGTTATTTAAAAAATGGTTGGTGCGTCAGCACTTTTGTTCATTAATTGGCACTAAATATTATTTGACGAAAATTTGCAAAAAAAAAACAAAGTCATAAATTGATCATAGCTAAACTTTGTAAAACTTATTTTTTTCAAAATAAGTAATAAAAAAAAGTTTTGCTTCATAACGAAACCTTTGAACGCAATTTGGGGGGGGGGGGGTAAGGGGGGGTCAAACCAAAATCCATTTTCTACGATCATTTAGTTTCTTATGACGCAACTTTCGCGGGGGGATAAATTTTGATATCTTAATATTAGGTTTCTATAATACCCCCTAATATGTATATATATATATACTTATACATATATATATTTACCGGGCATATCAAAAAACGTTATAAATCGAGGTTGCGTGAAGTAATTTCAAAAATTCAACGCAAGCTGAAACTAAAGATACAGCTGATCGTTTTTATCTAAATATGTTTTACTCACTCATAAGATGAGCGAACCACGTAACAGTCGGAACAAGATTGCAGGGATGCTCTTTGCGGGCAGCACCCCGACGGAGATCGCCTTTACGCTGAATGTTTCCCGACCCACTATCTACGATGTCAATAACGCCCTCGTGGCCAGCAAGGACCTTGAGCGGAAGCCTGGCTCGGGCCAGAAGCCGATCCATAACTGCAAAGACGTCAAAACGGCCATGGAGGCCGAGCCGACCAAGTCCATGGCGGCCTACGCAAAGGACATGGGTGTGTCGACCAACACCGTTGGCAGGATGGTCATTACCATCTATATCCCGAAGGCAACGTAGCGGTCGTTTTTTGTTCCTCACGGGATCCACGGTCCATGTCTTCTCGTCAATGAGGATGATGACTCGCTTGGCAGGTGCAGATTTGAGATCATTGAGGAGTCTTTGGCAGCTAAGAAGATGGACTGCCATCCTCTTTGGAGTGAGCAAGGGGCTCTTATTCAACTCCAAGGACACCCCCCCCCCTCCGCTCATGGTCCCTGCCGACCACCAGGGCGTTCTTGAAATCATAGACAGTGGGGCGTGAAGTAGATCTCCGTCGGGGTGCTGCCCGCAAAGAGCACCCCTGCAATCTTGTTCCGATTGTTACGATGCTTGCTCATCTTACGAGTGAGGAAGATATTTAAAAAAAATGACCAACTGTATTACTACTTTCACCTTGCGTTGGAATTTTTGAAATTATTTCACGCAACCTCGATTTATAACGTTTTTTAGTAAGTATAAGAATGTATAAATATGCAATATTTATAAATAGGGTGGTAAGATCAAGATTGAATAAGCAGAATCTAACTATCTGTACGAGCATTTTAATGTCTAAATAAATAAAATTGAACAGAAATTAACAATTTTATTGTATTTTAAGTTGAGTGAAGAAAAACCCGGATTTGATCTTACCACCCTGTATATATAACTATGTATATATATATATATATATATATTATATATATATTATATATATTATATATCATATATGTGTATATATATATTTATATATATATATATTTATATGCACCGAGTGTGCACTTCATTTTGAAGTATTATATCATTAAAAAACTAAGGATAATACACTAGGACCTTTTTATTTAACATGATTTGTTAAAAGAAAAAGAGAGTGAATACATGCTTCTTCATGAGTGTTGAATAAAAGAAAAGATACTGATAGTTTGAATACATCTAGCAATTCAAATTATATACCATTGTAGGCATGAGAAACAGGGGTAGACACTTGTATATCCAAGGGCCCATAAAGTAGTTGTGTTTCTAGTACAATTTTCGTCCGCAATCTGGACTTCTTCCTTTGGAATAATCATGACGTCATGTTATTATTTTCTTATCTCGTTTATGCATACAAATCACTCAAGCATATTAGCAAACATGTCAATTGAGTTACCACGCAAAATGAAGTTTTTGCTAAGTTCTCAATAGCTACTACCATAAATATATATAAATACCTAATCGACCTTCTTTATACACTGACCAATCGGAGATCAATCTCAACCTCATTTTCATATATATGGGCAAATATCAAATACATTAAGCTATGTGTGATACTTTATATCTACAATAATTTAAAGACCCCGGAGTACTCTTTGGTCACTAGAACCAGGTGACGTGGCCAGCGTTTTTAATGCCGTCTGTCCGGCAAGTGGGAAGAAACACACACACATTAGATGTGATACGATACTAAAACAATAACAACAATTATAAAATCTATCACTATGATCAGCTTACGATTATGATGCTGACGTTTACTTACCATGAAAATATATTTTAAAAAATAAATATATATATATATATCAGGAAACGATCGGGACACCTTTTTTCGCCGGGACCCAGGCCGGAACTTAAATTTTTCAAGCCGGGCCGCGCCAAAACCGGACCAGGACTTAATTTATATTTTCATTCCTTTCCTATCTGGAGTGACGACAGTTTTTTTATAGAATCTCCAAAAAAAAATTCTCAGAAAAAGTAATGACGCTTTTTTTTTTTCAGAAAAGAATATTTCGAACAAACTTTTTGAATGACAAAAGAAATAAATATTTTAATCCCGGCCCGGTGTCTAAAAAACCGGGACACTCAAAAAAGCAGCCGGGACCCGGGCGGGTCGGGTACCCGGTCGTTTCCTGATATATATATTTATATATATATACATATATATATATGATACTGCTTATAACTTTGGGATAAAGATGAAGCTTATAGTTAATAAAATACACAATAAAACAATATTATGAGGATGGGCGGAACTCAGTAATAACTATTAAAGCAAAAGTAGATTATGTACATATAATGTGAACGATATGGTACATAAGCAATCATAGGGTGCATATCAAAGGGTTGGGAAGAAAGACAAAATGACAGGAGAAGTAGAAAATGTCATAACAACCAGAAAATAGTATGATTGAAAACATGTTTTTATAAACTGTATTGGCAGACATAAATTATGAATATGGAGGGTCTTGGTCTTGAATATATTAATGTCAAACCTTTAATAGCGTTCACCTGTCTTTAGTGGCCACTCACAACCTTAGAACAAAAAATAGTAGTAAAAGCTAAGCTTTTGTGAGTAGCAGCCTCATCATGTTGGGTACCCTTGAGTGACCGCTAGGGATAGGCTTGATGTTAAGTGTTTACAAGAAGCAGGCATGGTGTTGTAAATATCCCTCAAGTGCAGGGAAGAGTTCATTCAACACAGATCCAATGGAATATAACAACACGCTCGAACAGCTATGCTCAGCCATTCCATACGCTGATTAAATACTTGATGATGAAATACCATAGGGTTTTGATCCTCGTTTTTTGAGATAGATATATATATTTATGTTTTACTTAAGGGTGATTATAATAATAATAATAAATTGTATTTACATATTATATCTTAAAATATGGCATTATAAGTATGTTGGTCATATTTGTAAACTAATTTAAAAATATTGACTTGGTATTTTTGGCAGTCGTCAGACTTGCAGCCTAATAAGACGGATATAAAGGAAAAACATATTTTTAAATATAACTTTATATAAAATATATTTCTAATCTTTATAGCCAGATAAGTTGATTTGTTTATCATCTGTTGATACCTAAAAAACGGATCATGTTTGTGGGTCTTTATTTTGATGATGATGATAGTGGCTTGGATTCCATAAGAAGTTTTAAAGACACGTATTTGATAGATATAACTTTTATTGTGTGTGTTTTTGGAAGAGGTCTAACTACCTAAATTGGATATATCCTATGTGACGTCATAGTATGGTAAATACTATTGTGGACGTTAAAAGGTCAATTAGTTCATATTTTTTACTGATCAAATTAGGCAGTCATGTTGAAGGAGAACAACGATGTTAAAAAAATATATAAAAAGCCACCACGACCTATTTAATAACTTGAAAAAGTATGAGCGACTTAAAGAATCTTTGATGACGTATAACAAACTAAAATGGCTGCTCCATTTGATAAAAGAAATAAGTTTTTTTAATTTTTATATGTTTAACTGTATGTATATATTTGCAAGTGTTAAATAAAAAGTTTGTGTACGATGTACAAAAAAAAGAATTAGGAATAGAAAAAAGAAAATCCTGCAATATAATCTAGTGACGTCATCCTATGTTATGCTCCATAAAAATTAGTCCCTTAAAATGACGTCGCTGATATATATTTTTTCATTTATTCCTTTTTTGTACTCATAACGACTTTCTATTTAGGCTTTGAAGCCTCAAGGAATATCAATCGTTCCTTCCTTCCCTTTCTTTTGCTTTTGTCATAAGAATCTATATAAAATACAATAAACTAAAATGTTTTATTATGTTTTAACGCATTTTATATACATTTCTTTTTTTGTGCTTTTTATGAACTGTGGAAAAATGGCTGCCATCAGGAGGATTTTTCTTCCCTACATTATAGGGCTTATTATGCATACAGTTATTAGTTACGTCGGTGGAGAAACACTAAGAGATTAAACATGAGATAAATAAAAACAATAGTTTTAATGATTAAAAAGTGATTTGTAAGTAGAACACTAAGAAAACAAATAATCAAGCACAATGATTCAGGCCAGCAGCAGCATTTCAAGACTCACACAGAGACGGTTATGTGTTTCCTTTTTGTTCAGTGACGTCAGAGCTGTTTCACTATCTTGGAACCTAAGAAATCAAAGGTGAAGGGCGGGAAGGGAAAGAAAGGGCGTTCTTATTAGTGTGAATGATAGTTGCGTCTTTACTGTCCTTCGAATTGAAAAATAGTCTATCACTATGAAGAAAAATGGGTGTCATTCATAAAAGAATATGTCTCTTATAGTCCATGAAAGAGTTGAGAGATTATATTTTTATTCTGCACAAATTTGAAAGGAAGCACTGTTTGTTGAATCGTGATGGAAACCATATATTTGTCGTGATGGAAGAAAAAAGTATAAAAATTATTTCGGGAAGGGGAAAAAAAAATATTGTAAGGAAAAATGGACGTTTGTCATATTCTTAGTTCATTCAAGTTGCAACTTAAGCCTTAATTTTATCGCAAATATGTTCAATTATTAACAATAAATATAAATATTTACTGAGGGACCCTTATTATCTCACAACTTCTTCTGAATAGCGCTGCAATAGCTGAATTGTATATATTTTGGCACTAATCAAGAGTTGATCATTAAAATATCCCATAGCCATAATGTTTGTATCAGCTTTAGAAGATGGTTCTTACTTCATTTGACGGCTGGGATACATATTAGATCATTAACATGTGTTTCAATTTAAAGTGCTCTGATACTCATAAAGAACTGACGCGGATGTTTTTCATATTATAGGTATATCTGATGGATTTTTTTAAATTATGAAATATATCAAGCATGAATATTTTAATACCCTCTTTACTTTATTTATCGCATTCCTAAGCATACCTTTCTTAAATTGTTGGCCGAGTTTCTTGGCAACTGGCACTGGATGCAGCACTTGGATGAGTCAATGTTTATCTTCTTACAACCCAGGATCAGGGCATTTCCAGGAGTGTTTACCTAATAAATAAAACAAATATAGTACTATAGGACGAATTCATTATAACACATATTTTCTATAAATTCAATATGGAATAGTATTTATTTAGGATTGCCTAACAGGGGGTGCAGTTTGTGATGATAATATGATTGCAAGTTTTGTGGGTCATTGACACAGAAAATAAAGGCCGTCAAGAAGAGAGTAAAACGCCAAAAATATATATTTGATAAATCAAATAAACCAATAAGGCTTATATATAAATCCTATCAAATTTTACAAAAGCAGTACACTTGTAAAAATTGTAGGTTTCCCGGCGAGCGTAAAAGGGGGGAACGTAAACAAATGACAGAAGGTACCCGAATAACGCAGTAGACAAAAGAAAAACCTTTATTGGATAACAAATTTTTTTAAACCAAAGCATGTCAAATAAGAGAAAAAATATTAAGCTAAGTAATTCCTTAAACATAATATCCAATCAAATGAGGCAATTCAACCCAAATATTATTGTTCATCTTAAACATACCTAAAGATATGATTGAAGAAAAAAGTATTTATACTTCAAGAATAAGTATTGCAATCTATATCATAATCCAATACCCTACGAATGTTTTGTAGCATAATAGTACGTAGAAAAATAAGTATCATTTATTTAATAATAAAGCTAAATGCTCTTTGGTAGACCCCCAACGGCTGATACCAGATTAGGTTCTGGTGTGGTGGGGTTTATGTAGGAGTAAAAACATACATCTAGAGAAAAAGATGAAGTCCTACTCTAAAAGCACACTAAAAAAACAATTAACCATAAGTCAAGATATGAAAATAAACCTTCACGGATATCCACAGAAAATATTCAAATTCACTTTAGAGTTTTTCATGGTGTATGTCCCACTTGACTAAAAATCAAGAAGAATATAAATAAGGTGAGTCAAAGAGGAGATCTTTGACTTATGCTTTGTTCAAAAGGGAGATTTTGTGACGTCACGAATGCTACAATAAAAAAACATTTTTTAGTGCTATGATTTAGGAATTAGGTTTCAACTTTATCTCTCAATTGAAAATATTAAATTATAATATGGTCTGTGCTAATGTATAGAAACACATGTTACATGAAAAAATTTGTTATGGAAATGATTTATCATTAGTATTCATTATTTTAAGTAATTAGCAAATAATAATTCGAACCATAAAAAATATTTTATACAATCAAGATTTTCATTTATTTGAAGGAATTTATAAATCACGAAAATAGAATTATACATATGTACATACAAAAAAGATGGAACATAAGATTATGAATATAATTACGCTAATTAATAACCTGGTCTATGTGCATTTTTCAGTCTAAGTAGCTCATTAAAAAAAATGGACTCAAATCCGTGTTATTTTTTTTACAAAAGCAATAATAATTTCTTTTCATCAATTTGGATATAAATTGATAAGTGGTTTTAAAGTTTTAGAAAAACATGGGGTCTTTATCGATTGCGTCTTGATGGCTATTATGAAAAAATTGGAAATTATTTTTTAAGAGGCGGCAGAATTCAAAAATCGGGAGAAGAGGCGGTAATAACTCAATCCAAGGACTTAGAGTTTCTTCAAATCCTTCAATGTTACTCGTCTGTTTCCCCAAATTTGGGGAAACCAATTTGGATTTTGGGGTCTTTAAACTTCCTGAGTATCCAGCGATATAGGAGAGACCCTCGTTGGAACAGTCATTGGAATTTTCCTGTGTTTGCAGACTAGGCAGAGGAAGGAGTTTCCGTGAGCGCAAGTACTCAAAGGCCGGGGTACATATGCTCCGTAGAATGAGGGCGGTAGTTACATCTCTTTTGAGTAGCGACGATAGAACATTGTCAAATGATTAATTAACCTTCTTGTTTGAATCGCTGTGAAGTTCTTTTCAATGAGGTTCTAATTTAAGTTTCCTTAAAGTTTGATGAGCTAAGTTGAGGCACTTAGCTTTGTAGAAGGACATCTTCATTTTCGTGAGTGAGAGTTCTTAAAACCATCTCACTAGTCAACTCACATTTTTTTCGTTCACGGGCTTCTTGACGAAACTGTCGGAAGGACTTGGACACACTTGAGGAGGATGATCCAGGGATGAAGAGTGAAGGAACAGCTTGAGACTTAAGCTTCTTCCTAGCAAAGATGCCAAGAAGCTCAGCCTCAAGATTCCTTTGGAAGTCATCTGGAGTAAAATGGCAATCGCTGATCTTTGCATTCTGCAGGCCAGTCCTGTCGGATCTTCTGCATCGTGCAATCCACAGACGTTAAATATTAGGATCCTTCGTTGGAAGTGCAAAATATGTGCATCTCGAAGATTAGAGCAAGAGGGGATGGCACAAAACACGATTACTTCCTCGAGAAATTGACATTTTCGCTTTACAATACAAACTGAACTAGAATTCAAGCGTAGCACTGTGATGTCATAAACAAAATAGTCAGCTGTTGCCCTGTAATTGCCTACGTCGATCCATTGCCTCACCTTATTTATATTCTCCTTGCTAAAATTATAGTCCCAGGACTAGAAAAAACGACAAAAACGATATCATGGGTGTTGACTGTAATTTTGCTCTTGTTTTCCTTTAGACTTGGATATCCAGCCTTTATATATTATATATATATATAATATATATATAATATATATATATATATATATATATAATATATATATATATATATATATAAGCCATAACAGAGGCTTCCATCGAGTATTCTTCTATCATTTTATTCAAGTCCATTAGGCATGACCTTATGATAGTAAAGGTCAGTTTTTATTGTATAAGAACTAATTCAAAGTAGTTAATGGGGCTAGGACTTATATCTTACCAATTCATATGCTCCATGGGGGTTCAGAACCAATGTCCCATCTCTAAAACAAGAAATGAAGATTAAAAAATCTAACCTTCCATTGAAATATATTTTATTACTATATTAAAATGGAATCTTCTGGATTCCAAAAAGGGTATTGAATGTTAAAAGAAATAAAGACTCCTGAAATAAATATTTCCATTTTCTTTTTGTAATCAAAAACCCTTCAAATATTTATATGGGCAAACTCATTCTAATTCACAAAGTAGGAAAAAGGTACTAGATTTGAGTTTTTAAAATTCATTGAGGATCCAAGCGGGGAGATTAAGAGGTTTTTAAAAAGAAATAATAAACACGGCTCAAAAAGGTTTGTTCCCGATAGGGTATGGAAGATGTGGGAAGAAGCATCAAAAATGATTTAGCCATATGAGGGAAACAAATCTAGGGCAGCAGTAATGAGTGTTGATTTTATGAAAGCTTTCGACAGTGTATCGCACAAATGGATTTTTAAAATGGGAGGAGTTGGTCTTTGCAAATTATATACGTTTTACCATAAAAAAAGAAATAGAATTAAGGTCAACAGATTGCCGTCAGGGGGACTTTTTGTCCCTACTTTATTAGTTCTGGCATGAATTCTATAATTGAGGAAATCATTGCGTGTAGGGATAAAATGGTATTAAAGTAGGCGAAAGCATGTCTTAGGTTTGGCCCATGATGGATATTTTTTTTCTGGGAGCATCGATATATTCACCGTTCGATTAGGAAGACATTAAATATTTTAGAACGATATAGAATAATTCTGGATTAGAGATTTATCTTAGAAAAGTACCGTAATGACAAATTTTGAGTTTCCCTAGATCTGGAGGGCTTGAGAGTGAATTCTATGATGAAAGTGTAAGGTACCTTTATATCATTGAACGATCAGGGTATCATAAAAAACGCTAAGGTCATAGAGGATAAAGTCCAAATAACAAACAAATAGATACGCAAAATTTCTTAAGAAGAATACTGTGATAGAGTTTTCTTGGAATGCATTTATTTTACCCAAAAAAATATTCATATTTTAAGAGTAACACCTTTTCTCAGATATTATATGAAAAAAAAATATGATTTGTGCGAAGAGTTTTTATTTCCGGAGGGTCGCCCTAAATAATAGGAAACGTGTCAAA
>CP045899.1:11647183-11696311 GCA_013387185.1 Caligus rogercresseyi
AGTGGAATCTCAACGAAAAGATATTTCTTCTCCACGCTTAAGAGTGTTTTTGATGACTTATATCGCCCTCAAAATGGCTGCCCCAACAGGTTTTTTTAGAATAGAAAAAAGGGTGAGTATCTTAAGTTATGTTTCTTACAATATCAGTATTACTTTGGCGTCCCGTTTAAACTCGTTATTACTTGGTATTTAGACATATAATAGCAATAACAACAATACCTTCCTTCTTTTCATTGATTCATCGACTTATGACTGTTGTTGAAACGCTTAATATGGCCGCCATCAGTTGATTTTTTAATACTTTTCTTTCATACTTTTTATTGACTCCATTATACATTCTACGTGTCATATATAGGTGGATGATTCATATGCTAGTTCCTAGGGAAAGAAGAGCCTTTACAACCCTTGAAGTCAAAATGAGCCTTTGTTCAATTGCAGAGTATCAATTCTCTGAAGTTATACACAACAGTCTCTTCTTTTCCTACTTTCTTCAAGAAGGAATAATTTATGAGTCCGCTAGGAATTTTTTCTTTGTTCAAAGAGGATCAAACTTTAATACATTTGTATATATATCCTTCCAAGACACGAAGAACTTTCTCGCCTCTGAAAGGCATACTTGTTGTTTGAGGGATCGTGACTATTTTGTGAACAAAACACACTGATGAAAGTTTACTTACAATAATTGGAAAAAAATGTGAGGCGGACGGAATCAAGGGGGAAATTGACATGGTTAAAGATATTTTGGAGAGCATAGTAAATATTATTTTAGTGTTTTAGTTTTATTTTGATTTTTTTGGTTCCATGGAATGATGAAAAAAAGTTTATTATTATCTATGAACCACGTGATTTTTTGGTACACTCCATTATGGTGTATAGAGATTTAATACTAGTAGCACAGTTTGAACAAAAAACTGGTGTAAGAGAGTCTTTTTGAGATGCACATCAAAATATTTCACATATTTACAATACGGAATAAGTTCCGTTGATGTGAGGACTATCTAGGAGAAGTAAAAGTATAATGGTGTATTATTTTACTTCAAGAGGGGGCATTGTTTGGATGTCCTGGAATTGAAATATTTCCCGTATTATTTGGAAGACTTCATTACTTATGGCCGCATTGTAATAAAGTATTTTAACAAAAATAGTGCTATAATAAACGTAAATTATTAACCAATACATTTTCCCTCTCGTTGTTTTTATCTCCCTAGTTCTATTAAAGTTAAATTTTTGCATTTAGAATTTTATATATCTAGATTTTTCTTGATATTTGCTATACTTTTATTTTTCTTTTGGTATTTAATCATTGTGTTAGTTGTATCATATATATATATATAAGAATGTTAAATGTTTTATATTTTTAAGGTTTTAAAAGGAAATTAATTTTTAACTATATTGTTACCTCCGCCGAAGAGGTATTGTTTTCACTGGCGTTGGTTTGTTGGTTTGTTGGTTTTGTTGTCAGCAGGATAACTCAAAAAGTACCGAACGGATTCGGATGAAACTTTGTGGAACTGTTAGAAGTGCCAAAAGGAACAAGTGATTAATTTTGGCATCTCTGAGTGCAGAATTAAGATGCAAAATAAGCTAAATACTAATAAATTTTCAAGTTAGCCTACTCTGCCAATAGATGTCGCTGTGCTGTAAAATCGGGTGCCGGGAGCGTCTTCCTCTCGGAATTTCGTCGAGGGGAACCCTCCCCCGTCCCTCTACGCCGCCCCAGTCGTGAAAAATCCGCCTCGGAAGGCTCATAAAACCCCGTGACGGCGGAGGTTTGCACTCTTTGAGGGTATATATGCTTCTAGTTTATTTATGTTATTCCTAACACAAATTCCCTTTTTAATTATTTTACATTATATGATGTATTATTTTTATTCAATAAAGACCGTGCTGATGAGGAAAAAAAAAATATTTGACCGTTTAAAAATGTATATTGAATAAAAAATAAATTGTCGTCTACTAATAAATTAAGCATAAAAACAAATAAGCCTTTGAGGAGATAATTAAGTTATCCTACGAACATTTACTGAAAAAAGAAAGTAATACATTTTTAAAAGTATATAGATATACTAAAAGAGATCAGTATTTAATCAAATGAAACTAACAATTTCGAAGACATTCTCATAGCAAAGAATCTATGTAAGAAGAAGTTTTTTAAAGTTTTCTTTCTCCACAAAAAACATGTTGTTTCTGCTTTGAATAGTTAATTATGTTCAAACTATTAAACTCTCAAGAAAGGAAAATATAAGCACTTAAGCCTCATATGCCAGAAACGTCTTTAAAAATATATAACTTGCAATGGGCATAAACAAAAATTATGAGATATTAAACGCGGCATTTTCCATTTGGATCACATAGATGAACGGCTCTTCCGGGCCTGATTTTTTTTGTTCAACTCATAAAAACTTTTTTTAGATTTCTCAAGACAAAAATTAAATAAAACTCTTCTGAAGAGTTGTGTAACATCAACCAAATTTAAGGCTGCTGAATCCGTTAAGGTCTTATCGAGTGAATCTTTTTTAATTTTTGAAAATAATTAATACGTCATTATGAAATGTTTACCTGTCTTGTTCATTAGATGTTCCAACAGAAGTAATTTAATGTGTGTTGAACTTACATGTTAAACTATCTAAATTAAAATGTTTATTTATGTTTTAAATTGTTTTTATACTTTATGTTGATTATTTACTTAGCAGTTAGATATTATGTGTTAGAATAGATACAAATCATTCTACTTATTATACAAAGAAAAGCTTTGAGATGGAGTAATTAGAACACAAAAAGACTAAATAATATACACTTCAATTAACAAATTCCATTTTTATATATATTTCTTATTACACCCCTGGAGTAAACATGACTCAAAATATAAATGACGTCACGCACAGCTTAGTTTTACGGGTGAGCGTTTAGCCTGCCCAATGGGTGGAAAACCTTATTACTGGTCAGCAGAACACATGCTGCTTTTTCGGCAGAAGCTTGAATGGTTTTGTATAGATTGATATATTTATAATTAAAAAAGAGCTTTGTAAATGATGTTGTTATTTACGACAGCAAAAAAAGGTGCATCATACCTATAATTTCAACTTTTTAAATGCATTTTCGTGAAGGAAAGATCATTACAATGAGTACAATCGTGATGAATAAAATAAAAAACAAAATATAGTTAAAATACGAGACAAATAGTGGTCTTTGTAAAATCAAAGTCATATAATTCCATTTTCGTAGTTTACAATAATCTGGATTTTCTTACAATTTCATGTATATCGACAAAAAAACAATAATAGTTGCTTTGAACAAATTAAGTTATTAGCGGACTAAGTATAAAAACCATGACATGAAGAAATATGGTAATGCAAATAAAGCATAAATTTCATAAAAAGGAATAACATATTATATATATATACATGTATATATATAATAAGTACATAACTAAATTATAGGTGCTATTAAGAGTTCTAATACGTATTATGACTAAAAATAAGGATCTCAAAATGTACATTTCTTTATACGAGTTGAGTTAGAAAGACGTTTATTGCTCCTAACTTAAATACATATATAATACCAACGATTATACATACATTATTACATTACCCTATGGAGTTAGAATTTCAAAGACCTTATTTTTATTGCGCCCTTGATGGGATATGTTTCACATTCAAAAACTCAATAAACAGGCATGGAAAATCAAATGAAAATATATGCTTCATAGGAAACTTACAGGGTGTGAACTATGAGCATATGCAGATTGTTTTAAAATATATTTTTATTTTCACCTTTATATATTGACTTTCGCAATAGTAGGTTTATCAATATATGGGTATGCATACATAAATATACATAAATAAGCTTTATAATTGGATAGTTGCATAGAGAGATAGAAAAAAAAACAATACAAATTGTCATGATAAAAAACGCTATAACTTTCAAATTCATTTTTATGATAATGTGCTCAATAGTATTTTATAAGAAGTGTACATAGAGATATATATTTAACCTGGTATGCTAGACTCCTGACTTCACTAAGCATTTTATTACCTCCGCCGAAGGAGGTATTGTTTTCACTGGCGTTGGTTTGTTGGTTTGTTTGTCAGCAGGATAACTCAAAAAGCAAGGAACGGATTCGGATGAAACTTTGTGGAGTTGTTGGAAATGCCAAAAGAAACAAGTGATTAAATTTTGGCATCTCTGAGTGCAGAATTAAGATGCAAAATGAGCTTAAATACTAATAAATATTTCAAGTTAGCCTACTCTGCCAATAGATGTCGCTGTGCTGTGAAATCGGGTGCGGGAGCGTCTTCCTCTCAGAATTTCCGTCGAGGGGAACCTCCCCGTCCCTCTAGCCGCCCCAGTCGTGAAAAAATCCGCCTCGGAAGGTCATAAGGACCCCGTGACGGCGGAGGTTTGCCCTCTCTGAGTGTATATATGCCTCTAGTTTCTTAATAATAATAATAATGTGTTGCCAACAGCTTTATATAGAGATCTACAACCATGATCAGAAAATCTGACAACTTGACATGAAATACAAATGGCTACCCTCAATTTAATTTGGAAATAGTAAAAAGGTAATCCTCCTAATACTACTCCACTTATTTAGTCATGTTCCGTAAAAAAGTATTATATTATTGTCACTTCCCAAATTATATTCAAGACTTTTAGCCTTTGACACGAAAAAACAACTAGTATTTTAATTGTTTTAAGGACTTCAACGCTATAATATGTCATCGCTTTCTTGTCATAAATAAAAGTAGCATACCTCTATTCATTGCTACTTGATTATTGGTTTTCGTTCCCCCTACATATTATAGAGTCTTCATTGTTGCATCACAAAGGTCGAATTATTTTTTTAGTTTGGTCTCATGACGTCACTGCGTATGAACAATTACTTATTTTATGTACGTAGAGTTCCATACAAATGGGGATCGTCCCCCGATCAATATAATAACTAGAGGCTAAATTGATACATTCAACCCATTCAAAGACGTCAGGCTTATAGTGAAAACGGCTGCCACGACAGGTAAACAAATAAAGATTGATCTAAATTGTAATATAAATCTACGAGATAGAAGAAGGGAATATCTTTAATAATACCAGGCTCTTTGGAAAGGTATTGAATATTTATTTTATTAGCCTTGTTTCATTTATTTTTGTTGCTCTTTTCCCCCTTTATCTTCTTCAGAGGGCTTGACATTTTGACTGTTCAAGGGATAATAACAAGTATCCTTTCTTCTGTTCTTTGTATACTCAGCTGCCTACTCCGACATTGATCTTCCCTCAGTCATTTGGGCATCCAGTATTAGTGAGAGTCAGTACAGTCGGCCCTCGCTACTTTGCCCTCGATATCTCGCAGTTCTTTTACTAAGCGACAACAGCTTGGCTCCCGTTTTTTTACGGCAAAACGTCCCCATATGATCTCAATGGCAGAATTTTCACACAAAAAAACTGGTAAATCTTCGAAAAAAGCAAGATGGCCCCCCCCCCAAAAAAAAGGTCCGGCCGCGTACATGTATTCAGACGCACGTACGACAACAAGATAAAATGGCGGTAGGTTTAAGCGCCGGGTGATGTCAAATCTCTTTAAATTTTAATATATATCAACATCGCGACCCTCATATATATATCGCGGTGGTCGTGTAGTGGATCCGGGCCGTCGAGGGACGACTGTAGTTGGATCTACACACACCGCATTATCATAATATTACTTACTCTCCACAGACACTAAATCCCTTCCACCACCAGCGAGTTCCCCTCCATTATTACTGCTTGATGATGATGCTTCCTCGTGCGGCGGCTTTGATGCAGATGCAAGGCTGGTACTCATTTTATTCATATAATAAAAAGTTCCTTCAATCTCCTGAGCTTGACGGGATCATGCCTAAAAAGATGAGGAGGGTATCACTATAGAGGAGAAGTTATATACAAGGAGAGAGAAAGAAGGCATACGCCACAAGGTAGGAATGACGTCACAACGGAGACATCCCTTAATCAATGGTATCAAGAGTACAATGACATAAAGGCTGGGAGGCTTTGAAGCCGCCAATGAGTAATAATATTTATTAACATTTTTTCAATCCATATAAAATATTTTAAATATCCCATCCACCGATATCGATTGGACACAACCTTTTACCGACTAACCAATATCGGCATTACAACTTTTAATAATTTGAAGGGGAAAAGTATAAGGAAGGATTGATGAATTGAAATAATTATCTTCAACAATTGTTGTAGAGGAATTAATCATAAAAAAGTATGTTTTTCGTTATTCCTAAAATTTTATCACTTAAAAGATATATTTGTAAGAGTCTTTTTAATTCTTTCGTATTTATTATGAAATAAAATAAATAAAAAGATACACCGGAGCAGATTTACAAAAAAATACATGAATTAAAATTGTAATTAGAATATAGTAAGTTCAAAAACCACCATGGAAGTAAGGAATATATAACTAAAGGCACGCATTTTTCTATTATATAATATGTTATTTTGATCCATTTTTAAGTTCCCATTAAAAGCAATCTTAACTTCATCATTTGTCTTAAAATATTTCACGAAATGATTTATAGTTGTTGTTTTTTTATCTAAAAAGCATACAAAAGTCTATTCTCTTTATCCTCTGTAGAGTAAATTTCCCTTTCTCTTTTATTTAGGTAAGCAATTGTATTAGGGCTTAACGGAGTTCCTCTCAAGCCACAGAGAGTCAAAATATCAAATTGAGACCATCCAAAAATCCTGGGTAGGACTAACATCCTAAAAAAGCATCATTAAACCAAGATACAACTTTATTCCACACAAAATGAACATTGGCATCAACTGTTTTAGCAGATGGAATTGTATAAATAATAAAAAATATCAGAAAAGGAGTAATTTCATTGGCATATATATATATAAATATATAATTGGTCTTTTTGAGGTTATATAATAAACTTCCAGTTAGTGTTCGCAAAGAGCGGTAATATAATAATTGAAGCTTGATATCGGATATGATATTTGCATAATATTACTATAAAATAGGGAAAATATTTTTTCAATATTTTTCATTATATCACTAGGAATAGTTTATTTTTCTCGTTTATTCTTGTACGTAAAAAAAAAATATTGAATCCTTGTTATCATACATACATTTTGTACCAAACTATTTGAAAATAGTATTTATATTGAGGGCAAGAGAGGCGATCTCATGGTGGGAAAAAATACTATGTAAATTTTGGTTTCGTTGAGGAGACCCTTAACGTTATTAAGATGATATCTATGCACTAAGTTAAAATCCTAGGGGGAACCCGAGTCTCAAATCCAAAAACTGTGAAATAAGAACCAACCATATATATATATATATATATATATATATATATATTTTTATAATATATGGCATAACATTAACTATAAAAAATTGATTTGAAGACAAAGCTTTACACACCAGTATCATTAAATAGTATAAAATAACAATGGCGATAAAATATTTCAAAATAACTTTTGCTGAATGAAGAAAGACATACAAATGTGAGAAATGCCTCGTGTTAAAATAGTGTTGACGAAGGGGGGGGGGGGGTTAAATTAAATAGTTAATAGCGACACACTAAGTTTGATTAATAGTTAATGGATATTTTTATAAAATACTCATTAAAAACTTTCATTCGATAAGCAACTTCAGTATAACATTAGTTATTTTATTTTATTAAAACATTCTTATATATATTTAACTTATATTCTAAAAATGTATTTAAAAAAGATTGAAAGAGAAAAATTAACCATTATTAAAAAACCTGATATTATAAAATTGTATTGTGGAAAAAAAATCAATTTATTGAACAAAAGGCTTTTATATATCTAATAGAATGAAATGCAATACATATTGTAGTTTAATTAATATAATTATATTTGATTTTAAATTATATTGTTATATTATGATTGGATATAGACGGACTTCATTGTTATAAATCTTAGCAATCAATATTATAATTGAATTATTTTGAGGCTTCGTTGAAAAACTATATATATATACACACATATATATATATATAATATATGTTTTTTCATAACAATGGGCAATCAATAAAGTACTTTACGTAATTGAATTTAATGATTTGTGAAGACCATAACCTATTCGATTTATAAGCCCCCTATAATTCAAAACCATTTTATGTATATGACGACGAAATGATAAACAATGGCTTCATTACATATTATTCCAGGTTCAATTATTATTTTTGACTGTTATATTCACATCACATATTTTTAAATATTTGTTTTTCATTTAACATAATAAAACGGCTCTTAAGAAAAAGATACATTTTTAAGAGTATATTTCGATTGGAGGCTATTTAAATCGGATATATAATAATATAACATATTTCAAATCAAAACTTTTATTTAAAAAATTGACAACTTTATTTCATATTCATTGACAAAATAAATATTGAAATTATGGACAAATTCATTTCGTTCAAAGTAAGACCCAACAAAGCATATTATATATATCTTAGGATAATTTTAAAATACAAGAGTCTTGAGATAAAAAGGTAATAAAATAATTGACTCTTGTAGTATGAAAAGCAAAATGTAAATACATAACATCAAATCAATGGAATCTAAAAATACACATTGAAATTTATTTTTTCTAAATCTCCATAGATAAACTATTCGTTAAGTATTTAATTAATATATATAAAAGTAGGGGACAAAATTTTTGAAAACTAGTTTTTAATTTAAAGCTAATGGAATTTGTTAAAATCTACCTGAAACCTAAAGAGGATGTTTTTAGGTTTCTCTGGAAGTCCATTAAAACTATTAGATCTTTATGATCAACACATTAGGAGCTTTGCATGTTGCCCAAGATATGCACTATTCGAATTCTCTGGTCTAAGGAATATGAGGATTTTATTTACATAATACTCAACGTGAATTACAGAGTAGATTTTGCAGGCTACACAATTAGGGATTCAAAATACTATCCTATCAACAGTCCGAGCTTCCACATTAAAAACTGTTAATATTTCACGAAACAACATGTTCAAGATAGGAAATATGTAAAAAAAAATTGATCTGGATTAGTTTTAAAAATCTCCATATGAAAAAGCAATGTAATACTTTTCAGATGCACTTAGTAAGAAACTATACAGTAAGACGGATTTCTGTTTAAGAGCGTAAGGGTATTTTTCTTTGATTTAATAGTATAAAATAAAAACATTTAAACTTTTTTCAAAAAAAGAGGAAAAAACTTTAAAACCCTATAATTAAGCAAATATTTACTTACAAACTTCTATTGTAATTATATACAACAAAATGCAGTTCAAAAAAAAATATATCTATAAAACGCATTATTGAGTTTATTGATGATAAAAGTCTTTATGTTTAGACCAAATTTTTATAAGTAAAATTTGAGGTAACCCAAAAAAGAATCAGTTACTAAAAATAACTTTACAATTTAGAATTTCCATGGGTTTCAGAATACTAATAATAAATAATTATTTTTCTTTAATTAAGAAGCAACAAAAAAACGCTGAATAACATGTAGAAAACATTTTTCAACTCATTAGAATGAATTGAAAGCATGATTTAGACGAGAAATCTTAAATAATTTTATAAATGAAGGTTTTTACTGATTTATTAACAAAATATACAATAAAATTATGTCAAGAACAAAATATACCAAATATTCTTTTGAGTATGTTAATTAGTTTCAATTCACTTCAATTTAAAGTAAGATAAATACTTTTTTGTGAAAAAAGACTGCCAGTATTTGTTTATGAATAAATTGCATCAGAGAGATAATTTTGTTTACATTATCGAAAAAATACTTTATTTGTTAGCAAACAAGCTTCAATTAAACAACTTAAATGGATTAGGAAAATAAAGACACTGTAGAAAGTTATATTGAGTTTTTAGTTATTTTGTTTTTATTTTAGACAAAATTCATATATAATATACATATATGTATATATATATGACAGAGTGCACCCAGCAAAATTTAGAATTTAATTGAATTGTCTCTGGCTACCCTGGGACGAGCTTTAGTATTTTTTTTACAAAGTCAATTCGGAGACTACCGACCATGGCCATATTAAGGGCTTTAAAACATTACCTAAACCTGAAATCTAATGTCAGGAGGCCCAGGCATCTTTACATAGAAGCAATGAAGGCCAAAAAGCTCGAAAGGTGCACCAAAATTTGCTCAACCTTTCACAAGAAGAAGAAGTCCACTGTGGCACTTTTCTCAGACAACAAGATTTTTACAGTGGACCAGGTCTACAGTCGAAGAAACGATCAATACTTTGTTGAGTCAGTAGATGAGACTAAAGGAGTCTACAGAATCAAACACCTTGGTCTTCGAAGGTCTTCGCAAAAGATTGTGAAGACCTTCCTTTCCAACATTTGTTCTAGATGATTCTTTATAAAAGGTCAAATAAGTTTCTAGAAGTCGAGCAAAAATAGATTTACAATTTTCTAATTTTGCTGGTAGACTATATATATATATATATATATATAATATATATATATATATACCGTATATAATATATTTATATATAATATGTGTGTGTATGTATATATATGATCATGTACTTGATACAACAAACAACTATCATAACATGCCTTTGATTAATTGTTTTTCCATGTCAAAGTAATGTGGTTTCATGTCAATAATATGTTAAAGGAGGAGCAAAAAGGAAAAACAGGGGTAGTAAGTCTGTTTGAGCATATTTTGTACTTTGACAAGAAAGAAGGAGAGAAAAAATAAGTTGGAAGGCTTTCCAATATTATTATTCTTACATTTTTCTAATAAAAACAAGAAATGTTGTGAAGAATAACAAGGATAATAAATAATTAAAACCTTTTACGTATGAGTCAGCATCAATAAATATTATAGTGCTGAAAAACCTTGTCCACTGTGATTTGTGTGTTGTTTTTTGTTGTTTTGGGAGGGGTGAAAGTCGAGGAACCACACAGAAGGATCTTGTTTTCCAGAGAGAAGAAACAACTCAACTGTTGCAGAATTCTTTAAAACTTCAAGAAGGAAGAAATAAGAAGAAGAAAAAAAAAGAAAAAAATATGGCTTTTTTGTTTTAAAATATCCTCTTTTTCCCCTCTTTTTCTCTGATTGAAACTCAATGAACAACGAGGGCTTTGTAATATACACAGAGTAAAACAAAATGCTATGGCATTCTACACACACGGTAAATATAGTAACGCCCACAGTGAAAAGGGAGGGGGCGCTCATATACAATTGAGCACGGACTAAAAAAGGCAGACAGAGAATGGCTCAAGCTGATAAATAAGAATATATATATACATATTTATTTATTATATATATATATATATATATATATATATATATCAGGCTTGTGAACGGAACGCAAAATTGAACGGCGTTCAGCTGAACGCACGTTCAATGAACGGAACGCAACTTTTTTTTTGAACGCTGAACGTTGAACGCCAAAAAAAAGAGTTTTGCGTTCAGCGTTCAATTTTTCCAAACATTTCTTGGACTTTTTTCGGAAAAACGTCATCACTACGCAGTACTTTTTTGGGAATTCTTTTTTCTAAAAAAAAAAACCTCATCACTACGCAGTACTTTTTTCAGAAATTCTTTTCTTTAAAAAAAAACTTCATCACTACGCAGTACATTTTTCGGAAATTCTTTTCTAAAAAAAACGTTATCACTACGCAGTACTTTTTTCGGAAATTCTTTTTTAAATATTTGAACGCTGAACGCTAACGGAACGCTGAACGCAAAAACATTGAACGGAACGCTGAACGGAACGCTAATTTTTTTTAACGCTGAACGCAAAGAAAGCTGAACGCTCACAAGCCTGATATATATATACATTAGGGCTGTTCTTATTTTTCAAATGTTTGAAATGTTAGCAACATTGTGGATTTTCTTTTTCTTGGTGATAAAAGAAGACGACATACTAAGTTTGAACAAAATCGGTCAAGATTACGGGGTTGCTCAACGAGGTCAAAGTTTTAAAAGTTTTGTAAAAAGATAGTCTTCTGCTAATTTCTTGAAAATGGTGGCGTTACAGACTTAAATAATAATTATTAATTTAAAGGAAATATAATTTACAACCAGACGTATTTTTGATGTTTTTTACTAAACCAAAGTTTTCGGCACAAACAAAGAAAAAAATGGAGTGTGTAATGTGAGCATATTTCATAGCTTTTTTGTATCAATTAACTTCACTCGCCTGTAGAAGATGACTTGTTCGCTTCAGAGTAAAATAGTACTTTTAAGTTTAGTAAACCTTTAGATGATAAATCCAAAAAGGACCTTGGTTGCATTCTATCAATTCAGAATTCAGTACAATCTGAGTTTACATCATATGATTCAGAGCCTGTATTGACCTATAAGAAATCGATTATGAAAAAAATAAATAATAATGTGTTTTTTAGATTTGCGTCAAGGTATCCTCTCAAAATTTTACTTCGTCTCTGACCCATTTATAATCCATTATATGCGTCATTTTGAACGCGAGATATGTTTTTTTAATGTACATATAACTCTCCACTTATTAAATTGACATCATTTAGTATATCAAAATATTACAGCTGGTTTACCAAGCTTTCATTTGATATGTTTGGTGTTCTAAAATCGCTATACTTTAAGAGAAATAAGCAAATACATTTTTGCACGTACTCTCCCAATATTGTATATTCTCATATCAAAAGATCAATTTTTACGTGCAAAAATGTATTTGCTATTTCTCTTAAAGTATAGCGATTTTTAGAACACCAAACATATCGTAAAAACATCATCGTAAATTTTAAATTGAATCGTTCGTCGTTCACCATTCTGAAAAAAATTGACGACGTTTTTTAGAAAGAAAATTCTGAAAATAAGTGATGACGTTTTTTTAGACAGGAAATTTGTCACATGAAAATTAAAAATCTTTTTCTTTTTTGGCGCCAAAAACGAACGACGAACGATAAGGAATTTTCCTTATTTTTCGTCGTTCGTCAAAAACTTTGTCGTTCGTCCTTCATCATTGGCTAACAACGAACGACAACAATGAACGATAAATGAACAAGTCATGTATATATATATAACAGGTCGGCTGATAAGTCCCGAGACTAACTAAGAAGAAAACATTTTCTTGACAAAATTCGGTTTTATCATTCAACATAGTTGCCTTCGAGGGCGATACAGCGATTATAGCGATCTTTCAATTTTTCGATTCCACTTTTATAGTAATCTTTCGTTTTATCCGAAAAATAGGCTTCTGTCTCGGCGATTACTCCATCATTGTCCTTAAATTTCTTGCCAGCGAGCATTCTCTTCAGGTCTGCAAACAGGAAATAGTCGCTGGGGGCCAGATCTGGAGAGTACGGTGGATGGGGAAGCAATTCGTAGCCCAATTTATTTAATTTAGCCATTGTTTTCATTGACTTGTGACACGGTGCATTGTCTTGGCGAAACAACACTTTTTCTTCTTCAAATGGGGCCGTTTTTCAACAATTTCATCATTCAAACGCTCCAACAAGGTTATACAATAATTGCTGTTGATTGTTTTCTCCTTTTCAAGATAGTCAATAAATATTATACCGTGTGCATCCCAAAATACAGACGCCATAACCTTCCCAGCTGACTGTTGCGTTTGTCCTCGCTTTGGATTCGGTTCATCATACACTCAGCTGACTGTCGATTGGACTCGGGAGTGAAGTGATGGAGCCATGTTTCATCCATTGTCACATATCGACGCTAAAATTCGGATTGATTACGATTGAACAGCTTCAAACACTGCTCAGAATCATCAATTCGTTGTTGTTTTTGGTCGATTGTGAGCTCTCGAGGCACCCACTTTGCACAGAGCTTATGCATGTCCAAATATTCATGCACGATATGTCCAACGCGCTCTTTCGATATCTTCAGAGTCTCAGCTATCTGGATCAACTTCACTTTACGGTCATTTAAAATCATTTTGTAGATTATTTTTATGTTTTCTGGTGTAACCACCTCTTTTGGGCGTCCACTGCGTTTATCATCATTCGTGCTCACACGACCACGTTTGAATTCAGCAAAACATCGACATAAGGTTGCTTTCGATGAGCGGAGTCCGGATAACATTTTCAAGCCAAGTTTTAGTTTCGACGCAATTTTTTCCCATCAAAAAATAATGTTTTATTAACACACGAAATTCGTCTTTTTCTTTTTTTCACATTAATAAAAGTAGCTTCACTTAAAACGCAATATCTCACAAACTAGTTGTCAGACAGCTGTTATATTCATGCATTTATGTTTTGAAGGTTGGTACTAGCTGACAGTCATATGAAAACAAATCCACTGGCGCCATCTATGTGTTAGTCTCGGGACTTATCAGCCGACCTTGTATATATATATATATATATATATATATATATATATATTATATATATATATATATATATATATATATATACATATCAATATATATATATATATATATACAGGGGTGTGCAGGCGAATCTAGACTAACTTTGAGTACTTGTATCTCAGAAAACAGTTAGGGTAGAAGCTTAAAAATATATGAACTGGTTAGTATATCCTATGAGCTTTGTTTATATCAAAAAGATTGAAAATGTCCTCGGAACTTGAGCGCATGACGGCTATTATTGTGGCGCTCCGTTGCGGCCGTGCGCCCAAGTAGATCATCGACTTCTTCAAATTCCCCAAAGCTACTGTTTACAACATTGCCGAGTCCTTCAAGGAGTCGGAGGACATCGAGGAAGGATTCCTAACACCGGAAAGAAAGACTCCAGACCGATCCCAAGTCAGGAAGAGGAGCGCCGACTTCATTGATCGCCTCCAGACGATGATCAATGACAATCCAAGTATTCCAGGGCCAAAATGTCAACAAGGAGGTCTACCTGGACGTCATGCAGACTGTGGTGAAGCCCTGGATGACCCAGATTGCTGCTGGTAGACCTTATCTCTACCAGCAAGATGGAGCTCCCGCCCACACGTCCAATTTGGTGCAAAACTGGTGCTTAGAGAATCTCGACATGTTCTGGTCAAAGGAGTTCTGGCCCCCAGCAGCCCTGACCTCAACCCCTGCGACTACTACTTGTGGGGCGTCCTTGAGAGGGGCACTAACAAGCGTGCTCACAACACTGTGGACTCCTTGAAAGCTGCCATCATCCAGGCAGTGGCCAACTTGTCCAGGGAACAGGTGGCTCATGCCGTTGGGAGGCTCAGGCACCGTGTGGTTATTGTGAAAGGAGGAAGTTGGATTGAATTAACATAAAAAAAGTCATTTAAATTTGTGTGATATGAAAAAATTCAATTAAAAGGTCTTGTTCTTGGATATGAGTATCTTGTTTCCGTGCTAAAAAAGTCTAGATTCGCCTGCACACCCCTGTATATATACATTTATATATAAATATATATAATATCATCTATATGCTAAAATGATTTGATTCGGAACACACTTAAAGATTAAACATCAAATATTAAAGGTTTTGTTCCTTGAATGATACACTTTTAAGTATGTATAGTGGAGATATCAAGAGAAATAATCCAAAACTCTGATGATGGGTGAATAGAGAGCCTATTTCCTTGTGAATGATGTCAATTTAGGTTAAGGGGATAACCAAATACACATACTTTATATGAGAATAAAATACAGGAGCCCAGACATTTCCCACTCTTATCTTCTGTCAAAGGAAATTATGGTCATTATGTGAATGTGTGTGTGTGTGTTTATGTTGTCTTATTGGAAACAAAGACTCTTCTTCATATACTTAAATATGTAAATGTAACGAGTGTGAAAAATAGATGTAAAGTAAATATAAAAAGAGACCCTTGTTCTCTGTAGATCCCACAAAAATCATAGTTTATTTTATAACTTTAAAATATATATATTTCCACCGATGGAACTCATTCGCTCCATGTGAGCAAAAATATGTAATTCACGAACTTTATTTATTAAGAGAAACTGCACAAAATACAGTGTCAAATTACAAGCATAAAATCATTACATTATTTGAAAAAGAAAAATATTATATTTTAAAAATGTTACCAAATAAGTTATTCAAAACTTTGATAATTTTTTTTATAAAATTTTAGAATTTATAGCTTTCAAGTAAGAAGTCCAATTCCTCATTTTTACATTTTTTTTTTCATTAAAGTTTAATTGACATTTATGAACAGCCTTAAAAATCTAAAATATTTTTTGAAGCTAGAAAGCCGATACAAAGGCACCATGTTGGATCATGATATCATAATAACATACAAAATTTCCACAAGCCAGCACTCAAATCTCGGTAAATAATAAGCAACAAGTCTAAAGCAATTGTTTTTATATTAATAGTATACTTAGAGTTCAGACTTCAAATGGCTCAATTATATTTTGTCAGTTGGCTTTTATTCCACCTATATCGTCAGAGATGATCATCTATTGGTAGATTGTAAAAAAGAAACTTATTTTATCCCAGAGGATCATCAAATTTATGTATTTTACATTTTTAAATTAAAATAAAATAATTGAAAAATTAAAAGCAGCCTCAATTATAATGAACTATAAGGGAGTGCGATAGCCGTGTGCGTAAAAGGCGTGTGTTCAACCCTTAATGTTGGGGGCGCAGGCTCGAATACCCCCGAGAGGGGATGGTCATTTTTGGTCTAAATCATTGATAAGATCCTAGGTTCGATATACTAATTTTAATGCTATAATGATCATTTATCCTGAAGCTGCAATTCTATCGAACCAGTTAGGCAAAAAAAAAGATTCTAGGTTCGATAGACTAATTTTAATGCTATATGCTTATTTATATCCTGTCGGAAGCTGCAATTCTATCGAACCATATAGGCAAAAAAATGGAATCTATCAAAATCTTTTAGGGAGAGATTTTAATTCCCCTTCTTTATTTATCCACGTTCCAAAAGACTCTATCTTATAATTAATAATAACAACAAAAACAAGGGCAAAACAAATCATGAAAAAAAACAACCCACTACAAACACAAAAGAACTAAACTAAAGACTAATTAGAATATTCACAACAATTTACATTATACATATAATGGTCCATGATTGATGGACATTAGTAAAAAATCAATTAGTTTATATAGAGTGTGTGTTACATTTACAGATATTTTCATGGATGTTCTCTCGTATACTTATGGATAAACATAACTTACTTCAGAGGGTAATACTATTTTCTTTGGGAATCATGGATGAGAAGAAAAAAATAAACGCTCATTAATTCATTAATTAAGAAGAATTCCTTTTCTCACTTAACATTCTTTGTTACATTATTGAACATATGTTAATAACAGGAGTTTATTTTTAGGATTCCTCAATGTCATGGATGTTGTAGACCAGTGGTGCCATGGTGGCGGCCCGCGGGCCAGAACCGGCCCGAATGGACTTCACATTCTGCCCAATACGTCAGTGGTTGAGAAGTGTTTTTTAATAAATAACTAATATTATGATACAGTATTAACAAATTAAATCTTCGTTTGTTTTTTTGTTTGTTGTTTGGTCTTGCCAGGCCAAAAATGTACCGGATATTTGGCCCCCCGAGGTCCCACTTGAAAACAGTCTGGCCCTCTGACCTATTTCACCCTGGCATCCCTGTTGTAGACCCATGAAAACGGTTCATCTGTGCTTCTAAGGATGGGTTTCAGAACCCTGAGTAGATATTCATACCTCAACAGCCAAGAATGAAGAATACTTTATTTGCGAAATGCAAACGGATTTTATATATTTTCACTCTCACTTCCTTTGGCTTATTCAAGTTTCAACAAATCAAAATCGTTGCCCTACGTATTGTCCTTAACCAGGGAATACTACTATGACCTGGAATAGGAACTCTCTCCTTTTTATGGCAAAATTTAACTACCTTCGTAAAAAAGAAAAGGGAAAAGAGAGGGAGTTCCTATGCCAGGTTATAGATTTCCCTGCCTTAACGCATTAGCTCAGGGGATGTATGATCTACTCTCAATGTTGAGGGATCAGATTCAATTACTTCCGAAAGATGAAGGGTCTCCTTCAAAATATCTGTGTAATTTATATTTGTGTTTGTTTATCCATCCAACTCAAAACATAGTATATACAGCCAAGCAACAATTCCCCCATTTCCTGAATGACGTATGAATTTTAACATAAAAATAATTATATATTTTTATAATTCAATATTTTGATGAGGAACATTCCTTATTTCAAGATTCTTTTAATTAGGGAATGGAAAATAATGTTTAGAAGTTAATTGATTTAATGCCTCTTAAATTGTTTGAGCTTTTATTTGTCGTATTTGAAAGAATTTTATAAGTATTGCTAAATAATGAAATATAATTAAAAGTGGTGTTCTGTCATGGCTATTCAATTTTGAAACATTATGTTCATATAATATAATTATTTTACAAAGTATCATGGTTTTTACATTCCCCTGTGTATATTTGAACTGTAATTATAAATAAGAAAAAATAAATATGATAATTTTTTATCAAACCATGTGGGATAATAACTTAGAAATACATTATATAATGTAAGAGCCAAGGACTCAATATTGAAGAAAAAATTGAACAAATCAAATCGTTTATAACGTCCTTTCTTGACCTGCAGTTTATAATAAAAACATTATGAAGATCCTTTAAAAAACTTGAGAATTGACAATTTTAAATTCTTAAATGTACTTTGCGTTAATTTTAAATAAATGTATGAGAAAAATATTATATAAATTAATGTGTCACACAATCAAGAATATTTAAATATTTAAAATAATAATAATATATAGAAATATAGACGACCCTCAGTGCCAAAATTGATGTCAGATTTGAATTCAGTGGGTCCTTTTATCATAATGTGTCATTTGCTCAATCAAGAGGATTTTATTCAAAATGTGTTGACCATTAGTGTTATCATTGCTGTGTTGTGGTAAAAGAGCTCATTGCAGGAAACGACCGGGTACCCGGCCCGGGTCCTGGCTGTTTTTTGAACATCCCGGCCCGAGCCGGGACTTTAATATTTCCGTTCATTCGTCATTCTGTAAGTGATGACAGTTTTTTTTAGAAAATATATTTTAAAAAATATATTTGGAAAATGTTTTCTAAAAAAACGTCGTCACTTTTTTTGGAAATTTCTTTTTTTTAAAAACGTCCTCACTTTAAGAATGACGAAGGAACGAAAATATACTGAAGTCCCGGCCCGGCTTTGGCCCGGCTTGAAAATTCAAGTCCCAGTCCGGATTCCGGGGAAAAAAAGTATCCCGGTCGTTTCCTGGTTCATTGTATTAAAAAACACCTCATTAACTTTCAGGAATGTCTCTTGCATAGGAATAAAATGAACCGTATAAAGTCTTTTTTAAATAGAGTCAAATCGCTACAATTATTCAAGAACATCTATACAAAAGAAAGAATAGAAAAATATAATTACGCCTTCATATTATTGTCAACGAAAACATTATGTGTCTGAGTTGTGTTGACTAAAATAACACTTGAATATTAAATATATAATTCTTACAAAAATAAATTCCTCTCATCAATACGTTGAGAGGTGTGAAGGAGTAAGGGCATGGGTAAGTTTTGTTACAACTTTTTTATTATATTTATTAATTCGCCGTAACTGGATTTGTTTTATTAGTCCTGTGGTAAGGGTTTCAATGAATACATATGAGCGTGAATAAGAAAGAAAGCCAGATCCTAAGACGTCAAGTCATAGTTGTGAATCCTCTCGACTATATTTGACTCGATTTCATGAAACTGCTAAAAAAAATTAAACTTGAAAATTAAATAAAAGGAATATCTATGAATGAGTTCAAGTATAATATAAGTATCTATACTATTTCAAATAAATTTTGACACACATAATTGCCAAGAAATTGATACGATTTTTTCGAAAATTTAATTTAAATACATTTTGGATTCTTTTCCAAAGCTACTATTTTTTTAATATACTTTCATAGTGTCAAATGGATGGATAAAGAAGCTCATTTTCTTTTTGATGGGGCATTGTAGTTATATTATAAACGGCAGACACATTATAAAGTTTTATATTTTATTTACTTTTGTATATTATTTTTTCTACAATAATTGGCAACAAATTTAAGAGAATTATCATCAGATGTATGGGTACTTGGCTTTTTAAAAATAAAGAATAGTTAATATATCCGCCTTAAAAATACACTATCAGTCTACTTCTAAATAAAGTGTGCAATATTCAAAATATTGCTGATTTTATCCAGGCCCAAATCTATCTGCTGGACTTATTGTCTCTGTCCACGTTTTTTACGATATATTTTGTAAATACTTTTTTAATTATTAAACTATATTTTCCTTACTTTTTTCTCAATAATAAAAAAAAATACTTTATAACGAAACTTTTGCTTGCGAAATGGGGGAATAGCAAAATATAGTCGTTTTAAATCATTTTATTCCCTAATACGCAAGTTTGCCCGAGCTTATACGTTTGATATCTGAAGCTTCGACTCCAATGAGACCCACAAAGAGGGTATTTACATTGATCGCTAAGGATATTTGCCTATTTTTTGTACAATTGAGATCATTCACAAAAGTGTTGTTAGAGCAGTAAATAGATCATGAACAAATATTGGTGTTATACATTCAAGGAAGATCGAAATAGGAGGACTCATCCTTCTTTTAGCTCCGCCTTAGTTCACAATTATTCCGTGTACCTCCAAATATAAGTTATTAAGCGAATATATTGAATCGAAAACAAGTGTTCCTAATTATAAAATGAGGATTATTATTATTATATCAAAAGGTGCTTCAATTTGATAGATAAATTGATGGTAAAGTATAACATTTTCTAACAATAAAAAAATACTATTGCCAACTCACCCAAGCTATGAACTGTTAGTAAAGTAGGGCAAAGACATCATCAGACAGATCAGCGAATAGCCAATTGTGACAATATATTTGAGAGAGAGAAACAATATTCTCATACCTTTGGATTGAGTAGTATTCAATGCTCAATCCATTAAAATTATTTTTAAGCTCATTTATTTAACTTATGTGTCTTAAAATCCGAGGTCGATCGGACGGTTCAATAAATTGTCACACAGATATCGATACAATGATATTAATAGCTCTTTTTCTTATAATCATTCTTCTGACAAGTGGAAGCATGACCGACTTTAAATGTTGAGGGCTCAGGTTCGATTCTTCCATAGAGGGGAAGGCAGATTTTGACTGACCGAAGACTCTGGGTTGGATGGACGTATTTGAATATCATACAAGTGCTTATTGTTATCCATATGAAGCCAATTAGACACTTAAATACTATATTTATAAATAAGTAAAGAATGCAAGTCAATTATTAATAGACCGTAGAAAAATGCTTTAAAATTTGTGATGATTTCAATGTTATTTTAATGAGATGTCATTATTAATATTATTACTGTCCTTATCTTACTTCAAAGTGAAAAAAGGAGAGTACCCATTTTATTTAAGTTATAATGTCCCCATTCCTTTAAGGAAAATTGTAACGATTATTGAGATGGGTTAATTGTCATAATAATTTCAATTTTGAAATAAATTTTGCTGTACCGAGGTATTAAAAAAACAAGACTCATACATTGTGTTTGATAGTTTAATACTTTAAAGATAACCGAGTGATTATTCTCTATGGTTATGTTCTTAGATTCCATGCCAGAAAAGGGGATTTCAGAGAGCAAAGAAACGGATTCCAAGAAGCAGTCCTCTTCCCATGTACCATGGATCCTACTTCTCGTCCTGGGATATCTCATCAATTTCCAATACATCCGTCTCTTCAGACACGCTCAAGAGCCAGTCGATCTCTGGATAAATGTTATATGGGCCCACTACTTCGGAACATGCACCGTCCTCTTCACATCCCTGGTTTTAATCAGCCTCTCCAAGAAGGGCTGCTGGCTTCAAATGTGTCAGATGTACATCTGGCCGGCAACCGCTTTCCTTCAAGTCTTTCTTCACATGATCCTATTCCAAGGGATTCTACTGAGTAAAAACAAGCTGGGTAATGATGGGGGTGGCGATAATTCAATGGGAATCCTGGGCCTGGACGAAATGGGAGTGATGTGTGGAGCACTGGTCATAGAAGTGGGGGCTCTTGCTCTGGTCATACAACACACTTTCGCATTTAAGCTCTAGGAAATGGAATTGCGTTTAGAGTATAGTACAAAGGAAAGGAAGATTGACAATTATAGAATAATATAAAATACTGTTTTCGTGCTATCAAATATATTATTACAAAGATATATAAATTATCAATGTTTTTTAACGAAATGTGATATTATTTTCATCGTATTATATTTGATTGAAGTGGCATTAGGCTATATACTACAATTATAAAAGAAATGGTCGGGGTATTCAATACAATTATAAGAATTAGATCCGACGCTTATTATTGTTGCTATTTTTATAAGCTCCGATGAACATATACATACATATATCAGACTTATTGACGTTTGCGAAAAATTGTCTTATGTCGTTCACCAAAAGTTATCGTTCGTCGTTCATCGTTAATTTTAAATTGAATCGTTCGTCGTTCATCGTTAGTTTGTCGTTCGTCATTCTGAAAACAATTGCCATTTTTTTAGAAAGGAATCTTTGTCTCACCATTCTGAAAAAGTGATGACGTGTTTTTAAAAAGGAAATGTTTCCCATAAAAAGAAAATCTTTTTTTTTTGGCGCCAAAAAGGAACGATAGGATTGTTTTGTTGTCGTTCATCGTTCACAAACGATGAACGACTACTAATGAACGACAAATCAACATATATCTATATATATATATATATATATATATATATATATGAGCTTTGTCGAGGAATGAGAAAGGTGGGGACGAGTAAAGGGGAGAAAGCACTAAGCCTATCACATAGAAAAACTCGAAAGTTATTTTCTAAGTATAAGAAAAACTTTAATTTTTTTAAATACATGAAATAACAAAAGGAAGAATAAGTGTGGAAATGGGTTCAGGTGTCCAGGAAAAATATGGCATAGAAAGAAAGTGAAAGCCGCAGGATGGTTTGGGGGGATATAAGCAAGTTTAATGGTAATGAAATCTAATTATATATTTGGGCTTAAAAAATTGGTGAATGAGACTTTTGGAGAAAAAAAAATTATTTATATTGTAATATAAACTTACTAATTTAAAATATATATTTAAAGGCCAGATATAATATAAGGAGGAATCATATATAGACTAAGTATTATTGAAGTAATTAATGCTGAAGACGAATTCAAATACCATAAAATGTACATAAGTTTTTCTAAAATGTAATCCCGCATAAACAAGTAATTATGTATTCTTTTATTCTTTGCAGATTTCCCTTTTTCCTAGGGAATTAAACATCTTCATGCTTTTAAATTATATATAGATATGGATTCACTCGCTCTTGACTTTTACCTAATTGGTTAAATGGAATTACATCCGTGTGAATATAAATAAGCATTGAAGCGTTAAAATCCATAAAGCCTAAATGACGTTGATCAAAATTGACCTTCTCCTCCCGGGAGTCGAACCGGCACCCTCAACATTGGGAGTAGATCACACGTCCACTGAGCTATTCCATATACAGGATGAGATTTATGTATGAGAACGAACGAAAAATGAAATTATTAAAAATAGACGGTTTCAGGCTTTGAGCCGTTAGACTAGATATATTTCTTTCAAAATACAAGTTTTCACTCGAAATGGCCGCACTTTACATTCACGACGGCCTTGAGCCTCTAGGTGAATGAGGCGCAGCAGACACGCACATCCTCAGCAGATACCTTGTCCCATTATTTGAGCAGAGAGGCTTTCAGGGCGTCCACCGACCTTTGGTGGGCACTGCAGGCCCTGGTGGTCCGGCAAGGAGGGCACTAAATTTCCTTGTCCCAGAAGTCTTGAATTCCAACGATGATCTCATTTTTCTTATGGATAAGCCAAATAAAACAATGGGCTTAATTAAATGTTTCCATTATATTTGACCATTGTCAAAGCCACGAAGGATATTTTTTGGCAAATACAATTATTATTATATTATGTCAATTGGCGTCCTCCTCACTCCTAGGCACATAAACTGTTATACATATATACTTATGGCCTAGCCAACACGAAGTATTGCTACCTGCAATGACAAATTTATTGCTAAATTTGACAATTTTGCAGCATTATCGTACTAGTATGACGCACGACCATCTTTGGTGTTGTTCATGGTGAATTGGAAAAATGATTGTGGTTTTAAAAATGGTATTATCTCGTCAACATTTTTGTACGATTATTTTTACAACTTTCGACGTGAATTATCACGGGCATAAGAGTGCATTAAATCTTTGTATGGCAATGAGACACCATGCTATAGCATTCTGAAAAACTGGTTCAATGAATCCAATCGTGGCCGACGCTCGCTCAAAGAAAGATGCTGTGAAGGTCGACCAAAAAAGACCGTTGCTCAACAGAACATTGATTAAGTGCGTGAAGTGATAATTCAAGATTTTCATGTGACATACCGTGAGATAGACTCATCCATGTCCACGTCTTCCATCAGCATATATTCGATATTACATAAATACAAAGCGAAAAAAGTTTGTTCTTGTTAGATCCCACGACAATGCAAGCCCGCACACATCGGCTCAAACCTCTAATTGATGGGTCATCCGCCATACAGCTCTGATTGCATATCCATAAAAAATGCATGGTCAACGATTTTCGTCCCCCCCAGGACGCTGTTGAAGTGCTTTAAACCATGTTTTGGAGGAATCTCAATCGGAGTGTAAAAGGAGCTTCGACAATTGGCTTGAGTTAATGCAAAAGTTTATAAATCATACTGGGGAATACTGGGGAAAGTAATACAACCATTTTTGATGATAAATTCTCGTATTTTCATCATTATTAGGCCATATATGTTTATAGCCTACGTCGTTCAAGACTCCATTGCTTCTAATGCGTTAAAAGTTTCATTAGTCGCTTCTCCCATATAAGGATAGCATTGATGGCATCTCTGAAGACAATGGCCAATATAGAAATGAATTGAATTTTCTCGATATCCAATATACAAAGACAAATCCAACATATGTTAGGTCTTATGAAAGACCATGTTTTTTTTTGTCAATCATGAAGAAGGAAGAAGGGTTTTTGATTGGTTTCAAGACTTTTGGGAAATGGAATGGTCAAAAAGAAAGAAAGTATATTGTATTTCGAAAGATATGGTGAAATATTGATAAAGTCTTATAAATTGAGTAATGATGATGATCTAATGCAGAGGGATTATTATATTGGAATGTTCAAAGGATTATCGAAAAACAAGGATGGGGGAATTTCTTTACTTTCTCATGAGGAAATACTCGGATTAAGTAATTCATTTTTCCGATTTTCAGATATACACATTGCATCATGGATGAACGTTGACAAAGCATTTGCTTATAAAAAGAGATATATCGTCTTTCTCATCATGAATAAGTTAATAATCAAATGCACCTTTCACAGATAATACAGAGTGCCGGAGTAACGAAGACGGGTAGCGCTGAAATTCGGTGTATTTGTTAACTCTTCTTCGTTTTGTTTTTTCAAGTGCTGGCTTTTTTACATTATCATACTTACATATCTCAAATTTATTGGCTTTCAATGTGTATATAAGAACTATATATTTTTTTTTAATTTAACAACTGTATCGATATTATTCACTGATTTATATGCACTTTTATCTTGAAAGAAAAGCGGGTTATTTGAGCCCGATCATATAAAAATTAAAATATAGGCAAAATATTACTAACATAGTTTTGTGTACGGGTAACAAAGTTGTAGCGGGCGTGTATAGATTTTGTGTGTCATCAGCAACTCCAAATGGTAACAAGTGTTACCATTGCTCATGTAAATAGAGTAGAGCAGCTTTTGCCTCATCTCAGAGCTAACAGCCTGCCAATATGTCCACGAAGAAACGTTTCACTACCGACGATATTCAACAACTTTTTTTAGCACGCCATTGGATGAATCAGATGGTGACAGTTTTGAATTCGACAGTGACGAGGAATTTATTTCTGCGCCTGAAGAATCTGGAAATGATGCTTCTGACGACGAAGTCAAAGATTCTGAATTAGCAGAGCTTGTTGGCGTCTCTACAGATACAAGTGAGTAACATATTATTTGTATGTGAAAGTAAAACACAATTCACTTTTTGAAAGTTTTGAATGATTATTTTTGAATAAAGTTTCATATAAGTTCAGTTTTCTAAACGTTCTGGATTTGGCTGCAATAAATGCGTTTGTGCTGTACAAATATGTAACCGGTACTAACATTTCAAGACGAGATTTCCTACTAAAACTGATGTGCGAACTGAAAACTGTTTCGATGTTTTGGTGGAATTTGATTCTGATGAAATTCCTCCTATCGAGCGGCTAGCGAATGGTCAAGTGAACTGCACAGGAACAAGACAAAAAAACGCTGTGGAAGATGTTAGCGTCATGTTTGTGGAAAATGTACTTTGCACACAAGAGTAATGTGTAAGAAATGTTTGTACGCATTACATTCTATTTTTTGGCACCTATTTAGGGTAATCATGTTATTGTAACACAATGTTCACTATAAAAGGTTATATTTTCTTTAAATTGTATCTGTTCTAATAGTAATAAAAGGACTACAGTGAAAACCTTGTTTTAATGGGAATAGCGAAAATACCTCAGATATATTACTTAATCTCTACACCGATTGTTACTTGAATTGCATTCAAACAATACAAAATATACTTGAAATACATGATAAATCAATGAAAAGCATTAACTAAAACATATATGAGCTCTAATAACTGTTATGTCCCTGACGTCACGTTGGAAGACACCCTGACGTCATGTATACTGTGCCTCTCTCTTTCCTCTTCCATGTATATATTTCCTCCCCTGCAGTGTCAATAAAGAAGTCTTCTAGTCATGACCCTCTCACACGTGTCGTTCTTATATATTCGTTCCTGCCGTGCAACCTCATTGGCGACGACTCTGGGATATTAATATACTTATTATATATTCTCTCTAAAAGGTATCCCAACACAAACAATAACCGTATTCTTAAAGGATTTTTTAAGCGGGTGGAAGTCACCCGCTTCGTCCACCGAGGTAGTGTTATGACTGCCGTCCATCTGATGTTAAATGAACTCCGAATCCCAAGAAACTCATCCCCCAAGAAGATAAAATCAATTCCTTTTTTGGAGTTCAAACTAAATATTATTTTTTAAATAACTACATTGTCCAGAGAGACATATGCTTCAAAATCTGGAGATTATAATCAGACTGAATGTTTATAGGTCTTAAGACCAAGGCTCTTAAAAAACAACTTTGATTAATTATGTACTTGAGTCCATGTATCCACATAACAAAATGGGGTTCAAAACAAATTTTACGATAGAAATGTATTTGAAATATTGCATCTAAATAAAGACATTTATATTGAAACAAGCTAATATTAAATTTATGATACACATCTTGCCTAAAAGCAAATATAACTTGAAATTCGTTATATTTAATTTGGATTTATTTTGCAAAATCATTTACAATTATGTTGCACTTCAATAAATCAATTTCACGCTCTAATTCGCATAAATTTAATAAAAGTATTTTTTGTCATGATGCAATAAAATATAAATTTAGTTTAGATTTTTATTAAAATATACTTATTTTACGAATACAAATTACTTACTCAACCATAATATCTATAATTTGTATTTTTTTTATACTTAACCCTGTAATTAGATTGAACATTAGGAAAAACATACCAAAAAATGGAATGGAAAGTTTCACCAAACACAAATTCTACAATATAAAAGTTTTAACACATTTTATAGAAGGGAAAAACAAATTCATTGATGTGGACAGTTGCATCTAACAGATAATTGAAGCATTTAGTAATTATATATGTTAAAAGAATGTGGGTTACAGTTTAATAGAATTTGAAGTCTGTAACTTTTTTTTTAATAGGTCTTTATTTCATTTGTAACAGAAGATACAGAAGATACAAAGTAAAAAAGGCAGTAGAATTGTGTATAAAAATAATACATAAATAAACATTATAGTTAAAATTAGACTACTACCATAAGACCTAGCTACAATAAGGACACAACAAAGCGTTAAAATAGTTTCACAATATATATACTAAATTTTGTTGACACGTTACAAGATATAATATAAAACAACATTTAAACAAAAACAACAATAATTTAAACTTTCGGTTGTAATAGTAACTAGAGGCATATATACACTCAGAGAGTGCAAACCTCCGCCGTCATGAGCCTTCCGAGGCGGATTTTTCACGACTGGGGAGGCGTAGAGAGACGGGGGAGGGTTCCCCTAGACGGAAATTCCGAGAAGAAGACGCTCCCGGCACCCAATTTAACAGCATAGCGACATCTATTGGCAGAGTAGGCTAACTTGAATAATTTAGTAGTATTTAGCTCATTTGGCGCCTTAATTCTGCACTCAGAGATGCCAAAATTTAATCACTTCTTCCTTTTGGCACTTCCAACAACTCCACAAAGTTTCATTCAAATCCGTTCAGTACTTTTTGAGTTATCCTGCTGACAAACCAACAAACTAACAAACCAACAAACGCCAGTGAAAACAATACCTCCTTCGGCGGAGGTAAAAATACTGTAACTTATGTTTCAGAATACAATGCATAGAAAATACTCTTTACTTCAAAGAGCTATTTTGATCCATACAATTGGGGATCGTCCTGAATAAACTGAAGTAAACCAATGGAGAAAAAATATATGTATTACAATATATTTTTATTATTTAGCAATGACTGGACTCATCCGTGTTATATATTAATTGAAATAATTTTGTTCAGAGCTGCGACTACCGAATGTAAATCGGTATGTAGAACTGGAAGCGTTGTTACTTGGTGTGAAGAAGATGAACTTTTCAAAAAAAGAATAAACAACTCCGGAGCTGAAAGCGCATTTAATATCGGACGAAGTATAACAAAAGACAATTATGAAAATAATTTGTTTGCTTTTGCCTTCTATTTCCTTCAAAATCCGAGTGTATTTATGATTTATATGAAAATAACATGTATTAAATTTCAAATAATCTCAAAAAAATATAATAAATTATGTACTTAATTGTCTTGTGTTATAACTTATCCGATATAAATACATGTGAAGAACAGAGCAGATACATAAATATATTTATCTCTCTTTCTTGCAGGGTTGTTGATTTTTTTGATTTAAATCAGATTTTTTGATTTTAATTGTTAACCATATTTTATGAACAAAAATATTTTTTTCAATGTATAATTTTGTCCATACCTTAAATTGTAACTTTTTAAAACATGCCCAATATACATATAGGCCTACCTATTACTCAGGGGACTTTAATGCTGTCTTTGATTAAATTCTAGTTGCCTTACTTAATTATTTCATTTTAATAAAGAATGCAAAGGAGTAAACAATAAAATTACAGAACTTCAAAGGCCTTGTAATGAGTCATACTCGCTAATCACGTGACAGTTCGAAATCCAAGCGAGGATCGAAGACTCATGACAATTTCTACCTTAAAAAATTACTGGGTGGAGCTGCCAACGGCTGATCAAAGATGACTACAAGATGGGTCACTCTCGAATCAAGGACGCGCCAGGTACGCTTGGAAAAGGAGGCGCAAGACAATCGGACAATGGATAACTCGTTCCTGTCATTGTCAAATTTAATTGAGTTTACTTTTTCATTCATATTGTACAAGCAGAATAGAAGCAAATTGTTAAATATGTTCATCAAATCTTAAGCTAATTAGAAGACTTAGAAGAGCAAGAAGACTGACAATTAATAACTCGTTCCTGTAATTGTCAAATTGAACTGCGTTAACTTTTCCATTTACATTGTACAAGTAATAAACAATTTATTTGATAAAACATGACTTGATTTTAATCATTGATTATAAAATGTCTTTGGGAAAAAAAACTTAATTTAGATCGCAATCCAAATTGCTTGATTTAAATCAAATAATCCTAACTCAAAGCTTAATATGATATAGGCCTATAGTTTGAGGCTATAGATATAATGAAAAAGGCCACTGCTCTACTATTAAGAAGACAGACATGAAATGTTTTGTTTCTGTCATTGAGAATTAGAAGCATAAAATTAAATATCAATTTAATTTATTGAAAAAAACATGAATTGATTTAAATCAATGATTTTAATTGGAAATCCACTTGATTTAAATCAATGATTTAAATCGGCCTGATTTAAATCAAACAACCCTGCTTTCTTGTATACCGTACCGATCGATATTCGGTAGATATATAATAAAACCTCCGGAATACCGAATTGGCAGTACCGAATCCCAGCTCTGATTTTGTTATTTAATGTAGCAGGTAAAGCATAAAACCCGATATGTCCGTCCACATTCTTTTCTATTTATCATGTAAGTTTCTTATATTTTGATACTAGCGAATGTTACCCGGCGCTGCCCGGGATTTCCAACTTGACTATAGTCTGGAATGGAAAAAAAAATCACACGAATAATCTTAGTGATGTAATCGCATATGATTTTCATATTAAAATAAGTTCCTTAAAAAGTCGTCATTGGTCTTCATTGCCCTTTTTCCGTTTTGTTTTCCTTAAGGCTGGGTATTTAAACATCGTAAAAAGAAGAAATCAAACGAATAATTTCAGTGAAATCATCGCATGTGACTTTTCATTTTAAAATCAGTTTCTTAAAAACTTATCATTGGGTCGTCATTGCCATTTTTCCGTTTTTATTCCTTAAGTCTGGGTATTTAAACTTCACAAAAAGAAGTCATTTTTTGAATCATTTCACTGGGAACATAGAGTGCCGAATATATGTATGGTAGCGCGGAATATCAGAGTATATGTTTGAACTCTGTTGATGGGGGAAAACAGGAAAAACTTAAGAGAGAGTACGACTTCAAATATGTATTTATCAAGAAAAGTTGAGAGTGGTTGACATCACTTTCCATCTCTTGGCATTATTAAAATTTGATTAGCGCGTTGTTGGGTTATAAAAAAGTTGTTATTTTCCACAAAACTTTAATTTTTGAAAGACTAGGATAGAAAAAAACTTATTTTTAAGTAATCATGTAGAAAACGAAATTTCGGCAAACACCGAATAAAACAAAAACACGTCTAACTACCTCAGTCTCATCCACAGAAAATTGGGTCAAAATCTAACTTGGCAATTTTAAAAAAATCGACAAAAACGTTTTGGCGAATAAAATAAGCATGTCGATGACGAATTTTCGGGAGTTGACAACCCCACCAAAACACTCCCTGAGCTCTCAAAACTATTCACTGAAAATTTTGTCAGGATATAATGAACTGTTCGGGAGATACAGGGAAACGAACGAACGGAATTCTTTTTTTTATTAGTATAGATAAAATAAAAAAGACTACAATAACATAAATGAACTTTGTACATCAAAGTTAACTATATATTGTGTTTATAAATCATAGGGTGTCGTTTTATATTTATATTCTTGTGAATTGGTTCATTAATGTATCAAATTTCAAATAAGTAGTGCATTTATTCCATAGATTTCCAATGATTTTTTACCCTTAATAGAATTTTTATATTGATGAGGGGTGAAACACATCCAATATTAGGACAAGAAAGGGAGCAAATGCAATCACTGATATGCTGATGGCACGTGGATTCTCACCCACGATTCTCATGAAGGACTACGAACAGGGGATGATTCGAACCGTGAAAGGTTTCCCAATCGCCTCCTCACATGAAGGATGATTTTTATCGTTAAGCAATGTATTTCTCGAGAGGTTGTGTAGGAGAGAAGATGGAAAGTTGTGTACGAGACCGATGGATCATTCAGAAAGCATATCAAAATGATTGGTGCTCTGGCATGTGTGCCGCCGGTCACTCGAGAAGGAGAGGCTTTTAAAAGAGTTTCGAAATGCCGAGTTTCTCCCAGAAGTAAGTTCATTCAAAATTAATACTATATGGCACCCGATATATTTAGCGTTACGTTGGAAACACTTGGGTTGGTGTCCGAGATTCAATGGAGTAATCCGTACATCAAGATTTCCCTGTGAAATGTGGAATATATTTGAGACCACATCCAATTGAACCTCCCCAAAACCAACTACTACTGTGTAAAAAGATGGCATAGGGGATTCCAGATGGATAATTGTGCCCATTACTATATTTAGTCATTTCTTGGTTTTCTTTGCCATGACAAAAGTATTAAGAAGCTTCATACTGTCGCAACAAATACAGTGATGCAACAACGTCTTAGAGCATTGTAAACACCTAAAACTCCCATTCTGTCTTACCTTGAACTTATTGCTTACCATGTTTAAAGGTATGGAATAAAGTTTTGATGTGTGACGAATAATTAATTTATTTATTTGTTCGTAATGGAGGGCAGGGATAGCGTAATTTAACAGAAAAAAGAAACGGAAATCATATATTTTAGGCTATGCCAGGCAATTATACTCGTAGTATGTAGCAGTTCAATAAAAAACATATTCGCAAGTGTTCAATATCAATTAATACAAACAGCAACAATTGAAATAGCCTTTTGGTTCCTCAGTCACAATGAATATTAAATAATGGCTACTAATCCATAAACTCACACAATTATTAATTTATACTTTTTTCAAAAAACCAAAAAATATCTAACACAGATACATCAGATTCTTTTAGCGGTGAGTTTGAATATCAATATATATGTGGAATGTTCTTATATTATTCAAAGATGCCTCCAAGATCCAAGGAATATCAGAAACATCTACACGATGCAGAAGCCGGCATCTGTGATGATCTGAGGGCAGTGGCTTCCAATGGCAAGCAATCACCCTTGCTCCGGACTCCAAACAACGTCCAAATCAACAGGATCGTGTACCTGGACTTCCTGAAGACCAAAGAATCCCGTCCAAGAAGAGTTTAGAAGAGTCCCTATCAGTTTCAAGTCAGATAGAGCTCCGGCCCAAACTGCAAAGATTGTGCAAGACTGGTGTGCAGTCAATTTGGACCACTTTTGAAACAAGAAACTTTAGCCAAGGAGAATATAAATAAGGTGAGTCAAAGAGGAAATCTTTGACTTATGCTCTTGATCAAAAGGAAGAATTTTGTGACGTCACGAATGCTACAATGAAAAAACATTATTTTTATTGCAATGATTTAGTAATTATTTCTCAACTTTATCTTCCAATTGAAAATATTTCATTACAATATTGTTCTGTGCTAGTGTACAGAACCCATGTTGCATGAAAAATTTGTTAAGTAAATGATTTATCATTAGTATTCATTATTTTAAGTAATTAGCAATAATAGTTCCAAACAATAAAAATAATTTTTAAATTCAAGATTTTCATTTATTTCAAAAAAATTATAAATCACAATAATAGAATTCTACATATAAAAAAGAGGAACATAAGAATATGAATAGAATTATGCTCATTAGTAACCTGACCTATGTGTTAAGTTTTCACTAGCATTTTTCAGTTTAAGTAGCTTATTAAGAAAATTGACTCGAATCCGTGTTCTTATTATTTATTGCAAAAGCAATAATAACTTAATTTGACCAATTTGGATATAAATTGATAAGTGGCTTAAAATTCTTAGAAAAACATGGGGTCTTTATCGATTGGGTCTTGATGGTTATTATGAAAAAAATGGAAATGATTTTCTAAGAGGTGTCAGAACTTCAAAAATCGGGAGAAGGGGCGGTAATAACTCAATCCAAGGACTTTGTGTTTTAACAAATCCTTCAATGTTACTCCTCTGTTTCACCAAATGTGGGTGGAGTTCTTTAAACCTCCTGAGTATCCAGCAATATAGGAGAGACCCTCGTTGGAACAGTCATTGGAATTTTTCCTTTGTTTGCCGACTAGGCAGAGGAAGGAGTTTCCGTGAGCGCAAGTACTCAAAGGCCCGGGTACATATGCTCCGTAGAATGAGGGTGGTAGTTACATCTTCTTTTGAGTAGCCACGAATGAACTTTGACAAAGGATTCACTAAGCTTCTTGTTTGAATCGTTGTGTAATCCTTTTCGAATGAGGTTCTAATTAAAGTTTCCTTAAAGTGTTATAAGCCAAGTTTGAGGCACTTAGCTTTGTAGCAGGACAGCTTCATTTTCGTGACTGAGAGTTCCTTATTCTTCTCACTAGTCAACTCACAATTTTTTTCGTTCACGGGCTTCTTGACGAACCTGTCTGAAGGACTTGGATACACTTGAGGAGGGTGATCCAACTTGAGACTAAAGCTTCTTCCTATTCTTCCAGCCTGAATATTCCTTTGGAAGTCATCTGGAGTAAAATGACGATCGCAGATCCTGTCGGATCTTCTGCATCGTGCAATCCACAGATGTTGGATATTGGGATCCCTCGTCGGAAGTGCAAAATATTATGCATCTCGAGGATTATAGCAAGAGGGGATGGCACTAACACCATTACTTCTCGAGGATATCACATTTTTGCTTTACAATACAAACTGAACTAGCATTCAAGCGTAGCACTTGTGATATCACAACAAAAATAGTCAGCTGTCGCCCTGCAATTGCCTACGTCGATTCCATTGCCTCACCTTATTATATTCTCCTTGCTTTAGCCTCTCTCATCTCCTATTTACTTTTCCATGTAGGTGATTGCAGAGCCCTATAAGGAGAGTTACGTCGTGAGACCTGTCTGTAGGTTGCTCATAATATTTATAATTTATCGAGGGGGTTGTAAGTAACAGTCTTTTGAAATATTTCTTTCTTTGTGTGTGTGACGTCATGAGATGATTTACACCTCTCTGACGTCATGGGCTACCCACACCGACTAATCCCTTAAAACTATCCTCTCATATATTATTTCTATTATTCTTATTATCTAGTCACTTAATAAAGACACTTAATACTGAACACATGTTCCTTTTGTCTACGTCTTCTGCTCCCTGTCCTACTGTGATTGGCGACGAGTCTGGGATACCATGAACTATTATCTTCTGTATCATAGGTATCTCCATAAATTTACAACACTTTCGAAGTATAAAAACAATATAAACTCTAAAGATCTATTTAAAAATCATTCATTAAGAAACTATTCTTCTTCTGGTGGATTAATATTTTAATTGGATAAATTTAATAAGGAGTTTACGAAAATTGAAGGAATATTTAAATTATATGTAAAAGAATTAGTAAAAATGAAACAAATAGGATCTTCAATAATAGAAATGGCAGTTCAACTAATTAGATCATCATTAGAATATACGAGTATACCACAATGTCATTAACTATAACAATATATATCAAGGTATATAAAATTCGTTTACACATACATTTACGAGAACAGACGACTATAGTAAAAAATAGGTATAATAAAACCTCCAATTTATTTGGAAGTAGAAGTATGTACATGGGAAAATTATGTAAATAATTATCAAATTCATGTATTTTATAATAATTAATATATCCCAGATTAGTGAAATGACTAATTATAAATTACAAAATAAAAATTAATATTTTTTTTAATTGAAATATATTTTACAACACGTAGTAATAATAATAAAAAATATTTTTTATTACTACGTGTTGTAAAATATATTTCAATGATAAAAAAATATTTTTTTAAATTATTTTGTCATTCATAATTAATCATTTCACTAATCTGGATATATAAATCGGGTTCAATGATAAATCCAGTTCATCAATACTTGGGATATTTTTTGGACAATCGTTTCTTATGGATAATTTTTTTTACCACATGATTTATATATATTTTTATATTATTTAGTAAATTACGTATAAAATATGGAGTTAAATGCATAAGGGAGACTATTTAATTACTGAAACAATACCCCCAATCAATGAAAGGTTTGATAGGCACAGTTTTTGTCATAGATTCCGATTTATTTATCCTAAGAATAACATAGGAACAATAATAGTTTCTTTCATTCCATGCGTTGTTTTGAGCCTCACCAGGTGGCGCTCCAATCTATTGTCGTAACTCTCCTTATAGGGCTCTGGGTGATTGTAAATAGGGAGGTCAAAGTTAAAACAAGGGCCAACAGGACCAACTGATGGCTGAACAAGATTACCGAGGAGATTGTGCATAGCAGCTACCTAGTGTGGTCAAGAGATTTGGAATGATTTGTGATATATTTTTAAGTAGTTTGTTATTGATTGCGTCATTTCCATGTTTCAGTATTTCTGCCTAACCTTGTATATGAACTGGGATCTCTGTCTCACTCTACGTAATTTATTTTGCCTTTTCGCCCATCAGTTCCTCCTGCTCGTTGACCTGACCTGTACTACGTTCGTGCTTTAATAAAGATATCCATACTGCATCGTATTATATCTTCTCTCCGGACTCCAATCTATGAGATAATAGATAATAAGCTTCTCTGGCCTCCCCCTAAAGTTATACAACATTTTCAGTTATATTTCTATTTGAAATAAAATTATTAGTATAACATCAATGGATTCGAGCTCAATGGTCTGGGTATAATTTTCATTAAGTGAATGAACATTATTAGCATATTTTTAACATACTTATTAAAAATACAAAGAACTTAAAATATGCACGAAGGGAGCTCTTTGTCATTCTTTTTGATGTAGTGAATATACATCACCGTAGGCGTTGATTTTGTATGCTTGAAATATATTTTTCAAACATGGCATATTTTTATAATACCTAAGACATACGTACTAGAAGTTGAACTGATTTGGGGCTACGGATGACTTTATACCCGACATGAAAAAAAAAGAGAAAAACAGCTGTCGATTAGAAAACAAGTAGACATATTTCATCTATCTCTTTGTCATCTCTTTATTAAAGTATTAAATGAATCACAAGCCTACTCCTTTTTTTCTATTATGAATAACCTGTTGCTGTTATTATTTTTTATTATTTTGGCGTTATCATAAACAGCTTGCATTTTTTTTCTATTCTTGAGGAGAAACCCTGATATAGATAATAGAAGAACTGAAGCTGTTTATTATAACGCAATAATGAAAATTGTTATTTTTAAATAAAAAAAGGGGACAGGTTTGTTTCTCTCGTCCATGAGTCCAGTGGAGTAAGTAACTCCGGACACAGGAGGGAACTCCGTATCAAAGTTCCTCCTCCAGAATAGGAGAACTTAATATAATTGCAACAATAATAACATTTTATATTATTAATAATAGAAAAAAGGGAGAGGTTTGTGATTAATTTGATACTATAATCAAATAAATGCCAGAGAGATAAATAAGATGTCTCTATGTTTTCTAATCGACAGCATTTTTTTGTCTTTCTATGTCATTCGGTTTATAAAGCAGGCTTGTGAACGGAACGCACAAATTGAACGGCGTTCAGCTGAACGCACGTTCAATGAACAGACGCTGAACGAAACGCAAACTTTTTTTTTTTAAACGTTGAACGCAAAAAAAAAGAGTTTTTGGGCGTTCAGCGTTCAATTTTTCCAAAACATTTCAATGTAGTTTTGAATTAAGTATTTTTTTCTGGGATATAAACAAGGGGATAAATATTTAAAGAAGAACTTATAACTACTCTCCCCAAAACTCTCTATAGAATAGTAAAGCACTTTTTTATACCCCATGTGACAAAAATTTACACATAATTGAATGACCTTTTTATTCATTACATCTTATTACAAATAAATAACTTATTTAGTATTTAGGTATGCAACGATTGTTGAAATAAGTTGAGATTAAGTCTGACTACGGATATTCATCTGGGCTGTGGACTCGGAATCATGATTTGCTCATTGATGGACAAGGGTTCGTGGACTCGAAACTTAAATATTAGGACTCGGATAGGAGGGCCGAGAGTTAAAATCTAGGAATCGATACGAGGACTGGAACAATATGAATTTTTGTCAGCTTTTTTTCATTTCGTCATGGAGCACAAATGACATCTACGAGCAAACCAAATATATTTACAAGGTTAGTCCCTACACGCTTCCTAGTAACTAATTAGCATAGTTTGGTAAACATTTTATGCTCGCGTGTCACAATTGTATACGGATATTTGATGACTATAGATTGATAATTTATTATTTTGGCTTCTGCTGGCTATTGCAAACTGCTTTTTAAGGCGCCATGATGGTCGCGAATGTTTCAACCAAAGTACTCTGAGGAATGTAAGATCAATTCTTACACATTCCCATAGTTCTAAGCGACCTAGAAGCTTGTTGCTTTAAAAAAAGATAATTTGACGCCGCTGACCAGACACAAAAACTTTACCCTTACTGCAGCTGCAGTTAATATTTTGTGTTTTGTTTTTGTTCCTTGTATAAATTTAATGTTAATAATTGATATTGAGATTCAGTTATTTTCTAATGACAAAGACTATATTAACTTTCAATTAATGTAGAAAATGGTTTGATTCGTGTTTATATAATATTAAATGTGTTTTATATTGTAAAGATGATTAAAAAATATATCTCTGTAAAAAGATGCATTCATATATGTTGTTTAATAATATTGATTTGTATTATATAGCTTTGATCTCGTATTTGTCTTGATTATATTACAACCTTAAATATGATTGTATTTAAAATGTAATGTATTCATTACGGAAGAAAGTAGGGATCCAGTTACTCATACATCTAAGGTTTAAAATATTTTGCAGATTCTTAATATCGAACTCGGACTCCGTTATTCGAAACATAAGCAGAGTCTGGTCATCGCGACACTTTTTCAAATATATTTGATCTGAAATTGTTTTTATTAAGATTAAAAATAGTTAAGTTTTTTTCTTGGTGACTGGCGTGTTAGTCTTTTCTGAATGGAAAACTACTACTATAATGATAATTTTGTTACGGGTCAGAAAAATATATACAAGTTGGGGTTTGACTAGGGGTTCCCACCTTTTTTTCTTTGGCGATCCCCCTATAAAAAAATCTCCAGTCTGGCGACCCCTATGTAGTGATACTAGACGTTTTGCAGACCCCAGGTTGGGAACCCCTGGGTTAAATCCAGTCAACAATATAGTATCATTTGAAAGTCGGTTCGGGCTCATTTTTATTATAAAACCCCTAATAGTACACTTCCATTTTTCAAAATTACACATTATTTTTTTAAAATATTTGAACGCTGAACGCTTGGTATAAATTATCCATTGCCGATTTAGGAGCCTTGTGAAATTCTGTGATACCGACCGTACTTTAGTAACAAATAAATTGTCAGATTATATATGTGATGTATTTTCTTAAAATGAAGCATGGGCAATTTTTTTAGAAAATACGAAAAATAAGCGTTGCTATTCTATGAGAGATGCTCTACATTTTTTATGATTGCAACTTTTCGTTTAATTCACTGGAAAATGCGCTTTCGAACATTTAATCATCCTTAAAAATCCCGTTAAAAATATATCTAGCTACAATAGTTGGTATCCTTAGCTTAAGCATTTCATACACAAAAAAATTGAAGAATAAAAGGAGGGGCAAAGAAATATTGTTTTCTTTGGATAACAGTATGAAGATGTTTGATAAGAACCGGTTGATATGCTAGAGTTACCAACAGTAACATTTGATCATCTCACGACTAAGTAGAGAATTCAATATCTTCATAGACTCATAGCACATTTTAGGATCTTTTTTAATTACTCAAAAGTTTAATATTAAATATATATATCTATTTTAATAGTTTGTCGTTATGATAGATTTTGTCAGTTGATGATAAAAGGTAGAATTTACAGGAATAATGTAATGGAGCTGAGTTTTTTTAAACTAAAGCATAGGCATTCTTTACTAAGTACCAAAAATAGCGTTTGTTATTCTATGAAGATGTACTTCATTTTTTATTATTGCATGTTTTCGATTAAGTCACAAGAAAATGCGCTTTTCAACAATCAATGGTCTTTAATCATGCCTTATAAATATATCTAGCTTCATTAGTTGGTACCCATAGCTGAAGCATTTCATACACAAATGTAAACATAAATATTATGAGATGGTATAAAAATGAATATATATTGTAAAAATGTTCTGACTCTGGAGGAATAAGTCGTCGTCTAATCTTTATTTGAAAACCATCATCCAGTGATCGATTTGATGCCTTCTTAGCCCTTAGTCCGAGATGGAGAAAGATGACGAGAACACAATAGAAAAGGATGCGAAGACTCCTATAGTAAGTAATGAATCGCCTGTCTATATGCCTCCTCTTGTGAAAATTAATTTTTAATGCACTCTCAGTAAAGGAATGGGACAATTGGAAATTCCATTGTAAAGATGGATAGGATCATTGCTCACTCCTGGAAAAGTCGAAGGAACGAATCCATTTCATCAGGCCTCTTGGAGGAAACGAAAAGGGTCTCTATTGCAGCCTTAATTACTAAAATTCGACTGACATAATAAATATTGTCCACACTGAGCAAGGACGTCTCCTAGTCTGAATTACAATCACGGAGGAGCCACAATTGAATCTGAACTTCGAGCCTTCCCATGTCAGACAGAGAGAGGAATTTCTAAGAGATTCCTTAAGGAGGAACTTAAACTACCATTCGTCGAACCTCGGAACCTGAACATCCACACCATAAGCTTTTCAAGGAGGCTTACATGCTGCTAAATAAATCTGGATACCGTCCAGCTCCACTTCATAAAATGGCTTCTGATTCCGGAATGACTACTGCTCATAGTTTTATTCAGTATGGCTCATATAGAAAAATCCTAAGAGTATGTCATTCAACGGAATTATTTTTGTTAAATATTTGAAAATCTATTATATATTTTCCTTCATACCATTAAGATGAAAATAAATATTTTTTATTCAAGTGGATATGCTTCAACATTTGCTTATATAGCCTGTAAAATTTAACAATAAAAAAAGGAATAGTCTTGATTCCTTCCAAAAGGCCATAAAGGATAAACCCTATGGCGAGCAACCTTTTAACTTACATGTTTGGGGGGAACTACTTATACTCTAATACAGTAGTTTCCTCCTAAGACCTATTTTTAAATCTATTTATGTCTACGAAAACTCATTTCTAAAAAATATTTACAGTCCAAAATTATAATAATTAATACAGATGATCTCTATATTTTCATAACAAAAAGATGTTTATTACGCATTGGTTTCTCTAAAATACCGAAAAAATATTTTATTTTTCTACTTAAGTGATTTCCTTTAATATCCGTTATTGTGTATAGTATTTATATCGTATGTTCGTTTTCGAGGGATAACTTGAAACTATTTTTATTTGTATTAAGTTTAAATACATATATTTTTACTTATATGTATTTTAGAACGTAAATAAATTTATGACGAATTCATGCTAGCTATTATTTTAAAATATTTGAACACTTTTATTAATTGGTAATTGCGTGAAAAATATATTAATCCACCAAAAACTATATAATTAATTCTTCAATTTATAAAATTCCTCATTTAAATAATTGTGCCATACGTTATAGGTCTTCAGGAATAATTATATTTCATACATAGATAAATTTATGACGAATTCATGCTAGCTATTATTTAAAAATATTTGAACATTTTTTTTGACTAGTAATTGCGTGAAAAATATATTAATCTACCAAAAATTATTTAAGTAATTCTTCATTATATAAGATTCCTCATTCAAATAATTGTGCTATACGTTATAGATCTTCAGGAATAATTATATTTCATACATATAATATATATTACAATTTATAGTTGTAGTTTTTTTTGCCATAAGGCGATACTTTATTGATTTCTATAAGGATATATGTAGACATAAAACAGAAAACTAGAATATAAAAAATGTAGCAAAAAATAATTCAAAACAATTATCAATCGAATAAAAACTTTTTGGCAAATTAGATATTTTCTGTAGAAGTTACACCGTAACAATGAACCATTCTTTAAGTTTTATCAGTGATAAGAGAATCAGAAAATATAGTTAAAATAATGTTAACTCTATTTAAATGATTTGATATACATAAATTACTAACGTAAAATAGGTTGATATATACTTTTCATTTGTGCCGTATCCTAGAAAAATGGCAAAACCCTCTTTCTATACAATTTTTCTATTAAAAAAAAACAAATGTATAGAAAAGAGGGTGTTTGTTACACTGTCGATATTGTCTTTTTTATACAATATAAATATAAACTTTGAAAAGGAGTGGGTAAAAGTTGGGCCAGGGACAATTCGTTTATCTACATTAATTATATTTTAAAATTGGCAACTCATGATGTGATATCGGAAGGTAGCTCAAAAAATATTTGCGTGTAATGATTAGGTTTCCAAAAATCATTTAGTATTAGAAGGATTCGCTCGTTAAATCCTTATATGACTTCCTTCCATTCCTCAACGACCTCTCAGTCCTCACGGAGACCGTCTCAGGCTGAAATCGTGAGGCACAGTAACAATGCTTCACGACGGAAGAGCTTAGTCCTGCACTTATACGGCCCCTTCTTGGTCAGGTTCCACCTGAAACTCCACGTCACCCACGAAGAAATGGATGTATTCGTCGCTTATCTAAGAGACAGGCCTTCTGGAATGGCCTGCCACGGATGACTTCTTCCATCTCAACCTTAGCAGATCGCGAAGGGCATTCAGCTAAAGTTTATTCATCCGGAGTTCCCAAGGACACATCTGATTTGCTGTCTCTTTCAATCACAGTTGATACTCGGGGAACGGGCTCCCAGTACCTTCAGCCAAAGTCCGTCGAATGGCTTGTCATGGAGGTCTTCCTTCTTCCCGGCCGACCTTGGCAGTGCGTGAAGACGCCCTCGGTTGAATCCTGTGGGTCCCCGTGGACTATAGAGAGAAGACTGGAAGATTCTTTGGATCAAAGCTGTAGGAGATTGAGTCTGAAGAGGAACTCCTGAGGATTGACTTTACGCCAAAGAGGTTGAAAAGAGCAGGTTGGGAAACATGGGTTGATCAGGTGTTGCACATTGGATTCCGTCGAAGTCCCGTGGTTCCAGTCATTTATACTCATTGCAGGGATGAGAGTCGAAAAAAAGAGGGATGACAGTAACTTAAAGAGATAATTTTCTTCTTTCTGAGTAAAAAAAAAACATCACAGACGACCAGTTGATATGTACAGTTACCAACATCAGTAAATGCTCATCATGTAAGGCTAAATACATATTTTCACAACTTTAGGGGCCAATTGCGCATTTTCTGAAGCTTTTTGTCATTATTCAAAGGGTTATATGAAAATATAAGCATCTTTTTCATAGTACGGTGTTGTGATTCATTTTGTCAGTTGTTGATAAGAGGTCAATTTTGAGGAATAATATCTATATGGTCATTTTTTATGAAGTAAAAATAGCTAGAACAGAAAAAGGCGTTTTTCTCTTCTTCTCCTTTTTTTCTCAAGCGTCATTTTAAGAAAATACATCACATATATATGTCATCATTTTAAGAGTAAATTCGAACTATAATCTGCATTTATGTTTTTACAGAACTGTTTAAAAAAAGTTTTATTTATTGTATATTGGTGTTTTAGTGTATTCTGTATTACACTGTATTGGTTTGTTAATATATTGAATAAACTTACGTGACCCCCAAAAATAATAATCTGAGGTGTCGAAGATTTGCAGAGGTTTTGTGATTCGTCTTAATATAAATATTCCGTCGAATAAAAACACATCCTTATTGTCGGTAATAAAAACCTGCAACCGTCTTCTCACCTGTATTTCTAATCTCAATATCAATTTACACATTTTATGACATCAAATTCATTATGTAACCTCACATTTATTGATAATCCTTTCATTAATGCGTTCTCATTCAATAAGTTAAAAATGGATAAATAAATATTTATATTTAAAAAAATCAGCGTAGCCCCGTAATATGGACAATTTAAATAATTTCATACAAACTTATCCAATAATGTACTCATCATCAACAATTGCTTCTATTGTAATTGTATTTTGGTCAAGGTTTTTTGATAAATAAGTTCAACATAAAAGGATTAAAAAAGTATTTCATATGGCAACTGCTGGATTATATCCGACAGCTATGGTTACACTAAGATCCTATGAGTCTTTTAAGCCACCCGACAATTATATAATTGATAGTCTCCCATAGAGGCCCAATTGTAATAAAACATAAATAATCAGATTTTACCAATTATAATATACAGTCAACTTGTCACCAGCGGACATTCTAGGGATTCCTCTTAAGTGATCGTTAGTTTCAGATGGTTTCAATAGTATTTTTATCTTCTTCGGGGAAAATTTGGATGGAAGCTATGGAAGAGGGACCTCTAACATACGTTTGGCTATATTTTTAATATAATAAATCAAGCTATCTTTGTCCAACTACGTTTATGTTTTGAAATATATATTTCCTATAAATGCGAGATATTATTGATAGCATTGACAGTTTTTTACATTCGATACAAATTATGGTAGACATTTGAATGAGTAGATAAATCTAGCTTACAGACGAATATTACCGAATCCTCATTTTATGAAAGAAAATCAAAAATCGACTTTAGATCAAAAACGAATCGTAAAGTATGAAAGAAAGCAAACTTAAAATTATGAGTCCGTTTGACTCATAATAACGCCATCATGATTATTGACATCCAAAAAGAATCCAGTCCTTTAGTGGAAAAACTTTCATCTACCAAGAAATAGTATCTTTTTTTGACGAATATTACTATGACTGGCGAGCGTGGGTTCTTTTGATGCTCACGTGAACTTATTCTAAGCCCTTATAACACATACATATCATATTCCAATAAATTAATCTGACAAAGTATATACACTGAGTATTTTGAATTCATTCCATCAAGATCGAAAGCAAGATTTTATAGTAGTAAGAAGTTGGGTGCTAAAAAAATTTATAAACTTCCGACATTTTTATTCGTTGATGCATCTTATATCAAAAAAAATGAATCGAGCATCAACTTGAGTTACCGAGGCCAAAAGGACATACAAAAGTAGGGATAAAGGAAAAAAAGATCACTTACACTGATAGCAGCGAAGTGAATCAAAATGCCTTAAGTCAATCAGGACCTCTTCACACAGAGACGCACTTCAATCACGGCTTTTCACAACCCAACAAAGTATTTACTAAACACATCTGACGTCATGTCCATCCTATCCCATGGGCTTCCCTCCCATTGGTGAAAAAATGTGCTCATCGAGAGCCTTTGGAAAGAAGAATGCAATATGTACAAGTCGAAGGGACGCCGTTGTACACCGCAGTGCATGCGTCACGTGACTTATGTTGAATCCAAGCTCCTCTAGTAGGGAATCCTTTTATCCAGTCCGATGGCTTTTAAGGAAGAAGAACAAGGGTGCATGATAGGGTACAAGTCGCTCAAGTGACGTCAGAGTGTGCTTCATGCCAAGGAGAATATAAATATTTATATTCTCTTGGTTTCATGCATTTGATTTTAAAAAGGGTTGAAGAGAAGAAGAAATAGAGAGAAGAGAGAGAGAGGGAGGGAGGGAGGAAAAGAGGGAGAGAGAGAGAGGCCCGAGTGGATGAGGATGAAGAGAAAAGGGGATTCCTGAGTGGTGGGGTAAAGGGAGGAGACACAAACAAAAAAAAAAAAAAGAGGAAGAGAAGAAATTAGAAACCGAATTCCATAGAGAAGAGTCTGAAACGGAGTTTGTGACACTGCCTGGGATAGAATAATGTCATTGGAATCACACAAGCGTTCTCGAGACACTTACCTTTCTCATCCTCCAGTTCGTTATTGATCAAGGTAGAGTAATGGACACTCAAAGATATATCAAGAGGAGTGAGTCTGAGTCTCATTGAGTCCGTTGATCCTTCTCTTCTTCTCGTTCGCTCTGATTGTGTTGTCTTTCAGGTGTGTTTGAGTCTGTCAGTCGTGTCTCTTCGTCCTATTCGGAATTGCTCTTCTTCTCTTTCACACTTGGAGTCAGTCCACTTGTAGGGCTCTCATTTCACTCATTCATGACAGAAGAATCATGACTCAGCCAAGCTTCTAAGACACGCAGAGACGGACGAACGAACTCGATTTGAAGACACTCTCGCCCACTTCCGAGATCCATCCATCCCTCGATAGATGTGATGGAGGTCATCACAGGCCCTGGAAACTCCCGTCGACTTCGAACGCTCAAGAGGCGAAAGGAAGAGAAAAAAGCAGAGAAGAAGGTAAGAGATCCCGACTCGAGAAGGAGTGTCTGTCTTGTCTGTCTTTGTTTGCCTGCCTTGGAGAAAGGGAGATGAAATTGCTGGGATTCTGAGTGTTCTCGCTGACTGAAAGTCCAAGCGGCGTCTCTCAAGATGCATGCTGCAAGATCAAGGCCAATCAGAATTCACCCCATTTTGAACAAGACTTGCATTTATGACAGATTTGAGTTCAAAGAAACGATAAATGAACGGAAGTCCATAGAAAAGAGTCGAGTACCGTGACACAGAGTCTCAGCCTATTTTCAAGATTGAACGAATTATAGTTCTAATATCATCGAATGAACTCATACAACATGCAGTGTTAGTCTGTATTGATATGTTTTTCTACCATTCAAACAACTCGATTGATCCACAGCCATAATGTAGTGTGTAGATCCATGTGTCAAGCCCATGAACAACTCTGAAAGAATGGGTTTTGCATTCAACGTTGATGTTACACGTTGAGGACCAAGTTTGAACACGCTTTACTCTGGATGCTATAAGATCGTTCAAAAGAATAAATGGCATTACTATAAGGATCATGCCAATCCTTTAAAGCTCATTTTTAGGATATAATAATAAAGGTATTAAGATATATTGAAAGTCATTCGGATGTAGGTTTTTATATAGTGTACATGTTATTAAGAAACAAGTTTAGAATGTGAAAGAATATGAAACCAAATGGTCGTCGTACGCACCCATCTTTAATAAAAGCTGGCATTACAAAGGACAAGTAGACGAGCAATGAGCTAACCCTTGCCAGAATACTGTTATATCGAAGCAGTCAACATACTTACAGATGTATTTTCATTATGAATTGAAATAAAGTAATATGATATATACTTGACATATGTTAGGTTAAACATATTTGAGAAGTGTTTGAAAGGACATAATCAAGACAATGTATATTGGAATTTGAACCGGATAGAGATAAAAGACAAACAAAAGCATGTTCCTAATTTAATTTAATGAAATAGTCACTGAACTAGTGCAGAGAAAAATAGAAAATAAAATTATATATAATTCGTCCAGAATGAATCCACTGACCGAATGTTATCAGATTTATTTGATTTGATTGTATATATTTATTAGAAAATTGTACATGTATTAAATTGATTTTTTGCTTGATTGCTTTCCTGGAATTTCTTTATCCATTCAAATAAACATTCTTTGACTCTTATTTAGAAAACAACTTGTAATACGAAGGAAGGTTAAAATAACATAATAACCATAGTACTCGATAGCAATAGATGTCTAGGATACAGGCTCAAATCCCCATTCAGTCTTAACAACTATCATCATATTTAAAAAAAAATAGAGGTGAGCTTAATTATAAAAAATATTTTATAATCCTAACTTATTAAATACTGGAGTGACTCATTTTAACGCTACAATTTTCATTTATATAATCTAATAGTTGCAACTTCATCAGACCATATAGGGGGGATTATTCCTTATTTGACTCGTGTGTTTATATTTTGGGGCGATTTTTTCGGATATTGCGAGTCAACGCCTTCAACTTTAAGTATTTGTGATGGGTAATACGTGTCAATTTGACCCAATGGCTAATCAATATACGACGATGAAATTGCCACTGAAGAATGTGCATAGCGTTTTTCTTCATAGACAAATCCATGCATTCAGTGTTGATTAACTAAGACTACACACATGAGTGAAACTACGTCATATTGCCACAACGACTATATTTTCCAGTCCTTGTGCTATGGAATTATTATTTAGTACCAACATGATAACCAACTATACGTATTCAAAGTAGATTGACTAAGATGATGCATGAATGTCATTGGTCCATAAAGGACTATAAATACTTGAACATTTTGATTGGTCGAATAGCAATTGGATTATTATTTTATTCCTTTTTTATGTCTAATTGGTTAGATTGAATTGCATCCGAATGGATATGATTACTCCTAATAGTATTAAAATGACTCAAACGAATCCAATATCTTTATTACATCCAGAGAACTGTCTAAGCATCCTTGCAACTCAATGTATTCATTCCTATTTACTTTCGTTTTATTGTCTCTTTAATGATGGCTTGTTCTTATTTTACAGAGCATGTGGGCCTATTTTGTTGTATATTATTATTATAAGAAATAATTGCCTAGTTATCAAAGGTATCCAACTTAGAGAGGCATAGTATAAAATATTGTTTAAATTAGGTGAACATCTGTTGTGGGTTATTTTGAACAAAAGGGCTTTCGTAGGAGGCACTTAAAAGTCACAAAAGAGGGGGTCACCTAGGCGGATTCAATGACGCAAACAAAGTGGACAATACATTTGTTGGTGGCTTATATTAAAGGAATAGTTATATGTTTAGTTCATCAGAGGTTAGAAGGTAAACTATCTTGATATAATAGCATTATTTACACGTTTGCATTTAGTTTTATAGCAGTTGATATGAAACTGGTACATAATGAAAATATTTCAATATTTTTTGAATGCTGTTATTTAGCGATTTATAAATCATTTAAAGTGCAAGCTAATATGTAAAGACAAATGATGTAAAATAAACAAGGGTCATTAACTAAATTTATTTATTAAAAGCGTAGCTATGCCTTTGCAAATGTATAGAATAGCTATGACATGGAATTATTTAATATTTGCTAAATGATTTTGATTAATGATGCACCAGATCACAGTTATCTACAAACAAAGAACACCTTTTGCAACTTTGTGGTTGTTTCTATAAATTGTTGTTTCTCCTTTGATAATGTTTGGCTTGTTTGGATATAATAATGATAGTCTCATAACAAATTATAATATGTTTCATGAACATGTGGTAATATTTTGCAACAACTAATTCTTGACGACAAATTCCTCTCTTAGCTCACAACGTAAGCGTATTTAATCCTCAATCCTGATGCCACAGATTCGACTCCTCACGAGAGCTACTACATTTTATAAGATTCTATATTGGATTGATTTAATGCTTATTCATATATATATATATATATTATAATATATATATATATATATATATATATATATATATATATCAACTCAATCATGACCATATGGACGAAAAAAATCCTAAATGAACGCCATATTTTCTCAATGTAGACTAACTATACAGAGCACCAGAGAGCGCTCAAACCTTATTCAGCTAAGAAATTGCGTCATATCTTACAAAATTAAAATTATTAAGCCCTTGAGTTCGGTAGATGAGAAATGT
>CP045899.1:11696411-11727860 GCA_013387185.1 Caligus rogercresseyi
ATATAATCAAATTATATGCAAAGAAAAGCTTTAAAGACATCAATAAAAATTTTTTTAATGGGAATGCCTCACAAATAAAAGCAAATTACTTCCTTTAAGATATGCCGTGCTTATGAATTAGATATCTGTGAAAGCTTTTAGGGAAGTAATATGGACTGTATAAACAGTATTGTTTGCATTTATGAAGGGATATAATTGTTTGTGTATGTTTAAAAAATTAAGTCATTATATACAAATGGTACTGATTCTTCAATGTATACCTTATGCCATGAAAAAGAAGGGAGAGAAGTGAGGCAAAATACTCCTCCCTTTCTTTTCTCTTTCTATCCAGGTAACACTAACAGCCGTTACCAATGGTAATTGTATATTCTCATATCAAAAGATCAATTTTTGGGGAGAGTACGTGCAAAGATGTATTTGCTTATATCTCTTAAGTATAGCGATTTTTAGAACACCAAACATATCAAATGAAAGCTTTAATATTTTGGTATACTAAATCATGTCAATTTAATAAGTAGAGAGTTATATGCACAATGTACATTAAAAAAGCCTATCTCGCGTACAAAATGACGCATATAATGGATTATAAATGCGTCAGAGACAAAGTAAAATTTTGAGAGGATACCTTGACGCAAATCTAAGAAACACATTATTATTTATTTTTTCATAATCGATTTCTTATAGGTCAATACAGGCTCTGAATCATATGATGTAAACTCAGATTGTACTGAATTCTGAATTGATAGAATGCAACCAAGGTCATTTTTGGATTTATCATCTAAAGTTTTACTAAACTTAAAAGTACTATTTTACTCTGAAGCGAACAAGTCATCTTCTACAGGCGAGTGAAGTTAATTGATACAAAAAAGCTATGAAATAAGCTAACAATACACACTCCATTTTTTCTTTGTTTTTAATGAAAACTTTGTTTTATTAAAAAACATCAAACATACGTCTGGTAGTAAATTAGATTTCCTTAAATTAATAATAATTATTGAAGTCTGTAACGTCCACCATTTTGAAGAAATTTGCGAAAAACTATATTTTTACTAAATTTTTAAAACTTTGGCCTCGTTGCGCGACCTCGTAATGTTGACCGATTTTGTTCAAACTTTGTATGTCGTCTTTTTTATCACCAAGAAACAGGAAATCAACAATGTTTAACATTTCAAACTTTTGAAAAATAAGAACAACCCTAATACACATATATATACAATAAAATCCATTAAAAAATAAATAATAATAAAGCAAAGTCATTTGACAAAAACAAAAGAGGACTTTATATTGGCGCTATTTTAGAAATGTTTTTGGCAACTACCGTTGCTGCACCACGTGTGGGGGCGGACCTCAGCTCGGGAAACGAATTCCACAGATCGGCGGCGAAGGCGGAAAACGTTTTTTCCTTTACTTTAAGTGGACAGGGGATGATGCCCAGCGACTTTGATCGGCTCGACCTGTTGTTTTCTGATGGTAGGTTGGTGCGTGAGGAAAAAATGGTTTTGCCGATGAGACTTCTCTCACCGCACCCTCCATCCGAGCTGGAGTAAGCTTTCCATGTTTCTAGGGCTACAGCTTTCACGGCGATCTCATTCACTGACGGAAGACCTGCTTTGCGAAGTAGGTCAGGAATGCGGATGTGGTCAGTCCTCTTTATTCCTGTAATGGATCTGGCCGCGTCATTAATAGATACTTGTACTGATTTGTACGCAGCAGAGGACGGACTTTCCCAAGTCTCACATCCAAGACGTGGGGGAATGACAGCAGCTGCTGCGTAGCAAATTTTTCCAACTAAAAGACCTCTTGCCAGTTGCCTTAAGTACTCTCCTCTAGGAAGGTGGAGAGCCAGCCTTGCAATAAGTGTCGCTCTTTGTCTGGCAGCTTTAGCAACTCCGTTCTCATGAGGAAGAGTTGTGAAATTTGAGTCGAATGTAACTCCAAGCAGCTCCAATTCTTTCGAGGGACGAATCAAATTTCCATCAACCAACACAGAGAACGAAGCTAAGTCTTTATTGCGAAGGTTACCCCCGACCATGAGTTGAGTTTTGGAAGCGTTCAGTACAAGACCATTCCCCGCAGCAAATTGAGCAAAAAGTTTTGCTCGCAGATCCAACTGAGCCTTAACATGGTTTAGGTCTCTACCAACAGCCCAAATGGCAGTGTCATCAGCGTAGCCCGAGTTGTCCTCCTCACCGATACCCAAGCAATCGGGCATGTCAGCCACTAGAACTAGATAGAGTATGGGCCCCAAAATAGACCCCTGTCTCACCCCAAACTCCACCCTCAAAAGGTCGGACAGGGTACCATTCCAATCGACACATTGCTGGCCGTCTGATAGGTAAGATGTGAACCATTCCAATGCCGATCCTTTAACACCTATAGCTCTTAGTTTGGGGATGAGCTGACTCTTGTCAACGGTGTCAAACGCAGAAGAAAGATCGAAAGCAAGAATCCCAACCACATTACCTTCCTGTTTCCCTCGAATCCACTTTGTATGGGCAGTGGCTAGTGCTGCTGCAGACGATCTGCCAGGACGAAAGCCAAACTGAGAATTGGGTAATGCACTCACCTTGGCTAGATGGGACTCCAAGTCACGTTTCACCACCGTCTCAAGCACCTTGGACAGGGCAGGTAATATTGAGACTGGACGATAAGAGGCTGGGTCAGCTGGACTTTTCCCCTTTCCCTTATATATAGGAATAATCCGAGCTGTTTTAAAGCCACTTGGAACTATCCCAGAGGCAAGTGACCGGTTTACAAGATGTGCAATGGGTGCTGCCAGAACCTCTACACCTTTCTTCAGAACTGATACAGGAACTTCATCCAAGCCCAGCGCCTCCGTGCTCTTCATGGCTGATATCACTTTGGCGATTTTCCCCGCGCTAGCAAAGGAGAAAGAGAATGGCGAAGTTGATCTCGGCCAACTCGAGGGTGGAGCAGACACAGGTGGTATATTTGCTCGCAATTTATCGACCTTGTCTATGTAAAATTGATTCATAGCTGATGCTGCTTCTCTATTTCCCTCCGTAGAAATTTTCTCGATTGTGAGAGAGGCAGGAAGGGCTTTGAGAAGTTTATCTAGGTTCGTACGGATTTTATCTCTCTTAACCATAGAGGACACCCTGTTACGGAGCCTTCGATAGTCCTTTCCGGTTGCCTGGTCTCTGGCTTTCATGAGACTTAGTGTGTCAGAAGAAAGGTAAAGACTTCGGCCGTCCTTGACCGTAATAGTTTTGTAAGGGGAGACCACGTCCAGGGCTGAGGTGATGCCACGCAGTAGGAATTGATGACATCCCTCCACATCTTCTATCTCATGGATATTATTCCATGGCCAAAGACTCAGAGCGGCTTCAAGGTCTGACTGACGGATTTTCTTGTAGTTCCTCTTCACAATGCTCTTGGCTACTTTCTTTTTATTGCATTTGATTTGTGCGAGAACGGGACGATGATCAGTGATTGCTTCCTCCAGTACCTTGACATTCGCCTCGACTCCTGAATAATAGATGTGGTCAATGCAGGAGACACGATGAACACCAGCAAATCGACCGTACGACCTCCATGTTGGAGGTGTTGCTGCATAATTTAGACCAGCATTTTTCATCCCTTCCACAAGTCGGTTCAGGAGGAGTCTCCTTGAGTATGATTCATCCCTGGATCTTTGAGAGTCGAGGTTAAAATCACCCAAGACGACAATACCACTGGTAGTTTCAGAAGCCAGTCTGACTTGTTCGAGTATCACTTCTAAATTATCCTTTTCCATGGTCAAGCCACTTCGACCACAGGACGACCATTGTCTGTAGATGCCTCCAATTATAAGTGTGTTACTTCGTGGAAGATCTAGCTCAAGCCAAACAGTCTGTAATGATAAGGTCATCAAGTCTTTTCTCACTCGAGCATTTGCTTGAACAGCCAGATCTGACTTAACAAGCGCAAGCACACGTGTCTTCTCTTCTGGGCCTACTAAGGGCAGGAAGGGTGTATAACCATTGATATTGAATGTGCATGCCATCGCTGGAGGAAGCTCTGTTTCTGTGACAATTGCCACATCAACATTGTAAGTATCTAGGAGGCTAGAGAGGGAAAGCTCCTTGGTGCCCCTGGCCAAGTTGGAAGCGTTCCATGTCATGAGCACTAGACTCGAAGGCTCGCTGTGAGCAAAGCCATCTGCTCCGAAAGTTGTGCCAAGATTATTGCCAAATCTGGTCTCGTCGACACCTGAGCGTTTTGAGATATATTTTGAGGAAAAACCACCGGCTGTATCGGAGGAGTTATCGGAGGTGACACTGCTGTTGCATATGTTCGTCCTGGCTGAACATGGGAAACCCGGTTTGGCTCCGATATGACATTGGGGGAAGGCCTATTTGTCCTGGGGTTTGTACTTGAACAAAGTTCTCCGTCAGACGTGGTACTGACTTCTTGTGAGACTGCTGTCGTGATTTGATATGGGAGTTCCGATTTTGATCCCCCTTGTTTTGAGAAGTTTTTGGGGTCTGGCTTTTCCGAGGGATGCCCCGAAGCCCCCGGGAGCCGTTTCCCTGCCTCTGTTTTTTTAGAAAGACCTGAAAGAGCCTTTTTTGAACCTCTTCCTTTTTTCTTGCCTTATCAAGCCGTATAGCCGTCTTGACATGGCCATGCCAATCAGAGCATTCCCTTCGAGCTTCGTAGTTCCCGAAGCATTTTAGCTCAGTGCAAATCGGAGGGTGTTTTCGTTTGCACGTTTCCCTATCACAAGATTTCTTCCCCCACATAGACTGACATATCTTGTCTTCTTCAGCCTTCTCCTGTGCTCCATCAGCCCCAGCCAAAGTCGTAGGGATGATTGTAGGCAGTATTTCCTGTTGAGGTAAGATCCTATCCTCTGAGACAGACGTGACAGTGGGTGAGGGTACCACTTCAGATACGAGAAGTGCAATCACTCGTATGAGGTCTTCCTTAAGGAGCTTGCAGCACACTTTTTTTACATCTTCCACTGATCCTCCGGTGTTTTTGATGCTTGGGATGAGATCATTAAAAACATCCATTCTTATAAAATTACTAGTATTTTATATTTATATTTCCATAAACACAATTGAAATATTTATTGCCAATCATTAACTGAAGGTCTTATCCATTTTTCAATATTAATGAGAAATACTATTTTGTTTATTTTATTTCATTATTTTATGGCCTTATTCTGTTATTGACATACATAATGAGTGTGAAAAGCAATAAAATAGTCAATAAAAATAATCACAGAGGTCTAACTTTGATCACTCAACGCTAAATTGTCAAGAGTAATCAAAAATGAGGTACAAAAAAATTCAGACGACTTTTGTACATATGATTAAAGTATGCATGGTGTCAATAGCTTCTCCATGGTATTTTGTCAGAATTTTTTAGAGGAGAAATAAATAAAAAATTATTCGAATTTCCTCGTTATTACATACAAACTTTGGGCTTTCTATGTCACTTGTCTTTTTTATTCGTAAAATCTAGTTTAAAATAGTCATTTCCTCATTGTGTAGTCAATTCAAAGGCAACTAAATTTTATATATTATTTCCACTAACCTATGAAATTCAAAAGTTTTGAAATAATCAAAATGAATTAATATGTCCCAAAGCTTTATTAAAATAATTCTGTTCTAGTTTCAAAAAAAGTTATAGTTTCAGTAACACATGCAAAATATAATAATAACTCGAATAATGTAATTAATAATTCTTATACACATTATAAAAAAGTTAATTTTTAACTTGTACTGCTAAAGGAATCGGAATGAATGAAGAAATCGAATATTCTTTGGAGAAGACAAAGTGTAAGTACTTCTTGCTCAACGATTCAGCAGATACTGATACAATATAATGAAAAACAATAGCATCACTTTGTTAGTATCATTTGTAATGATGCGCAGTGATGCTGCTAAAACATCAATAGGGTGATCCATGTCGTCGTGCGCTACAAACTTATATATAGGAAGAAAGAGGTTTTAATACGCCCTATAATGTGGTCGTCCAAGGGAGATGACTGAAAGAGATTCACAGCTGAATCCGATCCAAAAGGTTTTTACGTAATAGACATATCTTTGATATTTCAAGAAAAATTGTACAGACAGCAATAGATTCAACAAGAAATCGTAGAAAGTTTGGAGCTATCATTGCCATTGATTTTACTAAGGCATTTGAGTCTATTTCTTGTATTTGTGCTAAAGGCCGATAAAAATCACAACATTGAAATAAAGAGCATTGTCTACAATAAATCATTAAAGTTCTTTGGTGGTGGTGAATTATTTCTTCTATTGCATCCTCCATTTTTTCCTTTGATGTCCACAATACCTAATCACAATTTGGATTATATTAGCCAAAAAATATGTTGGCCAAGGTGGCCAGTTAGTGCACATGCTTTAGCATGGTAACTGATTTATACATTATAAATGATGTAATATAAAACATTATCCAGGTCATTCATTTTAATTTTAATACGTAATTAGTGTTGAAAAATAATGACTAATTCCAATGGTAATTAAACTTTTCCCACCCTTCACTAGGAACAAGTGAAGCCTTCCTTCCTGTATGTGCTGTTGTAACAATTGCCCTAAGAAAACTGTCTCCACTTTAAAGTTTGCTAATGTAATTAGCAATGTTTCTTGAAACTTTAAATGAGGACTCATTAAATAGTTTGTCTTGGTAATAATGTATATCATTTTTTGTCAATTGCATAATTTAGCATAGGAGTATTAATTTGTTCTACAATGAATTATTAAATGAAAGTAAGACTTAATGATTTTATGAGAAATAAAGCAAGAATGTATATATTTCATATATCTAAGAAATATTATTCATGTGTTTGAATAATTCTACACAAAGTAACTATAAATTAAGCAAATCTGTTTAAGTTAAGTATTGTATAATGAATATATGTTAATGAAGTGAGTATCAGTTCGATAATACGGGCGTGGTAATTCCACGAACTTTTTTTGCGCAACACAAAAGGTGTCCCAAACGTTTTTCTTGGGCAAGTAGCTTTATATTTCATAAATATCATTTGAAACTATTACAATTTAAAGTTCATTTCTCGAAAATGGACCCTTCAGCATCAATGCAGAGGTTGAGGCGCTTCCTGAAGTCAGAGCAGGACTTCCTGATGTAGGTCATCCATGGCAGCCCAGACATCATTGACAGTAGCTTTCAGGTCACTGATGTTGCTGTGGTAGACTCCACAAGCCTTGTTCTCAATGTGCTGCCAGATGGAGAGATCCAGGGGGTTCAGGTTCGGAGATGAGGGAGGCCACATTTCTTTGGACCAGACTCCTTGGATCCCAGTTTGTTCTCGAGGTACTTCTGGATGGCCTTGCTGTGTGGGCAGGGGTCCCATCTTGAGTCCAGATGTACCCATTATGCCCGTAGGTGGCCTCTAGGACAGGGAAGACATGCTTTACAAGGGCCTTCTGGTACGTGGTGGCATTGACAGACCATCAAACCAAATTGGAGAAAAGGCCTTACCATCTGACCCATGAAGCCTAGCATCATCGCCTTTTGGGGGTGCTTGGACCTTGGCACGAACCTGATCTCAGGGTCAGCACTCTTTGTGGAGGTGCTGATGTACCTGTCATTTCGCCTGTTGGTGTATTTGTCCACAGAAAATGTCTTCTCATCACTGAAGACAATAATTCGTCCCTTAAGATCATTTTTATAAAATTCTTGATTTTTCGGTATCTATCCACCCTCTTTTCACGTTGAAGAGAGGTTAACATCTGCACCCTCGTCTTGGGCAAGCTTTTCAGACCAAAATGGTTGAAATGTTAGCAACATTGTGGATTTCCTGTTTCTTGGTGATAAAAGAAGACGACATACAAAGTTTGAACAAAATCGGTCACATTACAACGAGGTCAAAGTTTTAAAAATTTAGTAAAATATAGTTTTCCGCAAATTTCTTGAAAATGGTGGACGTTAAAGACTTCAATGATAAATATTAATTTAAAGGAAATCTAATTTACTACCAGACATATGTATGATGTTTCTTAATAAAACAAAAGTTTTCAGTAAAAACAAAGAAAAATGGAGTGTGTAATTTTTGCATATTTCATAGCTTTTTTGTATCAATTAACTTCACTCGCCTGTAGAAGATGACTTGTTCGCTTCAGAGTAAAATAGTACTTTTAAGCTTAGTAAACCTTTGGATGATAAATCGAAAAATGACCTTGGTTGCATTCTATCAATTCAGAATTCCGTACAATCTGAGTATTTTTACTAAATTTTTAAAACTTTGACCTCGTGCGCCACCTCGTAATGTTGACCGATTTTGTTCAAACTTTGTATGTCGTCTTCTTTTATCACCAAGAAACAGAAAATTGACAATGTTGCTAACATTTCAACATTGAAAAATAAGACAGCCTATATATATATATATATATATATATATATATATATATATATATATATATATATATATATATATATATATATATATATACAGGGGTGTGCAGGCGAATCTAGACTTTTTTTTTGCACGGAAACAAGATACTCATATCAAGAACAGATCTTTTAATTGACTTTTTTCATATCACACAAATTTAAATGACTTTTCTCTTAATGTTCATTCAATCCAACTTCCTCCTTTCACAATAACAGCCTCCACACGGTGCCTGAACCTCCAAACGGCATGAGCCACCTGTTCCCTGGACAAGTTGGCCACTGCCTGGATGATGGCAGCTTTCAAGGAGTCCACAGTGTTGTGAGCACGCTTGTTAGTGTCCCTCTCAAGGACGCCCCACAAGTAGTAGTCGCAGGGTTGAGGTCAGGGCTGCTGGGGGGCCAGAACTCCTTTGACCAGAACATGTCGAGATTCTCTAAGCACCAGTTTTGCACCAAATCGGTCTGGAGTCTTTCTTTCCGGTGTTAGGAATCCTTCCTCGATGTCCTCCGACTCCTTGAAGGACTTGGCAATGCTGTAAACAGTAGCTTGGGGAATTTGAAGAAGTCGATGATCTCCTTGGGCGCACGGCCGCAACGGAGCGCCACAATAATGGCCGTCCTGCGCTCAAGTTCCGAGGACATTTTCAATCTTTTTGTTATTAAACAAAGCTCATAGGATATACTAACCAGTTCATACATTTTTAAGCTTCTACCCTAACTGGTTTCTGAGATACAAGTACTCAAAGTTAGTCTAGATTCGCCTGCACACCCTGTATATTTATATTTGCATAAAAATATTGCCGGTTTATGAAATACAACTCAGTTGAGATCAATTAAGTGGATGTTTAGCCATTACTCCCTTCGTTTACACGTCTTGGATTGTCCTTTTTATTTTTAATCACGCATATATTCTCTTTCGTAATTAATATGTTTATTTTTAAACTCTTTACTTATGTGAGGTGTTGTTTTTTGCTTCCAATAATTGCTTTATAATCTCCAACTTCCAACAAGTGTTAGATTGGTCCGAAAATAAAGCTTCGTTTCTCAAATACGTCTATTCTTGGCTAAGACGAAGTGTTGTTGATGACTCTCAAAAGACATCGAATGAAGAAATAAGTTTTGACATTTGTTTCACTTGCCTCCGTGCGACTAACTTACTTTAAATTAAACGTTAAACGCTTCAAAATATCCAAATTCATATTATAAATCAAAGAAGCTGTAAGAGTCTAATAATATTGACATATATTTTGAGTTGTTTCAAAATTGGAGGGAAATTAAAAATACTAAATTTGCTCATTCGTTATAATGTCCCCAAAACATTTATTTTATAAGTAGTATTGATTCTTTATGTTCTATTCGCTGCTTAATCATTATGAAGATTGTGTCTGTATGTAATTTTTGAAGTATAGTATTGTTCGTGAGTTCATAGAATTAGATTTAAAAAAACACTATAGGTATAGGAATAAGTTTTAATCGTTTTTCCATATACGGAATTACTAGTATCCTTGTTTCATTTCTAGCCTTTCGTTACATGTATTTAAAAGGTGTGTATGTCAGATTTGCAACGCAGTATACCATTTTGTTTTGTTGTGCTAACAACAAGTATTTTTATTGCATCAAAAAACTTCGGAATTTGTTCCAAAAAAAGTTGCATTTGCGGGAAATTATTATCTACGATTATCTTTTGAAGAAAAGAAAGGGTTTTTCGCATCGTATCATCACAGGCGATGAAAAATGGATTCACTACGGCAAATCTAAACGCAAGATAGTATGGGAGAAGCCAGGTGAACATGTTCCATCTAAGCCAAAACGTAATATTCACGGGTCAAAAGTCATGTTCTGCATCTGGTGAGACATGCGGGGCTTAGTCTACTATGAGCTGCTGAAACTGTCAGAAACCCTCAATTCCCAAAGTTATCGACTTCAACTAATGTGTTTGAAACAAGCTATTCAAGAAAAATGGCCGGAGTGACGCAATATACACGTATATCAAGAAGGAGTGAAATGGGAAGTCCTACCCCACCCGCCGTATTCACCAGACATTGCCCTTTCAGATTATCATTTGTTCTGGTCGATGCAGTCAACACCTACTGGAGAGTACTTCCCCTCATATGACAACATACAAAAATGGGCCTAGGACTGGATCGCCTCGAAAGAAATAGAATTCTTCACTTGAGGAATCCGTTTATTGCCTGAAAAATGGGTGAAGGTTGTCGCTTCAGATGGGAAATATCCAGGCTTGTGAGCGTTCAGCTTTTTTTGTGTTCAGCGTTAAAAAAAATAGCGTTCCGTCAGCGTTCCGTTCAATGTTTTTGCGTTCATCGTTCCGTTAGCGTTCAGCGTTCCGTTAGCGTTCAGCGTTCAAATATTTAAAAAAGTGACGACGTTTTTTTATATTGAAAAGATCTCCAGAAAAAGTGATGACGTTTTTTTTAGAAAATAATTTCCAAAAAGTAACACGTAGTGATGACGTTTTTAGAAAAGAATTTCCAAAAAAAGTAATACGTAGTGCGGACCTTTTTTTAACGAATTTCCAAAAAAAGTGATGACGTTTTTTCCGAAAAAAAGTCCAAGAAATGCTTGGAAAAATTGAACGCTGAACGCAAAACTCTTTTTTTTGGCGTTCAACGTGCAGCGTTCAAAAAAAAAGTTTCGTTCCGTTCATCGTTCCGTTCACAAGCCTGGAAATATCTGAATAAAATCATTTAATATTTCATTTTCAAATATGTATTTTTTCCTACATCAAAACAATTAAAACTATTCTCACACCCTATATATGAGTCCTTATGTGGACTATAATGAAATTGGATAAATATAATGTTCGTTACATTTTCATGTACGAGTTGGACTATGATCGCTGTGGAAATTGGATAAGTCAGGTATTTATTTATGATATTTGAAGCAGTAATGAAATGCACAAACAAAGCATTTTTTCTTTTCTTTTTTTAGCTTTTTAAAGAATCTATAATTTCGTCAGCTTGACATTCTCTGGTCTAATTTTAACAAGGTGGAATCCTTAGAGATGTTCAAAAATTTATAAATACAAATCTTGAGTCGCTTCTATGTTATATTTTTGTAGGTTAATTATTTTATAATCTTACTATAGTAAGGTAGAAGGATTGGCCCTGCTAGATTATGACATGGCAGATATTGCAATTCAAAAGTTAGGCCTTTCGGCCTATGAACTATCGTACCTGAGTTCTGAAATGGGACATGGAAGAGCCTTATTGGCCTAAAAAATCCTATTAATATCGCCGAGAAGTTTATGGAAACTATTTCACCATTTACATACACACAAATCTCAACAAAAAGAAATCAATGTCGACATATTAGGTCTAAGATCTGCACTACACTCTGTTAAGGAGAGAAGCTTTAAGTTGGAAGCTGTAAAATGCTTTGGCAAAGTTTCGGAAGAAGAAATGCTCAAAATCTTAAAATTCAAATCTTGAGTCGCTTCTATGTTATATTTTCTGTGGTTAATTATTTTATAATCTTAGTATAGTAAGGTAGAATAAATAAGTGTTCTTTCTTAATTCTCTTTGTTCATTGCCTGCTATTGTTGTAAATTTAAAATCAAGTGCACCTCTTGTAAAATACAATTTAATTGTTGAGGAGGTTTCCAATGACAACAACATTGAATGTTCAAACATTTCCATTCTCATATTTTTTCATCAGAGAAAATTGTTTGGAGCGACAAATCCGAGCGATCGACCTCAAAACGGCTAATACAATAATTGTTTTTTATTCTCGCACTATCAAGATAAAAAAGGATTCACTTGATAATTGATAAACAACATTTCTATAGAAAAACATCCAAATAAACGTTTGAAAATATTTTGAGCAATATCAGTTTTATGTCAATACCAAGCGCTCTGCTCTTTTTGTAATGACAACACGGAGACCTCGGAGTATCTTTTGTACGAGTGCAGCGCGGTGATGCCCATTAGGAAAATAGTGGAACCTTTGTTGCTGGAGGAGTTTGGTATTTTCCTGAAGAAGAAAGATTGGTTGCTTGCAGTTCATCCGGAGAGTAAATGCGCTTTCCAAGCAGACGCCGTCCTCACCAAAGCATCGGTATGATTTACGCCGCGAGAAGCAGGAACCGCCCCATCCCCACGCATATGGCTTCAATCATTTACAGAGAGGTGGAAGCCCTTCTCCAAGTCCGCGTTCCAAAGTGAGCTTTATCTTACTACTTTTTATTTGTTTACATTATTCCCCTCCTCCCCTCCCTTCTTAATCAAATCAACTGATCATCTCTTTTAAAGCCTTATCCGATCTTCTTTTCCGGTCTTTTTTAATTTATTTCAAATATTTATTATTGATATTAACACTGTTAGAATTGAATTGATTCCTGTTTTAAGAAATTCCTGTTTTTTTTATATTAACTGTCGAATATCTTTTTATAATATTACTGCACTTACCTGTTTTTTTTAAAGAATCTATTAATACCCCCACCATTATTTTATTGTTAATTCCTTTCTAACTCGTATATTACATCATTGCCAATGAATATTTTTAGATGAGTGTCACGAAATACATATTTAAAAAAAAATACCAAGCGCTACTTTAGTGAAATCCCTCAAAGGGTATGCTGTACAATTAACTATCGTATCAGCCATGATATATTTATGTTTTAAATAGCCCAAAGTTCCTTAACATAAACTTTACATTAATGTAACAGCATCGACCATGCATCGGTGATGCTCTTATGTTTGTACATATTTATATATAATAATCAATTGCAAATAGAGTCAGAAAGGTTAGGACTTTTTTTTCACCGTTGACTTTTACATAATGTACATCAGTAGTTCCCAAAGTGGGAGGCGCAGAACAATTGCAGGGGGGGCGCGGGAAAAACGAATGAATGAAAATATAAATACTGTAGACTAAATAACACTGATAAACAATGGACAAAAAAAGGTTGAGGTTTGTATTAATTACAATGTGTGAAATAAACTGCAATGGACTCTGAGAACAAAATGCGTGTATATTTTTTTTTTTTTTGGGGGGGGGGCGCAAAAAATTCTATGTACCAGCAGAAAAAGTTTGGGAACCACTGATGTACATAAAAGTCAAAACGTAAAAAACATAAATAAACAATATAGACTTTTATGTTATCATTATTTATTTTAAAAAAACACAAAGTATTTTATTTTGAACTCAAGCACCTTAGTGAACCACGATATGTTGCAAAGAAATCTGTAATTTTTATAATTATATTTAAATATAATTAAAGCTACCCCAAATATAATATTAAAAAAAGATGATTTTTATTTTTCCTCTACGGCTAAACTTATTTTTGAAGAAGCCAACAACGGGTTCTCAATAGGAGACTTCAGTGGGGAGCACTTTGTCCTTATGAATGGCACTATTATTAGGATATTAATGATATATTGCAAAGAATAAATAAAGGCGCTTTCTCTAAATATGATTTATTTTGTATAAACAGTATAGATTACGCTCATAAGAGGTTTTATTTGATTACATATGTATGTATATTTGTATTTGTGTTCTAGTTGATCTCTTAATAGCTAGTATTATTGAGAGCATGCCGCCGCCTCTTATGTGGTTGTTTTCCTGTTGCCGGGATTAATTATGCACATATAATAAGGATCGAATAATCCTTGTTTTACATACACGATGATATATATTTATATTTCTATAATTATAGCTGAGCATTAGTGTGTAAACATACGGTACATTTTCCTTGTATTTAATTCAGAAAATGAGGAAACGAATACATACATGGCTAACTCATTTCTGAATGCTTTGTCGGGTTCTTTGTTGTACCTAAATCAAACAAAGCTTTTATACAGACGATACTTTAGCCATAGTTTGATTATAATCAAACTATGACTAAAGTAATTTCCTTTTATGGTAATGAAATATATTTGTATGTCCACGATAATATATATAAATATAACTTAATATAATACCTAAACAGATTTCTTAAATTCAAGACGAAATAAAAATACTTCTAAAACATAAAAGAAAATGACGGTATTCACACTTTAACGTAAGACCATCGCGTTTTACTCGTAATATCATAAACCAAAAACTCATAACCATGAAATAACCTTACTTTTCAAATGCGTAAAATATACTTTATCTTCAGAACAGAAGAACAAGTTGATACGACCAAAATTTAAGTTTTAGATACAGTATTTTTATAGTCATAAAATCATGACAAGTAGACTAGTCAACGGTTGGTCATTAGATTAGAATACTTGTTTTTAGTAGAATGATTAGAAAATACTAATGTTCGATTCTTTTTTTCTTTCAGGTCAACATGATTCGGCGTTCCTGTGCCAATCATCCTGACAACTTCTGTTATGTCTGTCGTCGGTATCCCAAAAAGATCAACAGCGACGTATATCTACAGCAGTGAAAATGAAGGCCGCCTACTTTCACTACTTCAGGTGTAAGGTGGGGGACCAAGGAAAGAGCTGGGCATCACTCATCTGCTGCACAAACTGCCATACAGGCTTGACTCAGTGGTTGGTGGGCAAGCGCGCGAGCATGTCATTGCGGTGCCCATGATATGGCGTGAGCAACAGAATCATCATGATGATTGTTATTTCTGCTGCACAAGCATCGCCGGCTTCATAAGAAGAATAAAGGCCACATCAAGTACGCTTACTGCGTCTCTGCTCGTAAACCTGTGCCTCATGATGACGAGAACCCCGTTCCAACACCTCCAGCTGATCAGAACATACCTGTAAGCAGTGGCGAAGAGGATGGTGATAATGAACCTTTTGAACCCGACACTCTAGAACCACACTTTCTGAACCAGGGAGACTTAAATGATCTTGTAAGAGATCTTTCGCTGTCAAAGGCGAAAGCAGAGCGCTTGTATCAAGGATGCAGCAGTGGAATCTACTTGAACCTAACACCAAGATATACTTGTTCAGAGCACGTCACAGAGACATGGCTGAGTTCTTTAAGATGGAACACAAGATGACATTCTGCAGTGACATCAACGGTCTGTTGAAAGAACTTGGGTGTGATTACGATCCTGCAGACTGGCGTCTCTTTATCGACTCAGGGAAGAACAACTAGAAGGCTGTTTTGCTCCACAATGGCAACGAGAAACCATCAGTCCCACTAGCTCACGCGTTCGGTATGACAGAGACCCATGATACTATACGGCAGCTGCTTGATTCCATCAAGTACAATGACTTCAAGTGGCACATCTGCGGAGACTTGAAAGTGGTGGTGCTGTTGTTAGGGCTGCAGTCAGGCTACACAAAATATATGTTCTTCCTTTGTCTCTGGGATAGGAGAGACGACAAGAATTACTGGACGAAGAAAGATTAGAAAGAGTGGAAGGAGAAGGAGTATACCTGGTCAATACAACGTGAAAGATGTCGCCCTTGTCGACCCAGCCAAGATTTTTATTCCACCACTCCACATAAAGCTCGGCTTAATGGAAAGTTTTGTACGGGCAATGGACCTGAATGGGCGGGGGGTTTTATACCTTAAGGAGAAGTTTGGCAACACCTTGCTGGAGGCCAAGATCAAGGCTGGTGTCTTTGTTGGACCACAAATTCGACAGATTATGAAGGACGAAACCCCAAAGAGCTGGCAGCGTGGAGGAGCTTCAAAGCTGTGATGGACAAGTTCTTGGGGAATGAGCGCACGGACAACTATGAAGAAATAGTGCAGCAGATGCTGGAGTCCTTCAGAGAACTTTGCTCCAGGATGTCCCTGAAAATCCATTTCCTACACCAGCACCTGAACTTCTTCCCTGACAACTTGAGAGTTGTCTCGGACGAGCACGGCGAGCGATTCCACCAAGAGATTTCACTCATAGAGACACGTTACCAAGGGCGGCACAATCCGAATATGATGGGCGACTTCTGCTGGTTCCTGACACAGAGCAGCACAAACGCCAAGCCAAATGCCTAAAGCATTTTTAATTACATTTAATGGCGTTTTTCTGCTATTTCTATAATTTGAAGCATTCATGATGTAATAAAAGAATAAATGAATTTTTGTAAATTTCAATAAAATTCAGAGTTCTAGGCAATGGGAATATTTCTGTAACTGAAAATCTTGACGTGATACAGCAAAAACGGTTATAATTTTTGAAATCAACGTACCCAAATTAGTCCAAATCACTTTACACATCTCCAGTATTTTTTTGTTGTTGTTCAGTGTTATCAAAGGTTGACAAGCAATCTTTTCACAAGGCATGATAGAGCGTAGAATGTTTAGACACATTTTATTTACTTTTGATGAACGTCCAGGTTTGTTGAACTTTATTCGGAATCATACGAATAAGAATCTTGATTAGTAATTGTGTCCGTATCACTGAAAAAAAATCAACTTTTTTCTGTGGTCTTGTTTTTTTATATTTACCAGTGTCTTTTTTGAAAGACTTTATCATAGCCGGAACCATGTGCCATGCGAGTGATATGTTGGCCCAAGGAATATTTGATTTCTTTTCTTTGTCCGCCTTTGTGAGGAAGCGATTGATATTTATCTCGTCTAGTGCCTTTTTTGATCCAATGTCAAAAATTTGAACAAAGAGACTCCTGACGTATATTAATTCTTATATAATTTCCAGGAAGGGCTTTCAAACAAAACAATGTGCAATGTGCGTCTATTGCACATGCAGACTACTTATATGAAAGCCCTATTTACGTCATTGAAGGAGCAAAAGAAAAGACTAGTCTAAGTGGGAAGTAAATGCCATTGTATTGTCACAAAATAGGGTTTTTGTAAGCTGCTTATCAGATAAAAGATATATATAGGTATATATTCATACTAGAATATGTATTATGTAAAAAAGATTTGATATTAAGGGCATATTACTCAACTGCCTCCATCCTTGACATTTATACTTGTTTTAAAGTATAGAATGGCTTGAACAGATACCCCTAATCAAATCCTATAACAGGAATTATTTTCAGTGTTCTTTGGAAATATCCTAAGTACAATATGTTTCATTACTGTTGTGACTTATTGAAAGATACCATTTGGCATAGATAAGCCAAGAGGTTCTTTAACAAAAGTAAGGGGAAATATATAAAGCTTTGTATAATACAAGAAATTTACTTAATAAGTAAAAAATATATACGATTAAAATATTGGTTAAGATGTTGTAAGCGACCCAACAGCTTTGATTTTATATTGACAAATTATGGGGTTTTTGGGACTCCCCAATGTGCATATATATCCACAATATGGTGAAGCTCAAAGCATATAAAATATATAATTCAAAAGAAAATAAAACAATTATATATATCATATAAAATCATTATTGAAAAGCTCAAAAATGAGAAGTAGGCAATTAAAGAACTTTGAAGCAGTTTGACGTGTTTTGTATTGGTCATTGACTGAAAAAACCTTACATCAACATGCAATAACTCTAACTGGTTAACTCTCATATTCAAATTTCTGATCAAACCAATCAAAATATAAAGTGTTATTCAGTTTAAGTTCTTCATATGATAATGATGTTGAACCCAAGGAAAACGAGAGTACTCTATTTAAAGGATCCTTTTACGTTAATGATCCTCATTCTTGAAGAAGAAGAAAGCTGGTAGATAAGAGAGACACTACAGTGCCCTCTAATTCAATATTAAACCATAAAACGAACCACAAAAGGCCTTCCTACGTACCTTTATGAGCAGAGGCCTATAACCAAGTGAAAGCTTTACAATCTTTGATGTATTGGAAAAAAGTACTACATTTCCCTTGGTCATGCCCCCATGCGTGTGCAAAAAAAATCATGCAAAGAAGTTATTTTTCAATTCATTTTTCATAGAGGCAGCAAGTGTACTTTTTTCCAGAAGAAACTTGTGAGAAATTACATATTTAAAGAGATATAAATAAACGTTTCAGGATAAATACAAATGAGGAGCGATAAAAATGATTAAAAAAGATATGATTTTTTTGGCCATAAGGCGATACTTAATTGATGATTATTAGTGGATGGAAGAGAAGATCTGATTAAAATAAACTAAAACTAGAGGCATATATACACTCAGAGAGTGCAAACCTCCGCCGTCACGGGGTCCTTATGAGCCTTCCGAGGCGGATTTTTCACGACTGGGCGGCGTAGAGGGACGGGGAGGGTTCCCCTAGACGGAAATTCCGAGAGGAAGACGCTCCCGGCACCCGATTTATCAGCACAGCGACATCTATTGGCAGAGTAGGCTAACTTTAATATTTATTAGTATTTAGCTCATTTTGCATCTTAATTCTGCACTCAGAGATGCCAAAATTTAATCACTTGTTCCTTTTGGCACTTCTAACAACTCCACAAAGTTTCATCCGAATCCGTTCGGTACTTTTGAGTTATCCTGCTGACAAACAAAAACCAACACCAGTGAAAACTAGAGGCATACACTCAAAGAGTGCAAACCTCCGCCGATCCCCACCTAATGAATCACTTAACAGAATTACAATCCAATCATATATGTCTACATAAGTAGGTGTGTTTGGTGAATAATGAGTGAGGAGAGAGCAAAGAAAATAATATATACACTCAGAGAGTGTGTACCTCCGCCGATCCCCACAACATTCCTATCCAACATTATCCCTTTCACACGCCCGATTTTCTATCTCTAATCATTGTTTCCTCTCTGTTAGCTCATTTTGCATATTAAAAAGCACTCAGAGATGGGAAGACGGAAGAAGTTTAAGCTACGTCACGGGTTAACATAGTCCTGAGCTGATATATGAACAATAATACGTCAATGAATATTTTTTTAGCGTTTGTTCTTTCCTACTCCCTGAATAGAGACCCCATTTCATTATTTAGTATAGTATTTTGCTCATTTTGCATATTAAAAAAGCACTCAGAGATGGGAAGACGGAAGAAGTTTAAACTACGTCACTGGGTTAACATAGTCCTGAGCTGATATATGAACAATAATACGTCAATGAATATTTTTTTAGCGTTTGTTCTTTCCTACTCCCTGAATAGAGACCCCATTTCATTATTATTAGTAGTAGTATTTTGCTCATTTTGCATATTAAAAAGCAATTAGAGATGCCAAAATTTAATCACTTGTTTCTTTTGGCATTTCCAACAACTCCACAAAGTTTCATTTGAATCCGTTAAGTACTTTTTGAGTTATCCTGCTGACAAACAAACCAACAAACGCCAGTGAAAACAATACCTCCTTCGGCAGAGGTAATAGAGACATATATACACTCAGAGAGTGTGTACCTCCGCCGATCCCCACAACATTCCCATTCAAACATTCTCCCTTTCACACGCCCGATTTTCTATCTCTAATCATAGTTTCCTCTCTGTTAGCTCATTTTGCATATTAAAAAAGCACTCAGAGACGGGAAGAGGAAGAAGTTTCAGCTACGTCACTGGGTTAACATAGTCCTGAGCTGATATATGAACAATAATACGTCAATGAATATTTTTTTAGCGTTTGTTCTTTCCTACTCCCTAAATAGAGACCCCATTTCATTTAGTATTTTGCTCATTTTGCATATTAAAAAAGCACTAAGAGATGCCAAATTTAATCACTTGTTCCTTTTGGCATTTCTCACAACTCCACAAAGTTTCATTCGAATCCGTTAAGTACTTTTTGAGTTATCCTGCTGACAACAAACCAACAAACCAACAAACGCCAGTGAAAACAATACCTCCTTCGGCGGAGGTAACTAGAGGCATATATACACTCAGAGAGTGTGTACCTCTGCCGATCCCCACAACATTCCCATTCAACATTCTCCCTTTCACACGCCCGATTTTCTATATCTAATCATTGTTTCCTCTGTGTTAGCTCATTTTGCATATTAAAAAAGCACTCAGAGACGGGAAGAGGAAGAAGTTTAAGCTACGTCACGGGGTTAACATAGTCCTGAGCTGATATATGACAATAATTCGTCAATGATTTTTTTTTTTTTTTTTTTTTTTTGGTTAAAAACATTTTATTCGGTTGACTGCAAAATTTTATACAGTGTAAATAAAATACACTAAAATTATTATACAGAAACAGAGTAAAACTATTCAGGCAGTTGCGAAAATACATAATGAACATTGTAGTTCATATTTACTGCCCTGAAGAATAACCTTATATAAAAGGACAAATCATTTATTGGTTTGGTTTAAAAAAGCACGATGTCTTCTTAAAATCCTTTTGATGGTGCTGATGTAGAGCTTTGATCTTTCAGGGACATATTTAATTATATCGCCAGCCCACTTCCACGTTGGGGCTCCTACATCCGGATTTATATGAACAATAATACGTCAATGAATATTTTTTTAGCGTTTGTTCTTTCCTACTCCCTGAATAGAGACCCCATTTCATTTAGTATTTTGCTCATTTTGCATATTAAAAAAGCACTTAGAGATGCCAAAATTTAATCACTTGTTTCTTTTGGCATTTCCAACAACTCCACAAAGTTTCATTCAAATCCGTTCAGTACTTTTTGAGTTATCCTGCTGACAACAAATAAACAAACCAACAAACGCCAGTGAAAACAATACCTCCTTCGGCGGAGGTAATTAAGATTCAAGCATATTAGAGGCTTAAATAAGGTTGATTTTGTATAATACCCTTTTAAATCGTTAGAGAGATTTAGGGATCACAAATATATTAATCATATTTTTCAATGTGTCATTATGAAGAAACAATATTATTGTTGCATGTCTCTCTCATTCGCCACCATTGAGATATAAATATATAGTGAGCTCATTCCATTCAATAGCAGAGAAACATCGTTCAGCTGTCGCCTGTGCCCAATGTAAACAAAGTAATTTGATCTACGTCATCGTAAGCTGATCATAGAGATAGAATCATAGAGATATAAAGATATAGAGAGCTTATTCCCTTCATCGTTATCTGTGTGTCCAATATAAACAAGTAATATGTACTATGTCATCGTAAGCTGATCATAGAGATAGAATATATCTCTATGATCAGCTTACGATGACGTAAGTACAAATTACTTTGTTTATATTGGGCACATGTAACAGCTGAACGATGTTTCTCTGCTATTGTAGGGAATAAGCTCTCTATATCTTTATATCTCTATGGATAGCTTATATCTCTATGATCAGCTTACGATGACGTAGATCAAATTACTTTGTTTATATGGGACACAAAAATACAGATGATGGGAATAAACTCTCTATATCTTTTTATCTCTATGCTCGCCACGCATAACTCTTATATTTTACGTAGGGATAACAATAAGGCATTTTTCGCTAGCCCATCAATCCACTTATTATTTTCATTTGGTAACATTGATTTCTTTATTTTTCTGCGTCCGATAGTCAGGAGGATGACCCATTTGCCAAATCATAAGATAAACCATATAAATATTTTTTTTGTCTATGAGCCGTTGTTATAATCAATTAATATTAATAAATGAAATATGAGGAGTTCTCCATTCAAAGGGTTTGATAATGACATGGAATAAGGCTCATGAAGAAGAGACAAATAGCATTATTTTAAATGATGAATTTCTTCTTTTCCTGAAGTGATGTCACCTCCTCCTCAAGGGCCGCGAGTGAAGTGATACTTTCATACATATTATCAAGAGGTTTTCCCCCTCTGAATTTCGTTTAATCAATCACGTCTTTCCTTAATTATAATTAATACTCAAGTACACATATATATATTAGAAGCGCACTAAACATGTAAATAGTGAGTGAAGATAAGGGGGGGGGGGGAGAGAAAAATGGCGTCGTCGGAGGACAAAAACGAAACTTATATCAACATAAAAGCTCTGTACATTTCCCTTCTTTGTAAACAGCCTTTTAATTATAGGCTTAGATCAATATTGGATGTGTCCATATTGTGGAAAACAAAGGGTGAGGGAATGAGCACATTATTTATTGTAGTTTACTGAGATTTTCTCCCTCATCCATGTCAGTCACTCTAAAAGTACCTAATGTTTTCTTAGAAAACAAAAACAAGATCTTAGATTCGTAGTCTAATTATAACGCTATAATGCTTATTTACATCCAGTCGGATGCAATTCTATCGAACCGTATAGACCAAAAAATAATAAAAATAACGAAAATATGCTGTTATTACCTCCACCGAAGGAGGTATTGTTTTCACTGGTGTTGGTTTGTTTGTTGGTTTGTCAGCAGATAACTCAAAAAGTACTGAACGGATTCGGATGAAACTTTGTGGAGTTGTTGAAAATGCCAAAAGAACCAAGTGATTAAATTTTGGCATCTCTGAGTGCAGAATTAAGATGCAAAATGAGCTAAATACTAATAAATATTTAAAGTTAGCCTACTCTGCCAATAGATGTCGCTGTGCTGTAAAATCGGGGCCGGGAGCGTCTTCCTCTCGAAATTTCCGTCGAGGGGAACCCTCCCCCGTCCCTCTACGCCTCCCCAGTCGTGAAAAATTCGCCTCGGAAGGCTCATAAGGACCCCGTCATTGAGGACGGCGGAGGTTTGCACTCTCTGAGTGTATATATGCCTCTAGTTTAATATATTTTTAATAAAAATACAGTCTTTAAAAAAATTTACATAAATTAAATTATATGGATGAAAATTTGGGTAAATTCGTAACATTTAAAATCAAAGGGGGGTCGATGGCTCAGTGCGTTAAGGTTTGTTCAACTCTACATGTTAGGGGCGTAGGTTCCAATCCCGAGAGGAGAAGTTAACCTCATTCATAAGATCCTAGGTTCGATAGACCAAATAGGCAAAAGAAAATTTACATTAGATAATTATTTATCTCAAATCAAAGATAAAAAGATTTTGAATATATAAAATATATATATGTTTATTTATATATATATATATATAATGAGTCATATTAACACAAGGAGACATATTGCAAAAACATACGAATTTTTGAACAACATATAATGTTTTACTTGAGATATATTTTGATCTCGATGAAATATATGTAAAGAAACAAAAAATATAGCTGAAATTAACTTTTGCATATTAGGAACTAATCAATTCGGTCGATATTTGCATTAGGATTGCTTTAACATGCATAAATGCATCCATTTCGATTGCAGTTTTTGCTCAGCTCAGCTTTTCCTCCACTTGCTTCATTTGGTTCACCAATTTTGAGTTCATACCAGGACCTTGAATGGAAGGAAATTTTTTTGAATTTTTAATCTGTAGCTCATATGAAATAGTATTATTTTATAACTTTTCTTCTACACTTAATATACTTACGAAGAAGTTTATTTAAAAATAGTACTCTACATAAAGTGACCGTTTATGCAAAAACTCAAAAATCTAAATGTGCCACATAAAAGTGAGACCAGATTTGGATTCAGGAGGTCTCATTTTAGTTGTCTATGAACATTTCGTTTCCTGTGTTATCTACACGTAGGACCAAATGAGATTCAGCTAAGATTATGTTGGAGAAGATAACTCACCTTTTAGAAAAGTACCGTAAAGCATGTGAAAGAATACTACACTTACTGGAAATGAATTCTAGTTAAGTGGCATACGTGATTCTGCTTCAAACAAGGCCAAGTTACAACACAATGATGAAGTTTTATCAGAAGCCTATTGATTGTGGCTCCTTTCAGCCAAAAGTACCACACGACATCCGGAACATCTCATATTATTGCAGTCTATGAAAACAAATAGTAAGGCAATCTTTGTTAGTATTGATCGTGTGTTCCTTGGGAAATAAAACAGTAAGATGCAAAGAAAAGAGATTGAATAAAGGTGAAACGAAGTACAATTAGAAATTAATCAATTTCAGCAACTTCAAAACCTGATACGGATCATCTGTGTATTTGGAGACTCTGCTGCTTCCAACACTTGGAATTATGACTCAGATTTTAAAGATCTGCCGTCGATATTCACCCAATCACAAAGAAAACACCGAGAAATACGTTATGGGACCAAAGCATTTATTTTGTAAAACAATCTCCAAGGCTCGTTTCTTTAGCTATTAGGATGAAACTAACACCAACTCAACAGGCAGCTTTAAAGAAAGTATTCATTTAAGAAACTGATGGAGATACATCTAAAGTGTTAACTTTGTATGCAAAAAGCAGTGGCGAGATAATAGTAGACAATTCGTCAGAAAAGTGGATGCGACCTAAATTATGTTCTGTAAATGGGACTTCAAAGTTAATGCCATCACTTGGCAACAAATACAAAACAGAAGAACGACTTATTGTGGCAATAATATATCTTATAATCCAAGAATTGATCATAAAACTGGAGAGATAACCTCCCAGAACTGCTACAGAACTGGAACTGTGATGATACTGTATGCAATAGGGTGTTGTTGGGATGTCGACATCATATTGATGAAATAATCTTATCCTGAGTGTTTGAAGATTTGAAAGTGGAAACCTCAAATCCCCTGACGTTATGGTTTTTTTGACGATTGAGAAAAAACTGGAATCTTGTATCACCTGAAAGTCAAGAGAATATCGAACGTCTAAATATGAATGGCTATTCTAACGAGGCTAAGAAATGTATCTCTGACTTAAAAGCTGATATTTTATGACTGGCACATTCTGGAAGGAACTTTAAGCTTGATGGTTATAAGGAGTTCCTTCTGTTGTGTGTTGTATACCTTGATATTTTTTGAATCTCCTGGGGCCCCTGCACAAGACTAAGTGGATGGCCCAAGCTGCTGTACATTATCAAGTTGGTTCTGTTCCAATAGAAAATTGCTGAGCTGCCAACTGTTACCATCACAATGAAACTACAATTTTTAAAGCTGAGGGACTTTTTCACGTTTGCTATCCTCATTTACAGTTCGTTGTGGATACAAAACAGTTTCAGCACCAATGTAGCATGGAATGACCTGAAGATATACAAACGTGTACTGATGTTTGAGTTAGTGCATCCAATTATCACAAAGAGTGCCATTAACGCACTAAATCCGCATCTGATTCCGTGAACACCTTAAACTGTTAATGAAAATTAAAAAAGAACCTCTATTAACAATAATACAACTTTATTGAATGTAGATTTATAAATTAAAATTGTATTTTTGTAAAAATGATATGATTTTTTAACAATGATATTACATGACCCATAAGTTTTGCAAGTTCGATCAAGAAGTTTTTAGGATTTTCTCTTGTTTGTCCGTCGAAAGAGGTGACATTGAAATGAGGAAAAGTCAAGTTCTGTATTATTAATATTTTTCCAAAATTCAGGTTTGAAATCCTTAGTTATGTTAATATTTTTCCTAAATATATCTTTCACCACTCAAGAACGCCCAAACAGAACACATCCTTGACAATGTGGGAGGCCCAATGGCTGTCCATGAATTCCTGACAACAATGAAAGCATTTCGTCCCGGATTATTGGAAGGAGGATATTTCATTGTAAGATGAAAAATGTCGCGAGGGTCGTTGCTATGGTGGCCAGACTAAAGCACATCTTTACTAAATGGGGCACTACCCCAATTTGTCGACTCTGTGAAGTTGAAGTAAAAAATACCACTCTCTTTTTTTCTGCACGTATCCCCGAACGAGATTGGAGATGGACGAGCTGGCCGAGGAGATGACAAGAAGTAAAGATATCCGGAGTATCTTCTAGGAGCCTTAATAACAAAGACATTTTTACCGGCTGATACTGGATTGAAATACTTTTTAATCTTATTTTGGTTATTTCTTGTTCATCATATATTTTTTTCTTCTCATCCTCATTATCTACAATCAATTAAATTTTTAAAAGTAGGTTCTCTTACCTAACTCACTGCAAGGAATATTTATGTATACTTTGAAAGGCCTACTTACAAAATATATACACATATATTTGAATGCATTAAACTTCTTTATATTTATTAAAAAACTTATAATTAATCCTCTCTTTCTCAGCCCTTCATTCAACTTGAATGATTAAGATGCATCATCCTTTAAATAAATTTTCATTGAAGTCCCGCGTGCTTTTCATAAGTAATTATTATTATCTTTAGTCATCCATATTTAATACATATATTATGAAAAATATGATTAATATCAAGGTAATTGCATGGATTTCTAAGGACTTATTTATCTTTTAAATACATGCAGTGGCATAAAAGATTATGGATTGACTAGATGGGGAGTATTTTTGAAGACTAAGAGAGAAAGGGATCCTTATTAGAGAATCACTTTTTGTTAACATTTTGAAAACTAATTATTTTTGACAATTTTATATTTTAATTATTTATATTAACGTTCATTCCTTCATTTGATCGTTCCATTTCCCAAAAAGGATTCATTAGATCATGTGGGAGTGTTTTAATGACATGACGATTAACGGAAAATTCATTGCAGCAATGTTTAATTTATTCACCCAAACGTGTTTTAATGTCATTTCTGAAAATTGCAGAGTCCGATTTGGACCAAATTGTCTTTGACAATTGAAGTTTGAAAGTGTGTTTTGGAGCCTTTGATTATTCCCGGAAAATTCGTTTTCCATATGTTTGTGCTTGATAACGTTATCTACGATTCCTTGATAATGGTGCGTTAGATTGGAACAAAATGGAGGAGTTGTTATGAAATATTTTTGAGCGAGGGGTTATTATTGGAAAATATATTCTTTAAAAATTTGTTCTGTTTATTCTTTGTTCGGTCCTTTAAAGGCCGGTCAGCCTTTCTATGGATAGGTTTGAGGTGCAAAAGATATTAGGCGAAAGTGAAACCTTCAGGAAAATCATGGCTAGATTATTTTAATTGTTGTTAAAAAAACTCTTGGAGAATTTGTGTGATTTGCAAGATAGAAGGAGAATATTTGGTGATCGCCGTATTTAAAAAAATCCAATATGGATTAAAACGAAGATGCAAATCAATAAAATATGGAGAGAAATGATATCCATCGATTAGCAGATAGTCTTACATGTTTGAGATTTAATTCATGGTAATTTATTGTTCATTTAGATTTATTATTTCGATTTTTTTTCGGGATATTATTTTGTCTACTAACAGCATTTTTTACCTTATGTTGAAGAACTCGTACTCACAAACGACGACAGTGGCTTTCTCAATTAAGACTCCTTGGGAGTATGTGGATGATCTGGTTCCCCCTCCAGTTCGAATCTACAATATTTCGTTGAATTTTACGAAATTATAAAAAAATATCTGAACAATCATGTGAACACTTATATTTTTCATCAACACTTATAATACTTTGTTTCTTTTTAATACTATAACTCATTGTTTCGACAATGTTTGTGGATAAATTAATGTGTTTTAGAGACTTATTATAAAATTGGTTATATATATATATTTATTTATAATGTTCATTTATGTTTTGTTTTTAACGTAACTGTCTTAAGATTGTGTTTTTATCTCCTACTTTCTAGTGTATTCTTATATTTTTACACTGTATGGATTTTAGCTAATAAATAAACCATTAACCATTTAAAAAAATATATATATATATATTGTGTAACTTTAGATATAAAATTTAATTTTTAACGACAACATTTATTTATATTTTTTTGATGGTTCATATCTATACTTCAATCAAGTCTTTATAAAAACACATAAAGAGCATACTAATTCTACTCAATTCATTAAAAATAATAAAACATTATATGCTATCTACATTTAAGTTCCCATACAAGTGCATACCATTATTTATTATTTATTATTATTTTATTTTATTTATTTATTAACATTTATTGATTTAGAAAAAAATATATGATTTTATATAATAAAAAAATGATATACAAAGGATTGCCATCCGATTTTGATGTAAAAGCATCAAAATCGGATGGCAAACCTTTGTATATCATTTTTAAAATGAGTCAGTATAATTAAATATACACTTTGTACTCTATTTTTGTGCTTCTCCAATCAATCCTCCAGACGTAATTCAATTCTTTACGTTGGGTGAGAAACAAAAAAAATATACCACTTTCGAACTATGATATTTTCATATAAGAATGGGTTTAGAAAGATAAAGGGAATATAAACGAAAATTCCTGTAATACACGCAAGAGAGAAATAAGACTTCTAAAGTGTCTTCACATTTCCTTTACCATTACTGTAATTTGTCTCCTTCGAAGAAAAAAAGAAGATCTCTCTTCTAGCCCTGTCTTACATAAATCATACACCATGGCGCTACAATGTATTATTTGAAACAATTACAGTAATGAGGTTTAATGAAGATTAAAAATAATTGAATGGCTTTTATGTTTGTCCCCTTAATTAATTCAATATTTCATCCTTCAATGGTGTCTTTCTCTTTGAGACATGCATCATAAGCAGGGAAACCCCGTTCGGTTTGTAGTTCCCTTAGTGCATTCCAGGATTCTCCAATAGTAGGGGGGGGGGGGGGATAATCATCAAGTTCAAAATTTCACAACGCCCATTTGGGATATGATTAACACTATAAATACAAGAACTTTGACACCAAAATTAACTCTGTATCTTGAAAATAACCCCCCACCCTTGAAAATGAAAAAAAGAACCAAAAAAATGGCCTTTTCTGCAAATTCCGCCTGGAATGCATATGCTATTCTTACTGTTTGCCTATATAGTGTTGAAACAATGCTTTCAAACCCATTTGATATTTAATAAACACTAATAATAGAACTACTGTTACACCTCAAAGGGACTCTGTATCTTGAAAATAATCCTTCATCCCTCTTTAAAATAGAAAAAGAACACAAAATGAGCGTTTTTTTAAGCTGTTCAGCCCTCAGTTTGCCAAGACTAAAACACTGAACTCATTTGCATTTTTTTAATTTCAAATACAAAACAGTTTAATCATCACATAGACATGGAAAGAACTTGAACTTTGAACTTGAACAGTTTTAAGTAGCATCTTATATTTCTCTTAGCCTTTCAAGACTTTCTTGGAATTTTGCATATTCCAGTGTGGTTCGGTCACTCCTCTTGCCTAGGTACGCCATGAGAGCATCTCCAAACTCCTGTGCTGTTTTCATCCTCCTCTTCCCACTGGGCAGTGTCACCTGGATTCTGAAGATAGGATCGACTTTAGGCAGAAGTGTGGTGCTTTCTCTGGCAAACTGAACCTCAACCTTCATTCTCTGCTGCTTTGCATTGTTGTTCAGACTTTCATCCACAAGGAACTTTTCAACTTCTCCACTGTCAGTGAAGGGCCACCAAAGGATTTCAGTGTGTCCAGCATGTTTAATCTCCTCCTCTCCTTTCTTTGCGCCATTTCCTGCTTTTCTTCTGCCCCTCTCTCAAATTTTTCCTTCATGCGTTCAGTCCAGTTGAGCTCGACCTCTCTTTTCGCCTGGGCTGCTGCCTTGAATCCTCTGAAGGATGGAACCTGTCCATTCCTCAGCTCCTGGCTCTTTTGTAAAATGATTGACCTACTCACTGCATTCAGTGTGCCTAGCTTCTTCAGTCTGTAATCCACTTTGCCACATTGTCTCTCCATTCCAATGTTGTGCACAGGGGTGCCATCAATGTTACTAGCCTGTTCACTGACAGGGTAGTCCATTGGGAAGGTCTCCTCATCTATCCCATAGTCCCTCCTCTGCCTGGCCAGGACAGTCTTCAGATGGGGTAGCATGAGATCTGTCAGCTTCTTCACTTCATCCAAGTGTTCGGCAGCCACGTCTGACACTGAGTTCAGGACCTCTTCCGTGTAAGTCTTCTTTACGCTACTGAAAAGCTTGTCAGACACTACAGGATACTCAGGTGTTGTGAACGTTGTGTAGTTGTCGCTGATTGGCTGCCCCAAGCCTGTATGCAGTCCTTTGTAGAACTCCCTGAGCTGAGTATGGGTAGCATCTTTCTCTATGGTTCTGGCATAGAAGGGCTCCACCAAGTGTACACCCAGGCAGGCGAACGCCACAAGGACCACTTTGAGATAGGGAAGCTCCATCACTTCTCTGACGAGGCAGGCCAGGCGGTTGTTTATGTGAGGGTTCTGGCTCAGGAACTCTGTCAGATGGTTAAAGTGGTATATTAGGACTGCTGCTGCCCTGGAGAGACATCCAAACCTGCTGTCTTTGTAGGAAAACAGCACACTGGATACCTGCCTTTGCTCAAGGAAGAGGAGGAATTCCCTGTAGCGGTTCCAGGGTTTGTGGGAATACTCAGGAGCCACCAACTTGAGGCACATGTCCAGTGCCTGTCCAGCCACACTGGCATTCTTGCTGTCTACATCCAGGTCCACCATGAAACTCTGTAGCACTTGCTCCATCTTCATATCGGCCTCCACCAACCGCATCACTTTATTCATGGCACTGCTGAAGCCCAGTGTAGTGTGGGTGCCACAAAAGATCTGCCCTGCTGGTGTTTCCAGGTTGTACATCTCTGCCAACAGTTTTGAAAAGCCTTTGTTGTGCTCTGTGCTGTCAGTCATATGTGCATCTACAAGTTTATAAACATCCTCCACACTGACTCCTCTGACCGACGCCAGTATTTCGAACCCCATATCCACTTGCATTGCTATGTCCTCAGTGGTCTCTCTGTGAATTGATAAGATAGGCAGAGGAAATGGGCTATCTTGACCCACATGCAGCCCTTGTACCATGAACTGGCCTACACCTTTCTTTGTGGTGCTGTCCGATGCATGTGTGATCATTTTACCTTTCTCCTTCTCCTCCTCAAGCTTTTCCACAACTAACACAGACTTTGGGCCTCAATTTGCTGTAGAGCTGCCCTAATGCTTCTAGTACTTGGCACTGTATCCTGGTCAAATACTTCATCAGATGAGCATTGATTCATTATGTAAATGTATTATCACATTAGAACATTGCAGCATCTGACAGGTGAACCAAAGTGTTCTTAAGATATTATTTATTTTTTAATGATAAAAGGGAGAAAAAAAAGGGGCAAAAATCATGTCCGATTTAGTTTTTTGAGTGGGGTGGGGGGTTTATTTCATGATAGGTACCAACTTCCAATACAAAATATCTCTCAAATGACCCAATGCACCATCACTGAAGTGGGCGTAATCATTTTCCATTTTTTAATTTTTAGGCCATTTATCCCCCCCCCCCCTACCAATAGCTTTTATTCTGTCATGCTCAATTGCAACAATACATTTTTTAGTTTATTTATTTCAGTCAAGCAATTGCATGAAAATATATACACATTACCTACAGTTTCAATTATCAAACTCAAAATCAAATAAAGAGGACAAAAAATAGGATAACCCCTTACACACTAATCAGATCATAAAATCAATGAAATAAAATACAGGGTGGT